>JAHLSL010000038.1:8911182-9025301 GCA_025920805.1 Petroica traversi | reverse complement strand
ACGGCTGTGCTGCAGCCTGGGCGCCCTGGAGCCCCGTGTGCGGTCGGAGAGTGCGGGGCAGGAGGCCTTGCTGCCGTCCCTCGAGGGACACAAAGCCGCATCCCTTTCTTCTGAGTTGATGCACACTCAGCTCTTGGCTTCCCGTGTGCCCCCCACCAGACCTGAGTGTGCACCGGTTGTGGAGTCTTCCCCTTTGGATGAGTTAGGAGGAAAAAGTGGAGCATGAGGTAGTGTGAGCAGGCAAGGCCATCGAAGTAAAAACTGGCGGGCTTTTCTTTCTTTCTGAAATCGAAAAATTTATTTAAAATTTGCCTAGGGATGAACTGCAGCACTAGTCGGATAAGGAGCGGCAGAACAAAGTGTGCAGTGGGATCTGAGGTGCTCGAAATACCTCTGGTTTTACTGTACCATTCTGTCGGTGAACTTTGCCTGTAGCTCTGGGCATAGACCCTCCTAGCCCACATAGCAGTGAGTCGTTATGAGATGGCTAAAAATTACAAATATGTGAGTGTAGGCAGTCCTATTCCATGGGAGGGGGGGCTCTGCTTTCAGCTTCTGAGTAAGCTTCTACTTAATGAAGTGGGAAAACTGCAGTTAATTCGCAGCCTCTGTACTGTATTTGGATAAAATTCCCCTGTGATAAATACTCCTTACTAGAAATGATAAGGACATGAAGAAAATGCTTTTCTGGAGTTATCCTGTGCCGATGAGACACTCAGGCCTGGGTGGCGCTGCAGATGGAGGGGTTTCCAGGGTGAGCACATGAGGGAGCAGAAGTCCTTGGGGCTCTCCAGGGTGACTCAGCACTGAGGCTGTTTCCCTTCTGGTGATCACATGGCTTTTTTCCCTGTGTCAAAATGTCAGTGACAGGGACTAATGTGCCTTTCCCACCCATTTGGAATAACTATGATTTTGTATCTAGTGGCTGAAAACCTCTTGTGTCTTCTGTGGACACAGAAGCAGAGTGACCTTGCACAGTGCTTTGAATCTGCCAGACTGCAGAGCTGTGGGCATTGCTGTGGTTGAGTTGGGTTCTTGGTGGTCTGATCATTGGGATGGATGCCACTGCTGCTGGCACATGGCTGGCCCTTGGCTCTTGCTGTGTTAACTTGACTCATCTATGCATATTGTTACTGGAATCATAAACAGCAAGAAAGTGGCCAAACAATAGTTGTTTTCTTCCTGAGTACTCCTATCTGCAGGAGTGATTGGGGAGGTTCCTGTTCTCCTTCAAGGTGGCACTTTATTGCTTAAAACATCCTTTATGAGAGTAATTGCCCTCTGTTGTTATGATGGGGCATGGACTTCCTTGAAATTAGAAGCCTGGTACATCTTGCCATTTTAACCTTGTTATTCTCTCAAATGGTAACTTTTACACAGTTTTACTGCCATGAAGCCGGCTGAGCCAAGATGCACATCTTACTGCACGCAGGAGGGCAGTGGGCAATCCAGCCTGAATGGTGGGAGGGCTCTGATTGTCTCGTCTGGTGGAGGTGCTCGCTGGTGGTTGACACAAGCTTAGCAGGGCAGGCCAAACCTTTTTCCAAGGGTGATGTCACTCCTATCTGAACATAAACTAATTAGAAGAAATCAGGTAGTCCAGCTTGCTTGTTAAACATGCAGACAGTGGATAAGGAGGAAACACTTTCTTCTGTAGAATGCACAGAGCAGCGTCACAGATTTCATCCAGCACTATAAACAGAGCTTCTCCACCTGAATGCTGACTTGCTGGTGGCCATCTCCTGGTGACATGGTGACTGCTGTATCTGTTCAGCTCTGAGTAGAGCAGTGACAAATGAGCTGGAGTTTGTATGGTTTAAGAGGGCTCTGGTGCAGTTCTGTGGTCTTTGTTCCAGGTTTCTCTCAGTTTCAAGTGGTGAGGAGAGCTAACATTTTAATGGCAGCACTCTGAAATTTCTGGAAACAAACAATCCTCTCTAAGAACCTGAGACAAGTTACAGCAAGTGCAAGAAACCTGTAAACCTTCTAAAATTAAGTTAGTGCACGAACCTGAAATGTAGGCTGCCATTTTAGCAGCAAAATTGGTCCATTTTAAGTACGTGTTTTGCATTGCCTGTACTCAGGTGTCTCCAGGTAGCCTGTACACTGGCACTTCGTCCTGTCCTGTGTCCAAGAACCATACCAATACCCCTGGGAGGGACATTCCACACTTGTTTCTGACATCTGAGGAGCTGGGATATTAGGACCTCCTTACAGGGAGGAGGGAGCTTCTTGGGAAGGTAGGGCCTTTTCCTGAGTAGGTGCTGCCAATTACAAAATTGCAGTGCTTCAGCATTGCAGCGTTAGTGTTTTCATCCTAATAGCTTTGAGATAATAAAGAGTAGAAGACATCTAATATAGCAGTCCATGACAGTTGAAGATTGATGGGCTTGCTGAGTTCAAATGGCACCAGTCCCTCAGGACAGCGTTCAGCTGATGGTGAGGCACATAAATGTAGGTGTCTGTGTGTGCTGGGTGCTTAAGCTCTCATTAGAGTCAAGGCAGTGTAATCAGTGGAGCCAAAGAGAGCAATTATCTGACCAGCCCCTGCACGTCTACTCAAAGGTGAGTTGCTTTGTCAGGGCTTTGTTGGCTAGACCTCAAGTTGCTTATAAGAGGACCACATACACCTTTACTTTGGCGCCTTTATCTGAGAGTGATTTAGCTCAAAGTGATGGACATTTTATCTGGAAATTTATGGTAACTCTCTCAGTAAACAAACAGACTGGGCAGGTGTTGTTCCTGCCAAGACACCTGGCAAAGCAGTGGAGAACATCAGCTGCTGGCTAGAACAGCAGCTCTCTCCTGTTCTAGTGCAACTGTAGTCTTGCTCTGCTAAAGGTTGTGAAAGAAATTAGAGATTATTAGCTGGGTTCTGTCTCCATATTCTGAAGTGAGCAGAATATATATGAGCAGAAACATAAGTGGTTGTATTTGGAGGGGATGGAGTTGTGAGCTGTTGAGTAGGCATCAGAGCACTGTAATATTTAAAGACACTGTTTGTAGATTAGAAATGAGGAGCTTTTGTTACTCCCTAGACTTTGATATAGGCAGGGAACTTAGAGTGGGGAAGTTATTTTGGCCCACAGTGCAGGGACTTCTGGTGTTTCTTACAGGTTCACTTCTGAGCTGAGAAGATGCTCTTAAAAGCAGAAGGCATGTGGTGCCTGCTTTGGAGTGCTGAGTGTGGCTTTGTTACCAGGTCTCTAAGTTAGGGCTGCTGAGTGTACTTCACTTGAACTGCTCTCTGCTGGCTACTGGCACCGAGCCTTATCTGGGCTGGCTAGAAACCCAGGAAAGTGCCCTTTCTGCTGTGGGGATGCTAATGGAGAAGTTAGTGCTCTGTGAAGCCTCACCTCAAGGTGAGATAACATTTGGACCTCCTACAAGCAACTCTTGTGGGGCAACATCTGCTAATGTGGTGGTTTCCCAAGCTCTCTGTTTCTCAAGCAGTGCTTGGCTGCAGTTGGCGTTCTGGGTCCTGTGGAACCGGCACGGGTCTAGTGGAGTCTGTTAGCTTGGGCTCCTTGCCACCTCGACTGTAGTGTTTGTATCTTGCTGCTGAGACCAGTCTCACCAGTGAGGCTTGCTTTGCTGGATGGGAACCAGTGTGTTAGTGGGATTTGGATGGAGTTGGCAATAGAACTTCCTGTTGAGTCACTGGAGCTGCAGTAACAACTGAGTCATGGAGGTGTTGTAAGGCATGGCTTTCCCCACTAGGCTTCTAGTTAGAAACTCTTTGGGGTATTATCAGTTGAAGAACTCTTGCTGCTTCACCTCTGTGTTTTGCTGCTCTGCTCTCTGGCCAGACTATCCTATCCAGAACCTGTGTTTTTGCAGCATGGTTGTCTTTAGTGTGCACCCATTTTGTGTCTTCGTGTTCAGGCTTTTCTAATAACTGTAAGGTCTTCTGGATTGCTCTTGCAGAGTAACTCCTGAGTAAATCAAGGATGCTGATATAACAGATAGGAAACTGTCTGCCAACCACCTTAAAATACTCATGGGTATCCTGCCTTGCATGAGGACTCTGTGTTGTCACATTCCGCTGTCACTTTTCTGCACTGCCTGTGCAGTAATGTCAATGTCTTGATAGCCTGTCTTAGAAGCAAAGGCTGGCAGTCTTGATTTTTGGTTGTGGGCAGTCCCAGGCACGCAGTCCTGTCAACCAACCTTCTGCCAAGTACAGCCAGTTCACACAGCTCCTCAGAATGTGCTGGCCCCATCACCTGAGCACACACAAACTATAGCTGGAGACTGGGGGTTACTCTTTGTCTGCCTCTGCCACGTGATGAGGAGCTTATTGCCTCTTTTAAATGTAAGGAAACTTGAACTCCATTCCACTTGGAAGGGGAGCGTGCTGAATGCTTTTGGGCAGCACTGCAGACCATGATTGTCCTGTGTTGTACACAGGAAAGCTCCTGCTAATTAGTTTCTAATGCTGGTGGCTGTACACATCCTGGTCAGAGCCAGGCAGCAGCTCCAGTCCAGCTGCTTGCATATAGGGATTACTGGAGGAGCAGATTGTAGATTGAAGCCAGCGGTGGGCAGGGGTGAGTGGAGCCTGTCTGCTTTCTAGAGAGCAAGTGGTGATTAATGTAACGAGTTCCAGATGAGAGCTCTTGTGAAGCTCCATGTCATAGCAGTGGTGCTGCTGTGGCTGTGCTGGTAGGAAGCCTTTGTGTATTCTCTGGGGATCAGAGCTGGCAGCTACAGTGCTGTAGGAAGAGACTACCTGGCTCTTTCCTGTCCCAGAACAGGATCCCATGCTGCCTTTTTCTATGCCTTCAGACATTGAGACCAGACATACATATATAAATAGATATGTATATATTTATATAGAGAGATACCTATACCTGTCATGTGCTGCTTGTTATCCAGCTGACAGCAGAGTTTGGAGGCTGTGTGCCCTGGCCCTAGGATAGTGATACCTCTGCTCTGCACAGCCACAGGAGCTCAGAGCAGCCTGCTGATCTACCAAAACATCAGTCTCTGGTAAAAGCATCTGCAGAGGAAAGGACCTTTATCCCATTGACCATCTAGTGGGGATCTTCTTTAGGGACAGAGCCCAGGCTTTCTTCAGTCAAGAAACTGATGGGTAAAACCCCAAACTAGAGGAACCACGAGGCTTTCTTGAATTCATATCTACCGTATGCTAATATATGTGATATTCTCCACACTCTTGCTGTGCTCTGTTGCTTATGAAACTGTGATAGAGACTCTCTCACCAGCAAATTTGATGGACAAATGAGATTTGTCCACCTCACTGGCTCTAGCAGTGTGTAAGTGGCACCTACATGCAGTGGTGGTGAGGCTTGCATCGAAACTTGCCTAACAGCCTGCAGCTAGACAGCTTCAACTTCTAAATCTCTTTCTGTCCTAACGGAGGAATCATCTAGATCATGACTACTTTCCCATCAGTGAACAAAGCACGGAACAAAAGAGGCTGACTCTGGCATGTCTGGGCAGTGGCAAGGAGTGCTGTGCTATCGTGTGCTCACATCGACTGACTCATGGCCTGCAGAAGAAAGCTGCTGGCTTAATCCTCCAGCAGCACCAGCTCCCTCTGAAGTGTTTAACCTGCAAAATGTTCCCCAGTCTGCATCTGTAGTTGCACTGAGCTGTGAAACACTGGTGAGCTTCTTTCTACACAAGCTGGAAGATGTGATTATGAATAATTAGAAGTTATTACTCTAGTAGCTCAAAAGTGCTAAATGCTCAGTGTGCCCTCCCCACACCTAACTTGCAGCCAGAAGGGGTTAAAAAGATTCACCAAACCTTCCTACACTGGTTCTTGTAAGTCAAAGTGGTGGGCTGGCCCTGGCAGGGCACTAGGTGCCTACCGAAGTTGCTCTGTCACTGCCCTTCTCAGCAGGGCAGGGAGAGAAATTATGACAAAAGACTCCTGGGTTGAGGGCAGGGAAAGATCCCTCACCAGTGACCATCCCAGGCAAAACAGGCTCAGCTTGGGAAAATTAATTTAATTTATTTCCAATCAACTCAGAGTAGGATAATGAGAAGTAAACCCAAATCTTAAAAACACCTTGTCCCCTTTCCCCCCTCTTTTTTTGGTTCAACTTTAATGCAAATTCTCCAGCTTTTCCCCTATGGAGTTCCAAGGGGATGGGAAATGGGGGCTGTGGTCAGTTCATCACATGTTTTCTCTGCTGTTCTTTTCTCCTCTGAGGGAAGACTCCTCCCAGTCTTCTTCTGCTCCATGTGGGGTCCCTTGCACAAGAGTCTCCAGAAACATCTCCAATAGGAGTCCTTCCTGTGGGCTGCAGATCTAAATTAACTGCTCCAGTCTGAATCCCTTCCATGGGGTGCAGTCCTTCAGGAACAGGGTGCTCCAGCATGAGTCCCCCACAGGGTAACAGGTCCTTTCAGCAAACTTGGTCTAGTGTGGGCTCCTCTCTCTGTGGGGCTACAGGTCCTGCCAGGAGCTTCTTCCAGCATGGGCTTCCCATGGGGTCACAGCCTCCTTTGGGCAAGCCCCTGCTGTTTTGTGGGATCCTCCACAGGCTGCAGGTGGATCTCTGCTCCACTGTGGACCTCCATGTGCTGCAGGGGCACAGCTGCCTCCCCAGGGCTGCAGGGGAATCTCTGCTCTGGGGCCTGAGCACCTCCTGCCCTTCCTTCTCTACTGACCTTGAGTCTGCAGGGTTGCTGCTCTCACACATTCTCACTCCTCTCTTCTCTGGCTGCAATTACTCCTGTGCAGTAACTTCTTTCCCATTCTGAACTGTGTTACCCCAGAGGCACTGCTGCTGTCACTGATGGGCTCAGCCTTGACCAGCAGTGGGTCTGTCCTGGCTGGCACTGGCTCTGTCGGGCATGGGGGCAGTTCTGTCTTCTTAGAGAAGCCACCCCGTAAGTCCCTGTGCTACCAAAATCTTACCACGCAAACCCAGTACAGAAAAGCACAATAGACACAAGGTGTCCTGTGGCAAACTTAAATGCTAGAGTCACAGTTGTGTAGGAAATCTAATTTTCTGGCCTATTCTGTAATGCACCCCTCTCACCAGAGTGCCTGCTGAGAACCTCCCTGTGCTTATTTGGGGACATACTGGTTGGCAAGACTCAAAACCATGCCATAAATCATTCTAATAATATGATGGTATTGGTTGTGTTCTAGTGCCTGGGGATGTTCTCTGTTATTATTTAATTTACTAGTATGATGTAGCCAGTGGGTCTCTGGCTGCAGGCCCAGAATATTATGAAGTTGAGAAAACTGCAGTATCCAGTAAAAGAAAGTGAAAGTTCACAATAGAGGATCACAACTCTTCTGTTGCTAACTGGACTCATTTTGGATACTTCAGAGAGATGAGCAAGTACAGTTGTGTGAGAAATCCTATGTAATCCATCATCTGAGGATTATGAGGTGAATGCCAAACACCTGGGACAGCATTCAGTGTTGTTGTGATGGTGCTGGTACATGCCAGTGGTTCTGCCTGTGCTTTTAGACTTGGCCCATAAAGTAGTCCTTCAGCATTTCATGCTCTGCTTTATTTAGAGGGATAATGTGCTGGCTGGAGTTGGTAGTCAGTGAGTAGACCCAGAAGGTTTTTCATATAGATGAAAAATCTTCAACTTGATGCTGTTTGAATAGTGTCTTACAAGTTTGATCTGTTGTTACATCTTTTGGCTGTTCTGAACTAGGGGACACGCTGTGCTAGGAGTAACCTGGTAGTAAAGCACTCACCTTGCCTTGCAATTTTAGCACTGTTTTACTGACTTGTTGAGGTGCCTGTCAATCTATCAGCAGTGACATTAGTGGTGTCTCTTGGCTCTTCACAGTATAGAGGTGTGAAACACGGGCGTGTCCAAATCATGACTTAAAATCTTACAGTTGCCTATAGGAGGGAGGAGAGCAGCCAGTGTGCACAAACATGGCAGCATCTCCCACTAAATTCAAACTCCCTGCCTGATTTGTTGGCTGATCTGAAAGGAGGCCATGGGGAAAGCAGGTGTACAAGCTGTATACCCAAAAATGAAAAAAAAAAAGGCATGATGTGAGTCTTGGATAACAGCTGAGATCAAAGAGAAGCTGTGATTTATCTTGCCTTTGTAACAGTCTCTTAATCAGGGCTCTGCTCTACAGATGTGGTACGAAACAGTGTAACTGGGTGACTAGGTCAGAGTTAGTTTAATCCAGTAGGTGTTTGGTCAAGAAATGCATAATGTCCATTAATTAAATGAGTGGAACAATAGGTGACTGGAGCACAATTGCAGCAGCAGGTTTTTTTAAGACTATTTCTAATGGGAGGATTTCATTTGGTGCTTCATCACTGAAATGATACTTCAACACCCTTGTGACTCAGCATGGAAGTACACCAGTCAGCTCTCATAATCTCACTGAGGTGTTGCATAATTTAACTGTGAATGGGGCAACTGCTGTCAGTAAGCAACTGTTGTTAGAACTCTGTAGTATGTGCAGGATTAGCAATGCTTTTGTAAAGCTGAACACAGAGATCATTTGTGTCCTAGGAGGAAGTGCTGTGAGCTTGATCTGTGCCATTTTATATGGGTAGATCACTGGCTGTGTGCTCCTGTGCTTGTGAGCACTTATGTTTCTCAAAGGGAATTCATGCAGTCTGAACTGTGTTCTGACTTAAAATAACTCAGTGAAATGTAGTCCAGCCTGTGCTCAAAGGCAGGAGCTGCTAGGACTGTTGTGGAAGGAGGGGTGATACTGAAAGTGCCTCTTTGATAAAGCACTTGGGATAGGGGAGCAGGGTATTCCTGATCTGAGAAGAGCCTCCTACGTGTGGTGGAGATGTCTCAGTCCTTTTGTGAATGACTTGGTCATCGTGGTGTAACTGCATCTGTTAGCAGGGATGACTTCTGCTTTTTAAACAACCTTGGCTTAGTCACACTGAGATCCTGTGGATAAAACAGATGTGGTAGCATGCTTCATAAGGTAGGGAGAGACTTGATTTCATCAGATCTAAGCTGGCAATGGTGAGCCATAGAAGCAAACATAAAAAGAGCACCAAGAATTGTAGAATATACTGAGATGGAACTCCACAAGGATCACTGAGTCTTCTGTGTGCTCATGTAAGACCTGCCAGATGAAGGAACTGCCTTGCTTTGGATTAAACACAAAATGTAAAGCTGCCTGCATGGTTTGTGTGAGTCCAGCCACTGGCTGTTGGTTGAGACTCACATTTTCTTCTTAACAGCCTGGTGCTGACTGCTGTGAGCCCTGCTGTGCAAGAACAGCTCCTTAGAACTGGTTGAAGCTTAGCTATGACAGAGTCAGAAGGGTGCTGTGGAATGTCAACTCTTGGCTTATTTTACTGCCCAAGTTTCTCTTCCCTTGCAAATAGTCAAGGTCTTCTGTACCAGACTGACAAGTAACAGCACCAAGAGATTGGGTTATGGGATGTTCCTGGTCCTGCCACCTGGTGTGCACACGTGGGAGAGAGATTGCATTGGAGCCTGTTCAAGCCAGGCAGCTCCCTCTGGGTGTTTCCAGTCCCCTGATCCATCAGCTCTTCAGTGAGGGTTGTGGTGGAAAGGGCTGGTGGTGATGCTGCAACTGAGGAGTGTGAGATTTATAGTGAAATACAGCATTTCAGGGGAACACATGTCTGGGATGTATGTGGAAAATACAGATTGTTAGCAAAAAATAATTTCTCAAGAGTTGGAGGCTTCATCATGCATCCCTCTGAAGAAAATGTGGAATTTACAAAAGCAAACAAGAAGGTCTTGTCTTGGGTTGTGGAGGCTTGGGCTGTTGTCATGATATGAAGGAGCTGATGTAAGCTCTGTTAGAGCAGTTAGACTGTGAGCAGATCAGCTGGGAAGGTAGAGCAGAGTTTGATTGCAACAGGCCTTGCTGCTGGCACGTGTTTCTGCCTCTGAAGTGTAAGCAAACAGAAGGCAACTTTTGTTGTCTTGTGCATATCCGCTTGCTGTAGGATATATCCTCTTATATAACACTATCTGGGCAGTTCCACTGCAGCTCTGTGTAACCATTTGGTACACCTGGTCAGCTTTTTTGATGTTAGACCAAGTATTTGTACGTTTAAGTAGTCTCACTTAAGTTTACCAATGTCTTTAGCTGAGATCTTTGGTACTCTAGGGTTCAAGTTCGTCTTTCTGCTGAGGTTTAGACAACATCCTAGCTGCCAGGAGCCACAAGTCCCGCCCTAAGTACAAGCTCTTAGTTTGGTACACTAGGGATTTTTATCTGTAACTTGGATTTCACTCACTTAGTACAGCGCTGCAACCAATTTGCTAAAATTAGAAACATATATGTATCAGTAATAGACTGAAAATGCTTCTGTGATCCTTCAAGAAATAGAGCTTTGTCTCCTAACTCCTTGGCATATCTCACATTAGGTAATTGCTGGGCTTCAGGGTGGAGAAGAGGGAAACTCTTGAGACAGCCTGAGCCTTTTCCTATCTGTGTCTGGACACTAGAGGCTGTTGCATTTACTCTGGTCTGACAATTGTTCCTGGCTGCATGTTGACTTCCCTTCCTCAGGTGAAGCAGGACAGCTTCTTTCCCCCTCAGAATGCTGAATAATGATGAGGTGGTTTTTGACTTCTGAGACCACATCTGCTCAGGTCAGAGCACTTGTGCAGCTGCAGCACTGCCTGTGGTAGTTTGCTGATCACATAAAAGCTGGCATGGAGCTCATTTGAAATGTGCAGTAGTTCCACCAGCCAGGTTGCACAGCATTTGTCTCCAGAAAAGAGGCTTCCCTCGGCCAGAGGCGCAGCTGTTCTGGTGCTGCTGAGAGACATCAGCGATGCACAGGGTGCCACCAGCCTAAAAGGAAGGCTTGAGGTGCTGCAGACCACATCTTGCTCTCCTGTAGCCACAGCTCCGATTTCTGAGCTGGGGCTTCCTGAGCTGAGTGGCTGAAGATGACAAGAACAAGTTGTGCTCTGTGGGCCCAAGGTCCCTGATCTGTCTCTGCCATGTCCCCACACTGGTGTGCTGCAGGTTTGTGCTCTGTCCTGCAGCCACGGCCTCGCAGGAGGAGCGTGCAGGGCTGAGCCTCTCAGCAGCCTGGCAATGACCCTGGGGGAGCCAGCCCCAAATGGAACAAATGGGGGGCACTCGCTGCTTGCAGCTCTTCCCTCAAACCCGGCCTTGGGCTCCATTCAGCAGCCTTGGGGCTGTGGTGCCTACTGGGCTCCTTCACTGGTGGTTTCTTAGGTGTGTGGAGAGAGGAGACTGGCTTCTCCAGCCCACACATGTTGTTGAGGAGCAATCAGGCAATCTGAAGCCCACTGTGGCACTTGTCAGAAACTCCAGTTCTGTAGCAAGTTTAACTGCAATGACAGTCCTCAGTGCTGATTGCTAAACAGAGTGAGTGGATGCCAAGAGATGGCAAGGAAAGGAATTTGCCTCCGCCACAGGTCAGCTGGCTGGGAATAATTGGCAAAGGATGCTGAAGACATAAGCTCAGTGTGTTTGTATGTCCTGGAGGCAGCGCTGCAAAGTCCAGTCTCTTATGTGGCTGTGGCTGCTGATGCTTGTGTGAGAGGAGTTGTTCTTGCTCTCCTGAACTCCACAGCAGGGGCTACACGTGTGCAGGAGGAAGAGGCAGCAGGGATTTAGATATGTCACTTGTAATTTCTTGTTCAGGCAAGAGGGTCACATTTATCTGTGCTATAGTTACCATTATGCACAGGTAATGTGGTTTGGGCTGCTGGAGTCCTCTGCTTGATAGGTTTCCATTTCATAAAGATTTTCTGCCTGCCAGCATGCTCCCCTCTTTAGCCTTACTTTGTCAGGTTTCAGGGATGGCTGGCTTACCTCTAACCTCCACTGAAATCACTTCTTGGTCTGTTCTTTTCTAAACAAGCAGATGAAGTGGCTGTTGCTGTAAGAATGAATCTTCTCGGCTGGTTTTGCTACACTAGGAAGTAAGAAGTGCTGGTGACTTTAAGTCAGAGGGTTTTAAGACAAGCTAGGTTTGCCTAGTCTTGACTTAGGCAGCTTACTGCCCGTGTGTCAAGCTGGCTGAAGGAGATAGAAATTAAATTCCCAGCATGGATGGCCTCAGTGAGCTGCACCTACTTAGCCAATGTATAAGCTCAAAGGTTTGCGCAGTGGCTTTCTTGTGCTAGCTCAAGAAACAAATGCCTGAACTATCAAGTATGTTAAAGAGCTGCAGGGAAGGATCTTTAAAGAAAAGTGGTTTATAACATAAAACTGAACTGGCTGCTTTTCATGAGATTGGCTGCAGGGAAATGAGCTTTCTCATTAGACTGCATCTTCAAAGCACAGGCTGCCTTGAATGTGGGAGACAAAAGGGACCCCACTTCTGGCTGTGCCAGCTTGTGCTGATACAGAGTTGGGTGCCTGTTGTGTGCCACGTCTGTGGATGTGCTGACCTGCAGTGAGATTCAGGCTTTGGCCTGGGCTGCATTGCTTGACTGGAAGGAGCAGGTTGGTGTGCGTGAAAGCAGAGTGTACTAACTTACTCGCCTGATGTTTTGTCCAGGTGAAAAAGCAGGAGCACAGGCTGTACCTCACTTTTCTATTGCTGAAGGACTGACCAGGCTTCCAGTGGAGCTGGCTGAGATGGAGTTGAGAGGCAGCTGAGCTCTTCTGCATCAGAACTGGCACAGAGGGCTCCCATGCACAGCTGGTGAGCAATCCCTGCTGCTGTGTGCGTGGCCATGAGATTCCCCTGCTGAGGAATCCATAGCCCCCCGGGACTTCAGCTTTGCTCAGCCCTCTCTGATGAAGGATGCTCAATGAACTCCTTGTCCAGAAATAAATAGCAATTGAACTGGGCTTCCTGTAAAGTTCAGATGGCCCAGGAGGAAAGTAGAACTGCTCCTGTTTAACAAGACATCTCTCTAGCCTTTGCTACTGTGCATTCCTAATCCCAGGAGGACTGGGAGGACTCAAAAGCACTGCTGTCAGACCTTGGAACAGACATCCATTGTGAGCAAACACTGCAGAAGAGACCTCCCTTCAGCCCCTGTCCTTGCTCATTTCTGTATGAACCTGTGTGGCCCTCTGAGTCAGCCTCTGATTTGCGTGTTGACTGCAGTCTGGTGATGAGCATTTCCATAATGCATGGCAGGCTGGGGAATGAGTGTCAGCATCCCAGAGCGCAGGCTGTGAGTCTGTGTGAGTGCCTGAGCAGCTCTGGCTGCCACGCTCTGCCCTGTGCCAACACAAACACTTGTGCATTCATGCACTGAGTAGCATTGGGAAACTGGTCCTGCTGGAAAATTCTTTGCATGATATTTTATCCTCTTTTACTTTGTTTTTTTTTTTTTTTTCTTTCTTTTTTTTTTTTTTCCATTCCCCCCCCCCCCCCCCCCTTGTTGTTTCTTTTAACAAGTTCCCTGGTCTGGTTCACCATGAGAGTGCACAAACAGACATGCAGGGGATGGTCCAGGAAGCATGAAGTGACATGCTCTTGTGGGAGGTGGGAGTTTAAAGGGCCCTGCTGTACAATGTGAAACTCAACCTGATGGCGACAGGCTGGTTCATTTTTGCTCTTGGCATGTTGATTGCTGTTTTTCTGCTCTACTTAATTAAAAAAGTAGCCCTGTCACTCTAAGGAGAAAATGTAAAGCTGATTTGGCAATAGTGTGGAGCCTCTAGAAGCATTGGAACACTGTCTGCTCTGCCTGTGGAATAGCTGGATGCTCTTCCTTGGCTGCTGCATCTTGTGCAAAGGATCAGGGTATGCTCCTACAGCTTGAAGAAAAGGAGTATCAAAGCCTAGTGGGCAGTCTATGATCGGTTTTGTTCTTCCCATAGTGGAATAGATCCTAAGAACTCTCATCCTATTTTGGGCAGCTGTTGGAAGGTGTTTTGCTGCCTTTGAGAGCTGAGTGCCAAGAGGAAGCTACTGTGTGATGGTCAGGGAGTTCAAACACAACCAGGATTTCTCCCACAAAGATAGTTCCTCTCTCAAGTCCCCAGCCAAAAATAGAAGAGGAGGCCAGTAAATATACAGTTGACCAAGGTTTTCCATATTTCTTTATACTAATAATTGTCTGATAGGCAAGCAGCCAGATTAACTGGCTTGCTTACCCCTTTCTGCTCAAATGGTGCTTATGCTGCTGAGTGAAAGAGCACCCTTTAGTTTCCACTCGCTTCCTTTTGGAAAGAGCCCCCTCTGAGCCACTAACCAGCCTTGCTCCAGGTGACATAGACTGGGGGATGGAAGGCTGGGGATGCTGAAGCTTGTTGATACACAACAAAAGGTAGTTGTGGGCACATGAGAACACCGCCATCTGGAACAGAGAGGGCACTAGGAAGTAAGAAGTGTTGCTGTCTTGGTTTGTGGAATCATGGAAGGATTTAGGTTGGAAGGGACCATAAAGATCACCTAGTTCCAACACCCACGTCTTCAAGGCAGTCCTTGAACACTAGCCAGGGATAAAATACTGCTTAAATCTAGGGCTGTCCTACCTCTGGACTGTTTGTGGGGTGGTTTGTAGCTGTTTTTGTGCTCTTTGGCCCATGCTGTTAGTCTGCATCTTTGGCTCCTCTAGGAAGAAAAATACTTCGTTAACCTTCATGATCACCAAGGAGCACCAAGGTTTATTTTGAGCAGTGGAGTAGCAGAAGAAACAACTGCAGGAGAATTTAGGTGAAGTGGTACCACACTGCTGCTGAGTTCTAATGTAACAGGCTTGCATGCAAGCTTCACTCTTGACTTGTCATATAAATGCATCAGTTCTGTTTCAGCTATTCCAGAATTGTTGACTGTTAAAAGAGGAGGTCTGCATGGCCAACTTAATTCCAGCAGTCTGTATGTCTGTAAAAGAAGGGGGATAGGTGAGAATGCTGGTGGTGGTTTTTATATGGGGTTTTTTTTGGTTGTTAGGTGGTTTCTTTCTTAATTTTTCCCCCCCCTTAACTATTTAAGCGTCTCTAGACCATGAACATCTGGGATTGGAGTTAATTGTTCATGGGCTATTAAGTACAGAATATCAAGGTTTAACAAAGCCAAAGTTTCCTTCAGCAGCTGATTTTGTCTTCTCCCCCACACTAATAACAATATTACTTTGAGGTTAGAAGCTCTTCTGGCTGCTCTGCCAGCATTTCTGCTCTTCAGTGTATAGGAAAAGGTGAAAGACAAACCTTTCTGTTTGAGTTTATTTAAGAATGAATTGTTCAAATCCTTGTGAAAGTATTCTTCTAGATGCTCTATTGTAGCCAAATTACAGGGCAAGTGCTTGTCTTGCTCTCGTATATCTCTTAAACAAGAGCAAACCTTTGGTTTTCCTTCCCATGCAGTTGGAATACTCCCGCAGGATGGTTAGAGAGGTGTTTGAGGTGGGAGTGCTCATTACAGTTCATTCCTTTTCAGCTGAGTAAGAAGGATTTATAAGGAGAAATAAATATGCAAATTTAACAGCTTTATTCAGATAATGGAGGATTTCAAGTGTTTTTGACACTGCAGATCACTAACTAGGATTAATAAGAGTTGGATACAAATCATCCTTAATCTGGTTAAGGGCTTGTAGCAGCTTGTGGCAAAGCCAGTGGTTTTGCTTACCTCAAAGAGCAATTTGAGAAAAGCTTTTTCCTTTTGCATGCATCAAATTAAATAAACGTGGTTCCCAGTTGGGGCAGGGTTAGATCAACTAATCAACTACAAATCTCCCCCTCATCATGAGAAAATACTTCAGATCTCTGCTGTAGCAGGAGGGAGCTCTGTGGTAGCTGATGGGATAAGCACAAAAAGACTCATGTTTTGAGACTCGGACCAAGATGAAGACTGAAGAATAGTTTAAAATGATACTTTAAAAAAGAAGAAAAGTCTGGACTATGTCAGACTTCTGGATCCAATAATATTGCTAATGACTTGTGAAAGCCTAGCCTATTGTTGATTAAATTGAAGATGCCACTAAGCAGCTTTCTGGTTGTCCCAGCAGAACTGAATAACTATTGTTCTTCAACAATACTGTGCTCAGCAAGAGCAGAAGCTAACAGTCACCCCAGGGTTTCCCCTAAACAGGCTGCTTTGATCCTTGGGGAAGAGGGTCTTCCACTGGTTAATGAGAACTGGTTAAAGCATATAAAAAATACGGCTAAAAATTTTCCCCCTCACGTGCAACTGAATTCAGTGACAGCAAATCAATAGGACTGGAAAGTATTTCCAACCAGTTGTCTGAATTGCTACAAAAACCCCAACAAAATCATGCAAGCTTATTAAAAGGTAAGAAAGCAACATGTTATAGGTGCATGATAAGAATTTAAGGATTTTTTTGACTAGAGTACATGAGATGCCATCAGAGATCCTTCAAAGGATCCACTTTCTGAAAGGTAGAGTAAGCTTGTTTTAAGCTGGAATTGTTTTCAGCTCTTTTGTATGATAGCATAACCCGGTGTTCTGTGCTCCTAATCCTCTTGGCTAATCAAAACCTTTCCCATTGGTGTAACTCAGCTTCAATAAAAGGTCATGGAAAAACCTTGACCATGAGGTGTTTGGTGTTTGAACTGAAGAGTCTGTTTCCTGATGCAAACCCAAATTAGTTCAGTCCCTTCCAACGCTGTCCTGAGTCAGTGTTTTCTAACCTTGCTGTGTCTGAAATCCTTCAGCAGCAGATCATTATAGAAGCATGGCCTTTCTGCAGTACTTGTGTTTTGTGGAGGAGGTTACTGTCCTTTATGCCTATTGAGCTGTAATTTATGGAGCAAGAAATGTAGTCTTCATATAACCATACAGTTACATAAATTGGGAAAATGTTCCTTAATGCTCATGTGTCATGAAATTGGATGATGTAATGAAGTTACAGCACTTTGTGGATATTCTGCTGTCCACATGTGCATAATCCTATACTGTCCCTTGAGTATTTGGGCCAAAGAAAGACCCTCACATCCCAAGCCTCAAACTGCCTGGTCAAAGGGAGGTGCCACAATGCCCGGAGGAGTAGCTGAGGACACAACTCTTTGGGACATGAAAGTTCACTATGGGAAACAGTGAACAGCAGAGTGTATTGATCCTGATTCATGTTTTCTGTTATTCTCTCAAGTGTAGCAGCCAACCCCAGGGGACTCAACTGGTCCGAGTCTGCTGTCCTGTTTGGAGGGTGGGTGCTGAGCAGCTGCTGGACAGCCCTGCACTGCAACACCTTGGGGCTCCTTTGGTTTAGATTGATTCCACTGGGCTTCTGTCCTCTGAGGAGGACCTCACTATCCCTGCTCAGATACAGAAATCCAGCTAGGAGTCAAACATGTACATAACAAAGGCTGTGGAGAAGCAGAGCTTGCAGCAGCCTGGGAAGGGGCTCAGGTGTGAGGGGAGCTGTAAGGGTAGGGTGGCTGGACACCTTGGTAGGAACAAAGGAAGTGCGTGTGGCATGACTGAACAAGCCTCACCTATTAACCCCTCAAGGGAAGGGGTCCTGGCTCATTAATTAAGATCAAGAGTTGCCATTTTATTTCCTGACAGTGTGTGATTCTTTCAGGAGGATTGTTGAAGTCTGCAGGCGATCAGTCTGTCCAGGTGTTGTTGGAAATCCATATGAGCTACCCCCTGAAAATTCAGATTGGGGGAAAGGTAGCCTTGATCCCAGCTGAAGCTGTATGGTGATACAATCTTAAGTTCTATTGGCAGTCCCTTACTTCAATAAAAAGCTGGAAAATTTGCTTTCTAGCTGCTTCAAGGAAGTCTTCCCACTGGGAAGCAACACGTTCCACTTTTGCACTCAGCCAGGCTGAGTGGAAGAACAAAGGGTTATTCTTGCCACTGCTGGTGTGAGAAGTGAGGGAGAAAAATGGTCCCCAATCCCCCATCAACAAAAATGGTGCAGTTTCTAAAGCCTCACTTATCTTCTGAATGTACTGGAAAGGGCACGTGAGGGAGCCAAGTTTGGGCAGCCTGACAGTTCTTTCTTTATTCTTTATGCACCAACAGTTTGTACTCTTTAATATTTGAAGTGTAGTGAGATCAGCCTGAGTGAGTCACCACCCATCGACACAAGGAGGAAAACACACGGGAAATACTTATCTGACCTACTTTCTGTGGAAGGGTGCAAAAGCACAGGGCAAACAAGCAGGGACAAATCTAAAATCCAAATTACCTCATGATTTGCAGTTAAGCTAGAGATCGAAGGGCAATTCACTCTAGAAATATGCTTGCAGAAGCTTAAGAAATAGTGCTTTGGGGGTTTATTTTCAGTAGGGAAGAAAAGAGCTAAAATATTTATGTCCATATGAGGGGTTCTTGTTCCTACTTTCTTATTATTTAAAAAAAAAAATCATGTAACTACAGTAATCGCCTGGAAGGGGTAATTGGTTGAATAGGTTGGTGCTAACTTGGTTACTTGCCTTCAGTGAGGTGGAATCTAATGGACTAGTTAACCACCTTGGAAACTAATTCTGTGGAAATGTGGGGAATGAATAAGGTATTAAGGATGGAAGAGAAAACTGGATAAACCTGGTATCTTAAGAATAAGGAGATAGGACCAATAAACACATCTATTGTAGGTAATAAAGTGACAGCTAGAGAGCTGGATTGTTTTGACTGTACATACTGATGCTGGCTAACTTCTTCCTGGGTCGAGGATGAGTGTTATACTCATTTTTAAGTGGCACTGTGTTAATGCAAGCTACAGAAATACAGTGGGCCTGGCTGCAAGGCTGGCAAGAATATATGTCCTTTCATTATATGATAAAATTAGACTTTGCACTTATTGGGATCATAGGGATCTCACAGCTTGGATAATTCAATGCGACATCTAAACTTGCAGATGGCAGTGCTGGTAAGGGGTGACAAAGGTGACTTGAGGATGGGATAGAAGTCAAAATTCGTGAAAACAGGGAATGGCAAAAAGATGAAGTTTGGAAGAAGCGTCTTACAGGGCTTTGGTTTGAAATCTGAGAAGGGAAATTACCTGGTTAGGTAATGGTAGCCCTGCGGAAATAAACCTGGGGCTGGTCATGAGCTGACAGTCAGGCATGTTGTAGTGATAGGAGCAGTAAGTGTATACAGCACAGGCCAATGAGATGCATGAAATAATCATTCTGTAATTAGTAAATTAGTAAATACTAAAAGAATGTTATCTTTGGAGGTCCTGAGCAGCTTTGAATGTTGTGTGCTCTGACAAACAAGTGCTATAGAATGGGGGTCTGGCCTCTTGTTTCATTCAGCAAGTTTAGTGCACTCCTTGGAGTGTAAATGGGGAAAGCTCAGGATTTATTCTCTGATAGGGAAGGTTGGTTTCTATCTCTGGACTTATTTTGAGTGTTCACACTTAATGAAAAGGTACTCTGATTCTCCTTCCAGCTAGGTGCTGTAGTTTCAGATATATGAACAGTATTTGAGTCAAAAAAGGAGAGAAGACAAGCTACTTAGCCTCCCCTTCCCTTCTCCGCTTTAGAGCTAATGCAGTGATTTGCAGACGGAGTGGTTGGTAGGTGAGGAAGACACAAGCAGTCAGCACCTGAAACAGGCTGGTAAGGACTAAGCATTGCCTGCTACCTGGATGCAGCACTGAATGGATTCCTTGCTTTCTTCTTTCCCAAAGCAACTGCAGCCTTCAAGCAGGGCAGAGAAGGGAGACAGCAAGACTGACCTTTCTGGCACCAAACATACTAACCAGAACTACTCTTTTGGGGAGGGGGACTGGAATGAGGGAAGATGAAAAAATGCAATCTGAACAAAAAAAGTTTGTGTGACCTCTAGGAGCCCCTAGAGGATTCTGTACAAGCAACCTGATCACTTCAGTCTCATTACTAACACATCTTTTTGTTCTTCTCTTTAAAGCAAACTACAAATCTGAACCTTCCCCCTGAAGACCTTGATTCATCTGGTGATGAAGATGACGCGTTCTCAGGCTCAGGTGCAGGTGAGTTATTTACACTTGTGCTGTTCGTGCTTGATCCTTCTAGGGTCTAGATCTCAGGAGCACCCAAGTGGAGGGAGGAATCCACACAAACACACCCCTACCCCAGAATATGAGAGCTGGGAACAGAGAAAGGGCCTAATCTATCAATCTTGTATTCCTTGAGATACTAACAAGTAGTAGAAAATGAGCTATAGGAGACTTGAAAGGAGCAGAAGCAGAGGTAGACTCCATGTGACTGCTAATGTGAGGTGTTGTGTGAAGAATGTTATGAAACTGCAGTGATTCTCATGGGGAAGAGAGATCATAACAAGGCCTTTATGAACAAGTAGGAGATAAGGGTGTGTAAACCCCAGACTACCAACACCTATCAAGTGCAAGCTTGCTAAGTATTGCATATTGGTGTGTCCCTTCCTTATTCCACTAAAAAGGATGAGGAATTACAAACTAAACTGCTGTTATTAGGAAAATTGACTATGCAGGTTAAGCATAGATCAGAGTTCTTAGATCAGAGTCCTGAAGATACTATTAAGAGGTCTCTAAACTGGCCAAAGATAATACTTTTTGTTTTTTGTTTGTTTTGCAGGTCCCGTGACTGAACAGTCTCGCACATGGAGAATCCCAGGAGAACCAACTAATTCCTCAGTACTGGCAGTACCAGTGGATTTCAGTGAACAGCCTGGGATTGAGAGCAGAACTGAAAAGGAAGTAATATCTCCTTCTGCAACTAGTAATCTAGTGACAGAGGAACCAGTTGTAGCTGTGAAGGATGAAATACCCAACCTGGGCTCACCTGACGGGAGACCAACAAGCCATGTGGTCACAACAACAGTGAGAAGCCCCACTGCTCACTTTCCTTCCCTGGTTCATGTAACTCCTTCAGAAGCCTCAGCTGTGGTCCATGAGCTTGAACCTAAAACCCCCAGCTCTGATGTGCCAGACACCAAGGAGGTGCCCGAGCCCCAGTCTACTGCCCGTGGTGAGGGAGACATTGCTGCCACCCCCACAGCCACAGCTCCAAAGGATGTTGTTCCTACACATGAGGAGGTTTCTGAAGATGGCTCTGGAGACCCGGTGAGGACTGGCAGTTCTGACACCCTTTCCAGGGGGATAGCTTTAGTAGCATGTAGTAAGTTGGTTTGGTGGGAAAGGGTGTTAATTTGTCAAAAATAATGATTGGTTTAATAGGTTATGTTGATGGAGGGTTTTAGATGAGAAAAACAAAGCACTGGAAAGTTTTCAGAAACAGACATGATGAGAAACATGAATAACCTGCCTTGTATGTCCTAACAGGGAGACTTCATCTTGACTAAAGACGAGGAATTGATCCCCACCCAGAACTCAGAAGTACTGGCTGACTCTGAGAGGAATGCCAAAGCAGCAGGAGCCTCAGGAATTATGGACAGAAAAGAAGTTCTTGGAGGTACCAAATATTTTGGATTTCTAGTTAGTAAAAACAGATTTCTGTAGGAGTCTCCAGGCAGCAGAAGCTGCAATTCTGCAAATACGGCTCTGAGCAAGGAATCCAACCTTTTATGTTAGACCTTTGAAATGGGGGTGATTATTCTGTGTTGTCAAAACCCTAAAAGGGGCAAATATTAGTCTGCAAATAGCACCTCATAGTGACTGCTTTATTTCCATCTTTGTTTAAACCTCTTCCTTCACTTGATGCCTTTTTCCTGGTGTTAGGAAAATGAAGCTAGACACATTTAGAGGGGTTGGGGTCTTTACCTCAGTATTTTAATCAGGATCCTGTTTGATGCATCCACTTCAACTAGGTGAAGTGTGGTAAAATGTACCCCCCTGCCAATCATACACACCAGTTATAGACTTTACACATTAGCATATCTAACAAGGGGGCTCAATAATGAGGTTGGGGTGGGCTAACCCCTAGTTTACAGAATCCTCCTGCCAGGAGACCTTGGGTTCCTGAGATAGTAGGAATGTTTGGTCTCCCTGGCTCTGTAGTTCTGGGGTGTTTAGTCTTAGGCCTGTCGAATACTTACAAAACACTAAGTACTAAACTAAGTAAAAGGTTGTAAGTATGTATACTGTTAATACTTGTGGATACAGAGATCTGTGTAAAAGGTATATAAAAGAAAAGACAAAAAATCATTCCGGCATCACACTCCTCTGAAACATTACAGTGAAATTTCTCTGTTGCTGCCTCAGTCAGATTACCAGGGATGAGCACCCTAGCCTTGTGTGCTTTGCAGCATGGCCCAGTGGGAGATCCATGGCTGGTGTATTTGGGCTGATGTATTTGAGCTGGTGCTTGGTAATGGCAGGGAGACTGGTTTGGGAGAGGGCAAAAGGACAAATTAAAGTCATTAAGTCAGGGACAAGTAGGGAATAACCTGGATAATAACTAAAATCATAGTAGCACTATCTGGGATGGTATCTGGAGTTATCTGTGTCTTTTTGTCCCCTTCCAGGTGTTATTGCTGGAGGACTTGTAGGCTTGGTGTTTGCAGTGTTTCTAGTTGCATTTATGCTGTACAGAATGAAGAAAAAAGATGAAGGCAGCTATTCACTGGATGAACCAAAACAGTCCAACGGAGGATACCAAAAACCACACAAACAAGAGGAATTCTATGCATAAACACTGATCTTCAGGACACTTCTTATTCCATCTTTCTTGGACTCTTCTCTCCCTGCACGTGGACCTCCTAGTGTGCTTTGCATTAAACTTAAGCCATATGATCATTGGGTTATTTGCCCTTACCACTTTGCCATTGGAAGTTTTATAACTACAAAGTAGATCTGGATTCATTGAACATTCCCTGCTTTCTTGCACAACTTTTTTTTTTTTTAAACAGAATTGGGACTGTAAGTTCCAAAACTCACTTTGGTTTATCTAAAGACTGCTGGGGCAGGCGGTGGGGAGAAGATAAGGGAGCACTGAATGTATAAAAGTCTTGATATTTAGGGAAAGGGCTAGCAAGAATAAAAAATTATCAGTGCTCAAATTCTGTATAGCAGGGATCCTTCCTATTTAACTCACAGATGTGTTTTGAGTGTAACAAGTGGCTGCGTTGGGCAGACATTTGATACACTGCAATCCTCTAGGTCTTTCTGACAGCTGTATTTGGAGCACTTAATGAAACATCAAGCTGAACTTGATCTCTGCTGAAAGGAGGTGTGAGGTGCAGGGTAAATAAATGACTGTCACATGGTTTAAAATAACTTATCTTTTGGAAGCATTATCCCATACTCAGAACCAGCTCCTAAGCAGGTACATACACTAGCAAAAACCAAACCCCAAAACTAAGCGGAGAGTTGATTTTACCAATAGTGTTGGGCTGTCCCACTACCATCTCTCTCCCTTTCAAGGCTTAGGTAAGAAGTAGATTTTTCCAAGCAGTCTCATCTCAGACATTCCCTTTCCCAGGTGCCAAGTCAAGGCTGGCTGTCCTGCTGTAGATGATCTCAGCTTGTGCTGCTGGCAGTCCCAGGTGACCCAGGCTGTGCTGTAGCACCTCCGGTCCCCGCGGTTGTCTCAGAATGGGGTCTGCCCTCTGTGCCACACAGGGCAGGGGTGGGAGGTGGGAAGCAGCACATCATGACTGCAGCTAAGGAGTAGAGAAGCATCTGCAGTGAGCCTGGGGAAGGCTGAGTGTAGATGGCCTTAAACAGATACAACAGTTGGTGTGCTTGACTCTCGCTACTCCAGAGCGGCTCCTTGGAAGCTGTCCCGCACTTTGGAGAGGAGCCACTCCGGGGATGTCAGTCTAGTAAGGGCCAAAAAGCACCTCCTGAGCAAAGTCTGGGTGCCTGAAGCTGTGTGTGGTCAGTGTGCTGTCAGATGTCAGGCACTGGGGCCTCACTGGGGGACTGGAGTTCTCCAGAGCATCTCAAACCGAGCGAACACAAGTGTGGTGTTCTGTACAAGCCTTACTTCTACTCTGCCTTGGGGTAGCTTCTTGCCACTTCAGTTGCTCGTCACTTGGTGCAGAAGGTATGGGGTGGATGGAGGAGTGTTTACAACTGATGTAAATATTTGTACTGTTGAGCCAGAGGGAATGATCCAAGTATATTGGAGAATATTGCAACAGTTGGTACAAATGTTGCATGTTAACAGTCAAACTTTAAAACCTGTGTAATTTAAATGAAGTATAAAACACTCCTGAGCTGCCATGCAGCTAAAATTGGTGCCTTCTCTGCAAACACAAGAAAAAAACCCCACATTGTCTTGATTCCAAACTCTTCTTTATGCACACGGAGAACTTGTGCATATGTGTAGCTGGCTGTTTTTTTTAAAGTAAAGCTGCCACAACCATTATGGTTTTTTGTTAGGGTTGTTTTGTTTTCAGTTGTTTTTTTGGTTTTGTTTGGTTGTTTTTCTTTTTTTTTGTTTTTTTTTTTTTTTACTGAATGAATTTTTATAGGTTAATGCAATGACCAGATGGTGTTAATTTCAGCTGTAATTCTTTGCTTTGTATAGGAATGTAGAAATGTTTGATAGGTCTATCTATGAAAAGGTTCTTGTAAAGCACGGGAAGATAAAGTAGTAATATTCAGTTGTACCTCACAACCTTGTTAGGGGGAAAGGAAAAAAACTGTATATTTTGGTAGTCTTAACTGACAGTTTGTGAAACAAACATGACATTCTGTGTTATTTAAGTGGTACAAATGAAATATGAGTTCTGACAGAAGATGCAACATTGGGTTATCTGTATGCCATGTAAAGGTATACTGCAATAAATGGCATTTTGGCAAGAATATGGCTGATCTGTGAACATTGATGTGTATAATACTTCAAAAAGTAGATGTTGTTTTTAGGACTGCTTAGGTCTTTAAGGAATTTGGGTTACAGAACTGTGAATTTTGGGGCTGAAGAAACAGCGATTTAGTTCAGCATTTGAAGGGTAGGAGTGTGGCCTGCTTCCCTCCCACCCTGCCTTGTGTGTCCTGGTTGCAGTGAGCTGCTGTTGCTGGAGCCACTGGTGTGGGATACAAATGGGCAGCAGTGGAGACTGGAATGAAGTGGCTTTGTTAGAGCCCTGCGACATTTCATGCTGATTTTGGGATCTCTCCTGTGTAGAATGTCCCTATCTCCAAAATGGTGATAAGAGTTGCAAATCTCCCACAGGGCTTCCTCTTGCTCCTTGTCTTGTGCCCTCAGGAGTTTGAGAGCAGAGAGGACTGTAGGAGGGCAGCCACAAGCCTTTATTAAAACCTGCTTTCCAAGATGAATTGGAGATTGTACCCCCCCAGGAGGGAGAACAGAGCAGGCCTGTCCTCAGTATTCTGCTATGCAACATCAATTACTCTCAGGTGCTATGGTTCATGTGGGAGGAGATGGAGCAGCACAGAAGTAGAGGAAAATGTCCTTCAAAAAACAGGGAAATCAGGAGCTGCTATCTGGGTGGGTCTTACTGCAGCTTTACAAATATTTGCTTTTGTAAGGTTTTGCAAGAAACTTATTTTTTTCTGTAAACTGACCACTGTATTTTGAGTTTATAAACTCCTCTTGCTTACACTGGAACCATGGGGGGCTATGTTTACAAAAAAACCCCAAACTTTTGAACGAATCTTGGTAATCAGAAAGTTTTGAGATCAGGCAAAAGGATTGAAGGATTGAATTTAGAAGACTTGCTTCCATAGCTAAACACAGCTGAAAAGTGCTTTTTAAATTCATGCCAATTTTGCCAATCCCTTAAACTGTGTAAAAACTTGTGTAAGATCAGAGTTGGTTGGTTTGCATTGCAGGGCCTTACTAGCTATGAATTCACTTCCTTAGGGGCTACCAAGACTTTTGCTTCCCCTTTTCTATTCAGTGATAATATGTGAAGTTAAGGTGGCAGGGAGGGGAAAAAATGAAGTGCTAAGGGAAGTGGGAAATTCCTGCAACACTTGTCTGATCCTTAGTGTGCACTTGAAAGAAATTTTGTTGTACCAAGGGTGAATTATCTACAGGAGGGCTGCTCTGCCTCTCTCCTTCAGCACAGGTTGGCCTGGGTTTTCCTGGGTCACATTTCTGTTCACTGTGCTTCCTGACTTTCTTCTTCATCCATGCTGGAGCAATTATCACATTTGCTCTTGTTCACAAGTGAGATGCAAAGAATGTGGCTGGCAGAAAAATTTGACCCCTTCTTTGTTCTGGAAAAATGAGTTGGAGGGTGTAAATGCACTGAATGTCAAAGAAGGCAAACTATGAGAGAAGGAGGACTTTTCACAATTCTCACTTTGTCAGGTTGTATTAGAGCCTATAAAGGAAGCTAAAGCAAACCTAAAAGGCTGTATAATCTAGTAATTGAAATAGAGAACAGGGAAAAAAAAGAGAGCCACTCTACAGGGGTGCTGAGAAGAAAAACTATGTCAGGCATTTAATAAATGCCTTATCAGAGTCTTCGTCAGGACTAGTGTGTATATTGATGACAATGAGTTTGGAATGAAGGTGCAGGGTGAAATTTGCTCCATTTGAGATAGCTGCAAAACTATCCAAACAAAAAAACCCCCCAAAACCCCAACCTTTTAAATATGCAAGAGGTGAGGTAGAGGCTCAAAACCAAATAGTTACTTAGCATTCCGGGGTGGTGTTTAGCTCATAAAACTGCAAACCTGATGAACAGAATTTTTAATAAGTTTGACAAGTTAGAGGACAGCAATTTTACTATAGAAAATGAAATGCAGTGTCTTCACTAAGGGAAGAGGAGAGAAAAAGGTGCAGCCTCAGCAATATGCAGGGTCTTACAAAAGGATCTGATGGATTGAGAAATTAAAAGGTAGGATGATACAGAGCACAAAATAGATTCACCAAAAGTAGATTGTGCCTGACTAATCAGGTATCTTGCTTTTTGATAGCAGGTTTTTTTCAGTCAAAGGCAAACTTTTCTAATTGAAGTTCACTAAACCAAGTTATCAGTACCACACAGAAAATGAATAATCAAAAGGAGGAAGCTAGGGATTAGTGGAAGAATTGTAAAGCGGTGAGGAGTGAGCTAAGGAGCAGCAGACTCCGCAAGGCAGAGAGTTAGTGGGGAGAAAAGACCTAATTTTGGAGAATTATTTCTAAATAATGTCTGACATAGAAGGAAATAGAATTACATTCTGTTGGGAATTCGGGCACCCTAGACAGTACAGAGTGAGAAGGATACGTTAATATTCTGACAAGTAACATTTAGGGTCACCTTCAACATGACAGGGTCAAGCTTGAAAGGGATAACAAAAGGAATTTCTGCTCTAACCTGGGAATAAAAGGGGAAGAAAAGGCTAGGTGAATTAGTCAATTTTAGAATAATTATGTGTGATGAAGCTGTAAGAAAGGAAAAAATAAGTCAATGCAGGATGTAATAGCCAGCAAATATTTCCAGCAAGTAGAGGGAGTTAATCATGGGTATTGTTATACAAAGAGCTAGTGAGCCCTTTGCTTACCATCACCTACATGGTCTAGGGTTAACTCATGCTGGGAAGGAACAGAGGAAAAACATTAAAATGATGTGGGAGAACAGAGTTTTTTCCCACAGTAAACTAATGGTATTTGGTTTGTCCAGCTCAGGAAAACACAGACTGACAGGGAATACATTGCTGTCTGCATGCTTGTCATGGTACAGGACAGCACCAAGGATGGGGATGAGCAATTAGGCAAAAAAAATTGGCAAGTATAAGCATTAAAAAAATTTTAAAACTTTGAGAATCATTCAGTTAATGGTGAGGCGAAAAGATACAAATGTACTGAATAAAAAACTGGATGCTCAGGGAGATTACAGTATAAAATGTTCCTAAGCCAGTAGGATGTATTTCAGCCAGTAGTCTATGCAAAGAGCACAGAGACCAGTTAAAACCCTTCCTATTTCTTACTCATTTTTGTTTGTTTTGTTTTTGTTTTATTTATTTACTTTAGTTTATTACTCTTCTCCTTTACCATGGAAAAGCAGATGGGCAGCCTTCTGAGCATTCTTTGAGATGATAACAGAAGGTGATTTGGACCAACGTTTTCTGCTTTGTGCACACACAATTGAATACATGTACATATGATTATGAGTATGCATCTGCATGGACACACAACTATGTACTAATGAGAAATTAAAATAGGAACTAAATTTTAAGAAGTCAGAAAATATTAAGTGCTTTTAAAAGTAGAAAATCCTACTTCAAGATAGCACAGAGCAAAGGATAAATAGGTGTGGTTTAAAAATAAAGATTAGGATTTGGATTGATCCTGGATCCCAGTGTGCAGCTGTTCCAGTTTAACCAAAGCCACGTGACTTTGTTGAATAAAAATGTCCTCACCATGAACCCTTACTTGTCTGAGCCAACCATCAAAGCATTCCTGGCCCCTGAACCTGTGTGGGAGAGAGTGGTATGCTTAACATGTGCCACAAGGCCAGGGGTCCCCAAACTGTGGTACCCCTCTGATGTGCAATGCATTTGAAAACAGTATGCAGAGAAAAACAATCACAAACCCCCAAGCCTCAAAAAATTCCCCTCCAAAACCTATCTCACCTCCCTTACCTCTGGAAGTCACAGGCAGGAGCCAGCTGGGTTCCTCCTGTACACAGAGCTGAGGCTGCTGCAGGTGACTGAGGTGAGGGCAGGGACATTGAGGAAAGGAGTGGGGCAGCCTGGAAGAAACTTATGCTGATGCCACCGGTGCATTTCTGCCTCTAAACAAAGCCTGGGAGCCCGTGCTTTAGGAGACTGGGCAGCTGTTTCCTTCATGTGGCAAACCAGGTTGCATCTCTCTCTCAAAGGAGAGGGTTTGAGTGCCAGCAGCAACTCAGCAGGAGCTGAGAAATGCAGGTTCTGCATAAGATACCTCTCTTTTCTGGCACTTGACTCCCATCAGATTTGGAAGTGGTATATGCTGAGGGGCTGCTTCTCTGGAAATGCTCCCTGAAATGAGCACATGCTGTACATGAGTCTTCTGCTGTGCTTAGGTGATGTGCTGGGTGCCAGTGTGTGACCACAAGGAATCACATCATTGTTCTAACATTCACACAGACTGCCTTACACAAAATTCTTAGCTGAGGAAATCTTAAGTGTTTAAACTTATTATGTCTGCACAGAACAAAATCAAACTAATCGGAATTGAGCCTGAAATAATTTCAAAAGGCCATAAAAAAACGTTGTATTTTAACACCCACACTGCAAACCAGATTAGAACCCCTCAAAGCTTAAAAAAAGAAGGAGTTGGCCTGTATACAAACAAGGGAGCAGATGGCCCATCTAATTGCTTATCTGTCCATACCTGGAGAAGGTCTGAAAAGCTGTCTTTGCTGGCAATAAAAAATCATCTCAGTCATGGTCAGAGGCCTTCAAAGCCCAGCTCTGAGTGGACACCAGGGCCTGGCCAGCCCTTCAGGGACTGTCATGTGGAGTGAGTAGGACTGTACGTGCAGCTGCATGCAGCACACAGCCCTGATGATGTCTTTTCTCATTCAGTACATCCACACCTAAAGTTGCCTTCATGAATAACTTGATACAACAGTTGAGCGTTCAATCTTCATATCACAGAGCAATTGCTCAAGAATTTCTAGGAGTTTCATTGTTCTCAGGGTGGCACAGAGGAAAATATTGCTGTTTTGGAGCAACATTACCTGCCTTTTATTCAGGCTGAAGATGTGGCTTTATTATTATTATCATTGCTATTGGTGTACTATTGGAGGAAAAGACAGCTTGCATATGCTCTTGAAAGTGCTGGTTGAGTCTGCTCTTCCTGCTCAAATAGTGCTGTTAATGTTTGATAGCAGCTGCCTGGGAACACAAGCCTTTGAACTGTTTATTGTTCTCGGGAGGTGGTTTGTCTTTTCGTTATACATGCATGTACACCGGGACCTGGCTGCAAGTTTCTCAGGCATGACATAAATGATTAGAGCCCTGCTCAGAAGTGCTGTCAGTTTTAAGTGTTCTTTTCAGATGTTACCATCTCTACTTCCAACCCAAACCTGCCGTGCGCTCGCCCTGCTCTAAGGAGTGGTTGTGTGGTTGCTGCACAGTGAGAATTAGTCACACATTAACCACAGCTGTAAAAACACGTCTATGGGAAAATCACAGCCAAACACTGAGGCCTTTGAGGCTGCGGCTCATTTCCAAAGAGGGTGGGTTTCTGTTCCATTTTGCTCCAGCATTGTGCAACAGACTGTTCACTGGCATGTTCACTTTGCTGTCAAGGTGCATTGTAGCTTTTCCTCTGGCACTCCTCTACCTTCTCCACTTCCATGGACCATGGTGGACAGAGGTCTTTCCGGCATGGCCAAGTCAGCCAGTGTCTCTAAACCAGCAGGTCCTGGTAGAGGAAGGGATTCTCACACAGAACAAGTGTTAAGCCACATGATTCCAGTGCTACCTGAGGCAAAGCAGGTGATATCAAAAGATGATTTAGAGCTAGAAACTTTTGGTCTGGGAGGAACAAGGGTGCCCTTGTTCATTGCCCAGATGACAACTAAATGCTGTGGTAAGTTCTCTTGCTTTTTGCTCAACAGGAAATCCCCATTCATCACTGCTGTCTTTCTCTCAACATGTTCCATTCTGCAAAGTATAGATCCTGCACTCAGTTTCCAAGTCCTCTCCACATCTTCTCAGAGGTAGCAAAGCTGGAGAGCTTAGAGAAGGAGAATGAGGACAGCAACAAACCCCCAAGGAATGTGTGACTTGTTAGGGCCACTCTGCATCGAGCTTTGTTCTCTGAATACTGCTGGTGTCACAGTACACAAGTCAAGGTTTCCAGGAGAGCATCATCATCCACCAGCAATGGATTTTGGTATCCCCCCATTGCTGTTGGATTCCATGGAAAGAATGACAGACCTTCTCAACGGGAATATTTGTTGAGGGGAACAAAGAGGCAGTGCAAATGAGAAATACACAATTAGGAATGCTTTCTCCAAAGCTGCTTTGGGCAAACAAAGAAAAGCAGCAGTCATGGAGAACATGTAATTACCATGTCCTCTGCCCCACCCTTGCCTTCTCAAGAGAAAGTTTCTGTATTTACTGATTTGCTTCAGGCCTGTGTCACATGTCCCATTGCAAGTCAGCAACCAACAAAGCATCTTTCACATAAATAACTGAGGTTCCTTTAGACTCCTATTGAGTACATCAAGGAGAACTGGGCACTGGAGACAAGGCAGTCCAGCTTCCTGGTGTGGATGAAAGTAATGTCCCTGTGTTTGGGAAGCTGGGAATCCTCAGCCAGCTTCTGTGATTCCATTAGGATTTCTGAAGCCATTTCCTTGCCCTAGCTCCTGCCTGGAAAGGGAATTTGGGCTGGGGGTAGGAACTTACATAACACCATAATGTGAGAACTTGTATTATTCTGATAAAGCATGTGTTTTCTATGCATTGAGCTCATTTCCCTCCTTACCAAGCACTACTGCATCTAATGCTTGATCCAGCTTCTTTTCCTGTTACCCCAGTAGCACATTTCAGACCATGCCTCCCCTTCTCTACCTGCAGTAATAGAAGGTTACCTGGGGCTCCTCACATTTTCTCTGCATGAGGCAGCATAAACTCCAACTTTGCCTTGAGCACGGAGGCATTAATATTGATCTAGGAAACACCTTGCAGAAAAAAAGAGATCTGAAATTATTCCATGCAGAGGGTTCCTACACTGATCCCCAATTTCATAAATTGGAGAACAGATCCTGCACAACATAATTCCTCTGGCCAGTTAGGGAACTTTGCATATTATTTCAGCACTGCCTCTTGAGAACTTTCTTGTCTTCCCATCAATCCTGCAGCTCCTTTCCATTACATTCATCCATGTTAAATGAGGTATGAGCAATGAGGAACACCATGGTACAATCTTCACATGGCACTGTTGGCATTTCCCCTCCAGAGGCAGTTACACAGCCTTCTGTGTTGTGGTTCTTCTTCAGGAACACAAAGACTGAAAATTTGCTGAAGTTTCAGGAATGAGTGCTCAAATTTTTCCAGTCCCCTCACCTTCCCTCACCCTCTTTAGTATTAATGACTGTATTGGACCCAAATATTATCTTGTTCATTACAGAGAACAAATATATGTTTTCAGAAGTTCTTGCACTACATAGCATAGAGAGGCATCTGAGGGCTGTCCCTGCAGTCTGGAGATGGTGGCAGAGCTGAGGGTCTCTAAATCACATGCCCCTCCTGCCCCTGCAAGAGGAAGAGCATGGTCATGTTCTGAGGGCTGGGCTGCTCTTTGTGCTCCCAGCTAGCAGCATGGACAGGCTTCCCATGGGCAAAAGAAGCTTTGTCAAAACCGAAAGAAAGGGCTCTTCAGGTATGCAAACAGCAAGCAAAAACAAAGAAAATATTGGCCTGCTGTCTGTGGAGGCCAGAGGGCCTACTGATCAGGACTCTGAGAAGGCCTACTGGTAACACATTCCCTAGGTCTGTGTTATCCACACAGTTAGGGTGATGCACAGTTCTTCCTCCAAGACTCCCCAAGGCCTCATGTATATTTATGTAAATTCCACTCTCCCAGTTGGCCCCTTGGCCTTCCCACCCCTTTGTACTTATATGGAATTTCTCTAGAATGTTCTCCCCAGTTCGACGCCCCATTGGCTCCTTCTCCTTGGTCCCTCCTCTCACCCCTCCTCATTGGTTCCCCAACCTGTCCATCAGCATTGTACCGCCCCCAGCCCGCTCCCTATTGGCTGAGATAAACCCCGCCCCCTTCAGTATTTAAGAGCTGTGCTGCCCTTTGTCTGCGTCCTCATCCCTGGACCCTCCTGGGTGCAGAAGGACCTGACCCTTGGAACCTGCACAAAGACTCCTCTCTGCTCATTGCAGCACTGCAGATTTCAGGCCTTGAGAACAAGAGTCCAGGCTGAGGCAAACACAGACCTGCAGTCAGTGAAGGAAGGGCTGGTCTGTGAACTGTTACAGGAGCTTGGCCCCTGCACGTCGATGGACCCTGACAAACACCCATCCAGTGTCAAAAGAACTGGCTGATGTCATTGTGAGGCCGCTCTCCATAATCTTTGAGAAGCCATGAAGGTTGAAGGACATCCCAGAAGACTAGCAGAAGGTTAAGGTCATCCCTACCTTCAAGAAGGGCTTAAAGAAGGACCCAGGAAATGATAGGCCCAGCAGTATTACTTCAGTCCCTGGGAAAGTTTTGGAGTGAATTCTCCCGGGGGCTATCACAAGTCAGATGAAACATATTGGGAAAAGCCAGCACGGATTCACCACAGGCAAATTGTGCTTGGCAAACCTGATTGCCTTCTACAATAAAGTAACCTGCTTGGTTGATGTGGGGCGACCAGTGGACATTGTCTGCCAGGGTTTCTCAGAGGTTTTTGATACAGTTTCCCACAGCCTTCTCCTGGAGAAGCTGATGTGTTACAGTCTAGATGAACCATTGGGAAGTGGTGAATTCTTCAGCACCGGACACTTCTGAGATTCCCCTCAGCAGGGTACAGGGTCATCTTGCCTACACCAGGCTTTTGCCAATAAAGGTTGGACCACATGAACCTTGAGGTCCCTCCCAGCATAAAATTCTATGATTCTCTGATCCACAACTAACCAATTTTGGATATTTTATGTGGTAATGCTGTTCTCCACCAAGGTCATCATCTGTGTTTTAAGATCCCTCTCTATTAAGGGAAAAAATGTTACCTTACAGTAATGATTGAAAAGTTAGTAGAGAGAAGGCTGAAAAATTTTTATAATCCTACACAAAAGTCTGTATATATGCATATAATTGACAAAAGAAATTTGTTTGGAAGAAGCTGTGCTCAATCCTAAATACAGTCTCAGCAGCTGGCACTACTGCAGAAGCAAAAAAGGATGTGAGTGCCTGTTCCTACAGGGATTATTCTTTAGTTACCAGTCCCATGTATGTGGTCAGTGTGAAACCACCAGCTGGGTTTTGGTGGAGTTATTTCCCGCCTGCCTCCAGTACTGCTGAGATGCTTGGTCATCCCTTGGGATGGGTGACTTCGACTAGAATGAGACATCTATCAGGTGCCCCATCCTGTGTGACGTCAGAGCATGAAAGTTCGTGAGTGGCTTGAAAATCATATTTAGATTAAAAAAACCCCTGACTGGTGCTTACAAGAGGCACATAGATAACAAGAAAGATCTTATAAATACACAAGTGGATGTATACACCCAGGACAAAAGTTTCATGGAACTTACTAAACCTAAACCAAATGTCATTTTGTTTTCTTGAGAAATTACCAAATATCAATTGTGATGGGCCACAACAAAGAAAAAGCAATGCAACACCCAAGATCAGTCATACTTTGCTTTCAGTGCATTTCCTTTGGCTTCTTTGGTTGAAGCCTGGTGCTGTTTCATGTACCCAGTGAGCATCACCTGTGGTGTGAGGTCTGACTCCATTCAGACATAGCTAATGCTCACTTGTTTGGAAACATCACATACCACCAGGGTCTGCCACTACTTGCTGGTTTTGTTGCTAAAAAATGAAGTAGTTGTACAATAGTCTTTGCAAAACAAAGTGCATCTGACTAAAGGGAAAAGAAAGAACAGTAACTGAAGTTCAGGATGGAGCTCCTCCTCTGGAACAGCTTTCCAGGGCCACCAGGCAGGGCAGTGCATGAGGCTGTGAGCAGCTGGTGGTGAATCAGGAGCAGGCAGGAAGGAATCTGCTGAGGGGGCAGGAGTGCAGCCTCATGCCAGCAGCCACTGTGGTTGGTGGAATTTCCTGTCTGTCTGTCCGTCCTGCGGTCAATGGCACCGTGTGGCTTTGAAGTCCAAAGAGCTCAGACTGAGGGAGCCTGTCCTATGCAGGTTCTTGTGTTCCTGTTGTTCTTGCATGGTTCTGCTTATGCAAGGGGGGAAGGCCAAGGGAGCAATAATCATGGTGAAATACAACACCAGCCCTGAATGTCTTAATTGCTGAAACCTGGGCCTTTGTGTGCTTCCCAGGGAACAGAATTCAGGAGGTAGAAGCTGGCCGATGGAGTTTCATGTGGTAGAAAGCTAGTCCAAGGGGGAAAAGCCAGCTGGGCTGTAAGCATGTCAAAATAACAAGGAAAAAGAAAACCCTGAGGAGATCTTATAGCACCTTCCAGTACCAAAAAGGGCTTCAAGAGAGCTGAAGAGAGACCTTCAACAAGGGTGTGGAGTGATTTGACAGGGGGGAATGGCTTTAACCTGACAGAGGGTAGATTTAGGTTAGATGTTAAGAAGAAATTCTCTCCTGTGAGGGTGGTGAAGCACTGGAACAGGCTGTGCTAAGAAGCTGTGGATGCCCCATCCATGGAAATGGTCAAGGCCAGGCTGGATGGGGCTTTGAGCAACCTGGGATAGTGGAAGGTGTCCCTGCCCATGGCAGGGGAGTTGTAACTAAATGTCTTTAAGGACCCCTTCGACCCAAACAATTCTGGTTTTTTTTTTTTGTGCAAAATAGCTTTAAACACAGCCAAATTTCAGCAGCAGTAATTTGCAGGACATCTGTAATGATTCCAGGATTCTAGTACAGTTTAGCAGCTCTTCTGTGCACTCCTGGCTACTGACATCAGATGAATCCTGTGTGTGCTTTTAGGTACCGGAGCACTTTGAGAGGTCCTCCTACACTGACCAAGATGAGAAGTACAGTAAAACGAATTAATTTAACACGATTAAGCAATGCTCCCTTCCTAGGGAAGAGACCCTGACATTTATGATAACCCAGAGTTGATAAGCTGGGTCAAGCACAACACCTACACAAAACCCTGCATCCACAGGACAGTTAGGGTGGCAGGAAGCAGTTGCAAAGGTCTTTATTTTCCACGGCTTTCACGGAAATAGGAAAAGAAACAGACTCCATTAGTACCTGACAGAGGGAGAGGTTGCAGAGTTCAGCCTATATTAGATAACTGAATGAAGAGAGAAAGAGCTTTGTAATGAGTGCTTCAAGCACAGGAAACGACCAATTAGTCCCGCTGCTCACAGGGTGACTTGTTTTTCCTGTCAGTGCTCGGAAGGCTCCTAACACGGAGTGACAGGAGCGATTTGTAAAGGTCAGATAAAACCTGGGGCATGTTTGGCTCCGGCAGCAGACCCGGCTGTGCCGCAGACCTGCAGAGGGACGGTCCCGCTGCCCACGCTCCCAGCTGAGTCCTGCCCGTATTTCGCAGCCCAGAGGTGACAGGGGCTCTGACACCAGTGAGCCGGGTAAGGGATGTGTTTGTGGCAGATTATGGCAGCACACGGAGCTCCTGAAGTCTCCAGGTATTTCTTGGCCATCCTCCTGGAAAGCAGGAGTTTGACGGGGGATGCGGTTCCTGGGGAACACACGTGGGAAACAAAGGAGCTCTCACCTCCTCTGGCAGATGTGGTAGGTCCCATTTGAGCTAATAAATGAAAAGTTTGAAGTTGAGTTGACATCCTGCAGTTAAACCTAGTATGACCAGGTTAGAGATGGTATTTTTTTTTTCACTGGCACAGGGCTGACAGGCTCAGAATTCAATGGCATACACTGTGAGTTACTTGAACAGTAATCTGACTCTTCATTGTTTTTGCTAGAAAATGAAATACACTACATCAATACTTGCTTTGCCACCAGTGTACAATGCATTTGCTATGTGGGATGCTATCCATTATAGAATTGTGTAAGTCAGTAAGGCCATTGTTTTTGTGAAAAAGAATTATGCAGGTAATGACAGATAATACATCTCCAAGCTTTCAGCCCCAGCAATTCCTGAGTCCTAAATATGGTTACAGCTAAGAACCAATAGAGACACACTTGAGGCTTCAAGTGCCTATCACTTGCCTCGGGAGCAATGCAGCTGGTTAATTGCTTGCCAGGCCACAGGTGAATAAATCCTGTGGAAAAGGTTTTAAGCAGAGTAGTGTTTCATTCCTGCTTTGCAAAGTGCTTCCTAAAAGCAAAGCAAAAAGCTTTACAGTGCTCAGTCACCATAGGAACCTGCCCTTGGGCTTTGGCTGTGCAGGGGTTGCCTGGAAAACTACCTGCCCACACTCCCATTCACGCCATGGCTGAAGCTATCCAAGACATGAAGGTATTTAGTGAAGAATAAATAGCAAAGTAAAGGTCTTTGTGGGCTTTATTTCTTCCTGAAAATGTATCAAGTTTATCTAGTCCCGTTAATGGAACCCTTGTGATCCTTGACCATTGGAGGATGCAGATTAGCTTTCTTGTTCTTTAGGATGTTGACAGGATCACTTAGGAATTAAAAAAAAAAAAAAAAAAAAAAAGGTGTCTGTGATTCTGTGTGGTGAAAGCATGAGTGGCTGTGTATGTGTTACATTTCAGCATGATTTTTGTTTGGTCAGGTTTTCCTAGACCTTGTACTCTGAGTGTGCTGTGTCCCCTGAGCCATCTGCCTGTGTATTTCTTCTGTCTTTCTCACCTTTGCAAAGGCACTTCTTAGGCTTTTACAGGCCAAGTTTGTACAGCTTGACACCCTGCTTGGCCATAGCCATGAAATTCCTGAGTTGAAAATTAACTAGATAAATCATGACATAAATTAAATAAAATTGTCAACTTTTATTTTTCCAACCATGCTATTTAGGACCACATGCTACAGGTATCCAGAAGGCATCAGGATGTAGAGAACTAAACTGGGATGAATTAATTATCCCCAGGCACATCTATACTGGTCCATAAAATGAGGGTGGAGTGGGGGTTCAGCCACAGGCACACGAGACAAGCATGTCCAGCTGTTAACATGGACCCCATCAATGCTGGCTTGTACTGCCTAGCACTGTTCCGACAGCACCCTGAGCCAGCCAGGGAACACCACAGGATAATGATTTTTCCCTGTGGCTGGTCTTCCCTTGGCCAGAGTGCACAGGGGCAGGGACAAAGTTCAGCCATGTGGATGGGAGCTGCACTGTGCTGCTTTACCCCAGAGCAAGCAAATGGTCCCTGGCCTATTTTATTTATTAATAAAGATAGAAGAGAGAAGCAAAACCTGGATACACTCTGTTAAGTGATTTTAAAATTGAAGTAACTGGTAAATGTGCATCATGGTTTAAGCTGGAAATTGAGTCCCATGGAGCAGTTCCCTTCCCTCTGTCCCATCTCTTGAGGCAGAAATCCTGAGCTGAGATGAGGACAATTTACTGGAAACACCAATGAGATAAGAAAATAGGCAGTAACAGCACCAGCAACAATATTAATAACAAAATAATACAAAAAGAGGGTGATTTACATTCCAAAAACCTTCTCATTGACCTAAGTCACTGCACGGCTCCTGAGGCAGGAACAAAAAATTGTCCCCCAGACCCTCTGCGTGCACCTTTTCCTTCCTGACTGCAAGCCATCCCCCTTTCTCCTCAGAAGTGAGAATTCCATAGTTCCACCCCCTTCAGCGATGTGAGTGGTGCAGAACAACAAACCAGACGTGCCCACACGGCTCCAGGCTCCACCACCCTCACAGCCTAGGACAAAACTAGGACAGCATGAATTTGGGAATTCAGAAAATATTAAGGGTAAATAATTTCCAACCTACAGACATGTTGGAGAAACTGTGGTGAGTGCACTTGTACCATATTTTGGCAGAGGACAAGCACAGCCAGGATAATGCTGAGAACACAAATCAGAGTCATCTTTTCATTTAGTGCCTGAATCCATGAGAGCCGAGTCCTGGTAGAGAGGGGCATTGTGCACTGTCCTGTCCCTTGCTGTGATGATGGGGCAGCAGCTGGATGGTGGCACAGTTTCCCACTGGTTTCCCCCTGTCCCTCCTTCCAGGATATTTCCAGGACACATCCATCTTGGCTCAGGAGTTCAGGAGCACTGCCATCTACCTGAAGCCAGAGTGATCAAGGGAGCACTGAGTGAATTTTTAAAGTCAGATTTTCCTTTCTAAAAAGGCAATCCACTGGCTTCTGTGGTGGCAGTTGAGGGACTTTTAATTTGTACTTTACTACAGCAGCCAGACTGCAAAACACGTGCTGAGCTTGCTTATCTGCCCTTGTATCTTCCATAATAAATGCAAGCCTCACCTTTCCTACAGCATTGTTTGGAAGAGCTTTTCTTTCACAAAACTCAGTTAAACATCTTTCAGCTAAGCATCTTTCAACAAAATGAGTTTTTCCTCTCAATATGAACAAGCAGAAAAAGACGTGCCTTCAATCTGTGATGTGCCAGCAGATAGATGGGTGTTTAGCAGGTGGGAAGACTCAGAACTTCAGAAAAGAGTGACAACAAGCCTGAGGGGTGAAATGTTTGCCCAGACACTTTTACTAAGGTAGTGAAGAGGAAAGAAAACAATTTATTCTTTTTTATGCACTTCCATCCCTCCACAATTCAGAGGGATTTGAACTTCCTGAGTTCAAGAATTGTTTGGACAACTCTCTCAGGCACATGGTGTGACTCTTGTATTGGTCCTGTGCTGTGCCAGGAGTTGGACTAGATAAAAATTTTCAACTCAGATTATTCCATGATTCTAATTCCATCTCTGCAGCACCAGCTTGAGGCATGTCCCAGCGAGGTACAGTTTTCTGGGACCACTGCTCCAGCCCTCCTCATGCTGGGATCTCAGCCATGAGGATGGGTGGTGCCCCAGGGCAAAGTGGCTCTCCAGCAGAGTTTCTATGGTCCAAAGAGTGAGCAGCAAGAAGGCTTGGGCAGGCAATGGGCCCTGTGTGCTGCTGCATGTGAAGTTGTGGGATTTGGGACAAAAGAGTATAAATACACAGGAGCATCTGTCCAGCCTGGGGTTCCAAACCACCCTATGGAAGAAAGGAGGGAGATGGCAGACCTGAGATCTCATCTTGTGCTATTTCCTGTGGCAAATCACGAATCTTTGTCTAATCCCAGTGGGGTTCAGGCCCCTGGGCTGCTTGTGCTGCAGCCAGGCCAGTTTGCAAAAACACAGCCCAAAGGGCTCCCAGAGTGGATGTCAGCAACCATCCAGCCTTGGCGGAACTTTCTTCCCAGGAAGTTGCAAAACCTGCCTGGGAAGACAGGCAAGCAACCAGGCTCCAGGCAGTCCAAGTGCTTCCTTAAAAGGCTTCTGGAACTGATCCATGAGTATTGTGACACATGGGATTTTATGAAGTGCTCATCTCCATCCCTGAGCCTTCTTCTTTTAGAGTCACTGGTGAGATTTCACTGAGAGTATGACAATTCCCAGGAGTGAATCACACACACATACGTAAAATTTTGTGGCCTATGAGCTGTTATTATATGGCCCAGATGTTCCTGCAGCCTGAAGAAGCCTCACAGTTTCCTGGAGGGCTCCTTGCCCCAGCACTGGAAGCAGAGCTGGGAGCTCTTTGTCTTCCACCTCCTCCTCATTTCATCTAACACAGTGAGCATGGTGAGGGGTGAACTCCTCTAGAAATGACATTTACTGTCTAAACAGCAAATAACAGCCTATTATTTATTATTTATTGCTAACTTGCTGTTTGTCTGGGTTAGTGGGATAATCAGCTGCTGATGGACCTGGTCAGTGATGTTCAGTTAGCACAGGTTTGCATAGTGATGTTTTTTAAAACCTCAGAGAGTAAATGTGCAAGATGTATCATCAATAGTGTTCTGACAATGTATAGACTGCATTATTTTGTATATGGTGTAGCAGAACATGAGGGGTACTGCATTTTATGGTATGTGTGGAGGTAGGAATGAGGCAGGACTTCCAAGCTCACTGTCATATTTTTACATCAAGAAATCTCCACCCCACTGCTGCATTATTTCTAGCTGTGTTTAGAGATTGACACCAGAGATCATTTTGACCACTAACAAACAGCACCTCTTTTGGAAATGCAGCCAAGTCCAGAACAGAGAAAGCAAACATCAGCAGTGTATAATCAGGCTCCCAGCAGTTCAGGAGAGGAAGTAATAAATAAATTACCTACCTGGAACTGCGGGAGGAACCCGGCAGGTTGCATGCAAGGGCCCATCTGGGCACTAGGAAGGAAGCTCAAGTGAGTTCTCCTGGTGCAAAAAATAGGCTCAGGTGCTCCTCTGGCCACAGCACCTGGGTACAATTTTCATGTTTTTTTCCTAAACCTTTCCTTTTGGCAAAACAATGCACTTTCATGATTTGCGACTTTGTTATTGATACAGACAAACCATTACCGGCCAAACCATCCCCTTTCATCTATTCCTGAACATTCTGTGAAACCAGGGTTGCTTGGGTAAGTTTTGCTGAAATCAAGTAGGTATTTTCCAATCAAGCAGGTATTTTCCCAAGAATTGTGCACCAAGAAGAGCTGTGCTGAACCCAGGTGTGGAAGGAGCCACGTGATGCATGTGCCTACTTGCCTTTTAGAGTGCAGGGAAAGGCTGGCATCTCTTGCTGGAGCATAGGTGACACCAGGTCTCAAACCTGGAGATCAGACTCTGAATTCAGACCAAATCTACTCTTGGATAGTTTTGTTTATCCCCAGAAGTCTCACACCGCAGGACTAGGGATCTGAACTACATCTTTTAAAAGACTTCACTGCCTGCCTGCTGGGGTAGGAACTTGATGGGAGCTTGCCCCTCCCAAATGCACATTCCAACATTAGAGTATATAAATGTGCATCAGTTTAATTCTCAATTTAATGTGCTGTGCTTCATTGTTGCCTCAACTTTAATAAAGTATTTATTGCTTATAATAATTTGAATCTGAAACATGAATGAGTGTTACATGACTGTTTTATTTCTAACTTTAAAAAATGGTGAAACATTTTTTAATAAAGTATATATTACATTCCCAAATACTATATGCGCTATGCTTACCTTTAAAATGTGTTTTATTATGTTAGTATACACATTTTTTGTTGGAAGTTTTATCACGGCCAATTATTAAAGGCGCTGAAAATTCATAGTTCCCACTAATTGGTAGAATCACTTGTGTTCAATATCTGTTAGGATTTAGTCTTCAGAGGTTATGAAGAACATTTGTGAAGTGATTATCAAACATTGGCTTGCTCTTATTCCTTTTAACTTCAATGGAAGTATGACTGACAACAGTGCAGTCATGTGTCAATATATTTCATTGATAAAAAACATTATGTTCAAAATTCCTTCCTTATTCGTAGCTAGGAGCTCAGATTTTGTGCTGTTTGCAGAGCTGAAAAGCAGTGTAGTGTCAGAATGACTCATGAATGGAAGTTAAATAGATTACAGTGGGTGATAATGCAGCCTGAAAAGGCTGGGTAAATATAACCTCCAGAAGGGAAATTTACTATATTTTTTTCCATGAAAGATCAGCTGAACTTTGTGTTTATCACTCAGGAACGTAACAAGTTCTGGCTAGTTCCTGTGGTTTAGAAACTTTTCACCTTGCAATTTTGATGCTTTGTTTCCAAGCTCCCTGGGAGAATTTAAGTTAAAATTTTACTCTCTATTACAGTTTCTTCAGGTAGAACAAAATCAGAACTTTCATTTCAATGTTCAGAAGTTTTACTTTTGGGGTTTGGTTTTTTTTTTTTTCATGAAGAAATCACACTGTGAAAGTGTAGCTCCAAAGTGTTACTTCTCAGAGCTGCACAGAGCTTTACATCTGTCCTGACTTGCATAACCTTCTCTCTGCATTGAACAACCATCTTTAATGAGGGAGCTGTTAAAATGTGCTGTGTTCTGTACTCTGAGGTGTGGGCAAGAAAAGGAAAGATTTTTGATTGCCATTAAGAGAACTCTGGCTTCCTCTGACTTACTGTTGGTTTTTTTTTTTAATCTTTTAAATTTCATATAATAAATTACTTTCGGTGCCTTTAGAAAAATGGCTCACATACCCACTCTCTATATTTTATTTCCATACATTCCTTTGACTGCCTGTTTACAAACATCCTGTGTAGGGAGGGAACAAAAGAAACAAGTAGATTCCTGCACCATGGTGACTTTTGGTCAGAGGTTTCTCCCATCCAGAGTATATCCACCACAGTTATTTTCCTGCGTGTGCTGTGGCACTCTGTGTGTTTATCCAGGTAGTGGTATGTCATCCACAGAAACACCCTTCCCAGGGGAAGGTTTTCACTCCTCAGGGGAAAATGACACTTGGATTATCTGTGTGCACCTGTAGAAGCTGTGGCATTTATTCTCCCTTTCTGTTGCAGTCAATCTTGAGTAACACCCCTTGAATCCTCTGTGAGTAGATGAAGAACCTTAACTTGGAAGCATGGAAGAGGTTGGAAAACCGGTGCTACTTACAACTTGCCAGGCATTATGTGCAAGAAAATATAAAAAGCAAAAGAAGCCTCATAATGGATGAATAATTATATTTGTCTTTCCCATACAGTTAACTGCAAATAATAAAATTGTCTGTGTAATCACATCTGGTAAGATGCTGTTTGTCCTTCCTTGTGTGTTACATCACAAGAATTCAGATGCAAAGGCCACAATTCACATTCCAAGGGACTTTCCCCACCTTTTTTGGGAAATAAACCAATCAAAGGTATTCCAGGGTCTTTGTGGTAAAACAGAACACACTGTATATTGAGGCATGACTGTTGTCTTCAGATGTCAATTTTGGAATCAGATTTCCAGAGAATTAGTGAAAAAATGCCTTGGTAACAAGCACTGGAGAAACTTAGCCTCAATCCTGCAAAGAGCAGGGCCAGCTTCAGAGCTAGATGAGATTGTCTGTATTATTTTTCCAGACAGGTTTTCAAAAGTCTCTAAGGATACAGGCTCCAGAGCACCTTCACATTAGACAGGTTTTAAGTTCTGAAGACAAAAAAATCCTGAGATTACCCCAGAGAAATATTTGGAAAAAGATGTAATTAATTAACTCCCATATGTATTGCATATTATTTCTGATAGAATGTCTAGTTTTTTATAGAAGTGTGTTGAATTACACTCTGATGATGCTGCATAAAGGTAAATGCATGAAAAAACATGAAAAGGTGTGATGTGTGGTTGAGATAAGCTGGGAGAACAGGGGGCACCTGTGAACCTCACCTCCACCCAGCAGATGGCTGATGTTTTGCATGAGAGATCTCTGTTTCTTCTTCCTTTCCTCTCTGCTGAGCAAGGTTAGATTTAGATCTTACCTAAATGCAGGCTCTGTATGGCTTTAATGACACTGGTTTCTCAGCACAATTATAAAAAGGGTTTATTTCTTCCTGCATTAAAAATCAGCAGGAAAGGGAGTAACCTCTGCTGCTACATGATAATTTAATACTGGGGATAATGGTGGTGTATTGATGAAAAACAATCCAAATGTAAATGGCATCATGGCAGCATTATGAAAAGAAATGCTGGATGAGAATGCAGATTTCTAATTACTTATCATAGCAATGCAAGCAGATATCTACACTTAATTATTCCATGGTCAAGGGAATAGTTTCAGCCAGAAAGGTTAAGGGAAGGTCAATCCAACCATACAGGCTGATGGTGCATTTACCTGAGGGGAAGAGAATGGGGGTTCAGCTGAACCAAGCCATTTACCTGTGAAATAAGTTTCCCTGTTCCTTGAAGAGGAAAACTTCCCTCATCACTGCACAAGAGGCAGGCACAGCACTGTTTGGAGATCTTGGGAAAGCAGTGAAATGCTGCCACCTCAGCATTCTCATGAAGAGTGCACCTCAAATCCATATATACATATATATATTTATAAATATAAGTATATATTTACATATATATTTGTATGCTCTGTAACCAGACTTCACAACCTGCCTTTCACAGGAGTCCACCAAGGGCTGGAAATAATCTTGATATCTTCCACGATAACAAAAAATTCCATTTGTTATGCAAATGGAAGTGCAAACACTTCTGACAGTCTCTGAGTACTCAAAACCTTTTTGGTACTTAAAGTACATTCCAGCCACTGTAAGTTATCCTCAAATATCACATGCAAATGTTTACATTTGTGGAAACTTAAGTTTCTACTTTTTCTTTCTTTCCTATCTTGGTCTCACAACGACCAAATTCTTGTGCAGTTTTTGATAGTGCTCATTAACATCAGCAGTTTTATTGTGAGCCCATGGCTAGAAAACCCGTGGTAAATCCTACACTGATCCCTACCTGCCTTCTGTGCTTTGACGTGGGCAAGAAGTGTCAGGTTAAGCTCAGCCCACCTGCCTGAGCTGGGCAGGACAGCGGTGGTTTCGCATGGTTATTCATAGCGTGGGTGCAGCTTCAGTGGGCAGCTTTTTAATAATGTAAGCCAAAAGTGAAAGGGTAATGTTTACCAAACCTGTTTCAAAATGGCTGATTAATCAAATAAATGGGTGTTTATTGAGGCTGTTGCTAGGTACTTACTGTTATTGAGATAATTGTGTGACTCAGCTAAGCCAGACAAAGAGCTCTACTGTTGCTCTAAAGTACCGACTGGCCAAGTTTGCATCTTACACCAGAGTAAGGGCAGAGACTTTGCTCTTTTTTCTTTGCTTTTTCACAAAGCTAATAATTTAGTTCATTTATCTGACACATCATCCCCTTTTACAGCAGTTTAAAATGCCTTCTTCCCATAAACTCCAGAAACACTGACTTTTCTGCACAATCCCTTCATTTTAATTACTGACACCAAGGTGTGGACAAACCTTTCTTTTGTGTCTTTTCTATATTATATTATGTTATGTTATATTATGTTATGTTATATTATATTATATTGTGTTTATATTTATAGTATTCATACCTTTTTCTGCTAAACATCTGTATAAACCATAAAGTCATCTCCATTCAAAGCATTTGTTTACTAAATAACTGGGTACTTGATTAGACAGGCTATTAATGGAGATTTTATGATAGAAATTGCATAACACAACTCATGGCTTATGTTTTTCATCTAAAAATTGAAAATATTTTTTTAAAAGACAGCTACTAATGAGAATAATATTAGAAAACTCTCCTTGCTTCTCGGGAAAGCTTGGAGCACATGAAGTCTGAGGTACAAGAAGAGATTTCTATCTGCTGATTGAGGGGAACACTAAGAGCCTATACCTGCCCTCCAACTAAATTCCTTCTCACTTTTATCTTGGTTTTATTATTTTAATGTAATAGGCCTTTTCTCATTCCAAAGAAGCACATCTGTGTTCTGCTGGTGGTGGTTTCCACACCTCAGTGAGTGGTAAAAGGTATTTGAAATCACAGGGACATGTTTACTTCAAGACATCAGTCTCAAGTTGTACCAGTGCAAATTTGGAGTAATGTTACCAGCAGCAGTGTTATAACCAGATTTGCACTGATATATCTGAGAGGAGAATTCAACCCTTGCTAGACATATTCTGTAGCAGATTTGTTTGGTTTCTTTTTAATCTTCATCAAGATAAATTATATATTATAGTGAAGCAGTATTTTGTTTGCTCAAGATTGTATTTTCATTAGAAAATCTCCTGGTGTGTGTTAGAGAGATCACTGCAATTTAGCAACAAACACTTTCACTTCCTGGAAATGCTCAATATTTATTTAAAATAAATATTTCCACTAACATTTTCTTTACTGTAACATCCTGGCATAACTTAGGAATTTAGGTCTTCCCTCGTAACAAATTCTGGAGGCTTGTAGACCAAGGTCTGAACCAGGCTTTGAACCAGGAAGCGTGCTCTATTTTAACCCTTGCTTTTTATTTCTCAAATTAATGTTTTACCAGAAGAGTTTTCACTGGAGGAAGTGAGCAGTCCTGCAGCAGATCTAACACTTATTACACTCCCAAATATGCTATTTAAAAAAATGTAATGCCTATGACGCCTTTTTTCCTCTACTGGTCCTGAGCATAAATCACTTTGAGCCTGTACTGGAGTCTGGAGCCACCCTCCCAGATATGACAATTTATTAATGGTCTTTGTGGATATCCAGAGTGGGAAAATCCCCATAGCAAGCAACTGTACAGAGGCAGGTTAATGAGAGATTAATGAGTGTTAAAGGAAAGTAAGTGAAGGGTGGAGCATAAATCCCCTCCAAGTTCTGTACGTGGCCCAGGGGGGAATCAATAATAACATGACCCCAACTCTCTCTGTCAACTCCCTCCAACCTCTAGGACAGCACCTCTAACTGTCATACAAACAAAAAATAGTGTCTTTTCTCACATCATCACTTTGTGAAGGTGGTACAGGATTGTCTCTGCTGGGATTGTTGGTGTCAGCAAGGCAGGAAGCACAGTGGGAGAACTCAAAGAAGGTCTAGATGAAAGGTTCAATCTTCTTCTGATTTTCTCCAGAGGGCAGAAGACATTAGCAGAAGCCAGCTTTTTCTCGAGAAGCATGTGTCAAGTGGCCACCAGTGGAAGACTATAATGGTGTTAAGTCTAAAATATATTTAATACAAGAAAAGGTTAAGAGGCAACAGCTCTTCCTCAGATGTCTCTTAACGCGTCTCAGAATCGGGAAGTTCATCTCCCTGCTGAGAGGGCAGCAAGAGCCTTTCCAGGGTCCCTTATTCCATGTCCCTGCTGTGGGGAGCAGCAATCATGAGCTCCTTTCTCCCTGAAGCTTTGGGCAGGAGAGAAAAATATCAGCCTTTTTGATAACAAATTATTTTACAGGCCAGATACTAAATATATGTAACCCACCTACCCAGTGGCTGTTAACAACCTTTTTTCACAATGTAATTTATTAGCAAGTTCAATAGCAACAACTACCCTTCAAAACACTTCCCCTCAGGTAGAAATTTTGATTTTCAGCTCAATTATTCTTGTGTTGTTTTGTTTAAACTCAGAATTTGATTACATTGCATTTGCCCTGAAAATAGTGGGAGACGTATTTTATATTGAAAATACTTAGTCTTTCAGTCCCTTGAGGCTTGGAAAAAAAAAAAGGTATAATTCGGTTGATAGTTGTTTCCTCTTCTAAATTCCCAAGGTAAATTTTGGGCTTGGTTTTGTTTTTTTTTTTTTCTCCTTTTATTTTCCCCTGTTTGCAAGCAAACAGAATGAAAGAAACTTTTTTTAAACGAAACCTTTCCGTTCTTCCAGCTAAATACTTGCTTTAGCCTTCCATACGGCTCAGCCAGACCTTGCTTACAGACTGCAAATCCTCAAGGGATTAATTCTGCCAGAAGACATGATTCCTTTCATTCCTTTTCCATTACCCATTCCTTGGACAATGCTAAACAGAGCCGGGAATGCTGCTCCACACCCTTGGTCCTCCTAATCTAACATTTTCCCAAGGGAGAAGCAGTCTGTTGGAAGTGGTAGCAGCACTGCCACCTTCAACCTAAAGCAAGCATGACTGGCTGGACTAGTGAAATGGTTTTGGATTCGGGTTGCCTTGTAGCAGCCTCATTTTGCCACACCTAGGTCATGTGCAATATGAAGTGTCTTGGTGAAGGACAAATTGTTTATTTTTGTTTTAACCCTATAATCGGTTGATGCATTTGCAGTGGGTGGGAAAGAGGGAATGCATGAAGGGAAAGCTGCATCTGAACTTTGCCACTGCTCATTGAGTTGTTTGTTGAATCTATTTACCAGAAATTACAGGAGTCATATGAAAACAAAAGCCAAAATATCTGACACTTGGTGCCATCTGATGCATAAGATGAAGCTGGAAAGGCACTTCTGCAGTTTTCTCTCAAGGTGGTGTATATATTCAAGTTGTTTGGATAATATTTGGATCATTAAGCATCTCATCTGGGAAGCACAGAGCACCTCTCCACTGGCACCAAGTGCTCAGACACCTCTGCACTGCAGGAAGCACCTGCACATGGATGGACTGGGGGCAGGGTCAGTGCCTGGGAACATCCTGGAGAAGGTCGAGGGAAGTGTTTTCAGTGTCTGTCCCACTCACACTCCTGGAGCACCAGTCCAGACCTGTGAGTGAGACCCCCTGACCCTGCCTGGAGAGCCTGTCCTGACCTTCCCCGACACAGGGCAGATAAGCCGGGCACGTGATCCTGATGGCACTGAAGGGTTTCCTTACCTGCAACAGGACTTCTGCATGACTTCCTCACACTGCATTGCAAAGGGATGCCCTGAGCTAACATATTTTGCAATATGTGAGTCCTTCACTGGGACAGTGTCTTTGTTTATAGCTCTAAAGTGCTCTGTCTGGCTGTATCCTCATGTCTCCCTGCAGTTGCATCAGTTTGGCTTTGTTAACCCTCACCTATGATTAACAGTCTGAGCTGCTGTGCAGAGTACGTAGCACAGTGAACTGTGGGGTGAAGTTTGCAATATGTCCTCATTTCAACTTTAAAATACTAACCTCTTAAATAAAACCAGCTGCACAGAGTAATTAGCAGGAATGAAAATTAAAAAAAAGCTTAACAATTTGATTTGGGAAGCCTCTGAAGAGTCTGTGCTCCTCTCCCTGGGAACTATAGCTTCACAAATTCAGTAAATAAATTACTTTTTTCCCCTCCTTTATACATGCACAATTTTCTTTTTCATAGAGAAGATTTTAAAATAAATATTAGAGGGTCACACATATATGTAGAGAAGCACACTCATACTTACATGTCCAAATTAAGCTGCTACTGCTTTAGCTGTCAGCAGATGCGTTTGGAAATTGGAGAGTCTGTTTTACTTAAGAGACATGGAGAACACTTTGGGAAAGTGTCGAAGAGCATCTAAGTTGCATGCTGGAGCAATGTAGTGCCAAGGCACTTTCCTGTAGCAGAATTAGTGCCCCTTTATTTATATGGCAGAGCTTACAGCTTGCATTAAAGAGATTTGGGGTTTTTAAGCAACTTGCAGAAGTAATGGAAAGAGAGTTGTCCTTGGGAATTTCATTAGATTTCTTTTTCCTGTTCAGAGGCAAATCCAATTTCCCCTCCAGTTAGCAATGAATGAGCATGCTGAGATATCCTTATCAACTTTCAGCTGCCCACAGGGGTTTTCTAGGTCCATCTAAAACTTGACACCACTGCCAGGAGTGCTGCTGCTTTTGCTGTCACTGAGGAGGTGCTATCCCATCCCTACCACTGCAGCCTGCCCAAGGACACTGGGGCCAAGGCTGTCTGCTGGTTTTCCATCACACATCACTGCGTGTCTCATGATGGAGAACTTTGGGGGTGGATATGGGGGCAGACTGGTGGTGCCCCCCTCCTTCCTCCCTCCTCCCTTTTCTGTTCTCTTAAATTAAAAATTTGAATGGTTGTCTTAAGCAAATACACAGGGAAGAGCAAAAACTCATTGAGTGCACACAGTTTGTCTCCAAGTACTTTTCCAGCCTCCAGTGACTCCAAAATCAGGGATTTTTGAGCTCTATTTCAAGCCTCTCCATAAAGCCACATGGCACATCAGCACATCAAACTAACTCAGAATGATGAAATCCTCCTGGAAAAGTTGTTCCTCAATCCAGCCAGGCCAGACTCAGCTGCTGGAGGTTCCTTGCAAAAGTGTTCAGACACCTGGGGGACCAAATGACACCTTCATCTTGGTGGGAACTGGCACTTACCATCATCCATACAATGATCCCAGGGTTGAAAACAAGCTGCAATTTGTTGGGGGATGCCAGCCCACTGCCTGGCCCCAGTGGGGTACCAGGGCTTCACCTCTGCCACAGGAGAAACAACCACAGAAAGGTCTCAGCTGCTACTCCCAGAGCTCTGAGTCCTCTGAGCTCTCCAAAACTGCCATTTACTCTCCTAAACGACCTCCACCACTCAGTTTAACCTCGGTGGCCTATGGAGAATCTGCATCACCTTAACCCCTGCACCTCAGCTCTGGCATACCCACAGGTCAGTCTGCATGGGTGCTGTTCTCTCTGCAGAGGGACGAGCCATGTTTCAGCAGAGGCCTCGCTGCAGCAGACCCTCCTGAGCTGAGCCCTCCCATCCCTGCCTCTTCCCGTGTTTTATTTCTCCCCCATGCTCCTTTGCCCCATAGCTGCAGGCTACAATTACTGATAGTAACTAATAAAGCTGCAGAGCAGCTCCAGATGAACCCGGAGAGGTCAACCTGAAAGCAGGGTTTAAGAGCAGCCAGAAAGCAATTGTCCAAGAGCAGCCCGAAAGCAATTATAGTGCAGCTAACATTACCCCTCCACATAAATAACTCCTCCTGACCTCTCCAGGCCTTTGATTTGCTCTGTTTGAGGAGCTCTGCTGCTGCTGTCCCCCGTGGCAGGTCTCACCTCTCTCTCTGTGCAGCTGTTTGGGCTGGGGCTGCACCTCTGCCTATGCCAGTTCCCATGGAGAAAGTGACCTGAACAGTGCCTGCCCTTCCATGGACTCCTGGCAGCTCCATGTGATGGCATCAAGTGAGTTCCTCTCAGTGCTTTGCAGTGTCCCTTCAGTACTCCTTGGGTTATTTTTACTTTTTCCTTTGGGCTTGTAAATGTACAAATTTTGACTTTATGCTTTAAAAGCTCATATTTGGTATCTGCAAAGAGGAACTTTCCAAATTTTTCCCAACAGTGCTGTAGAAGTAGAAGGGGCCACTCAGCAGGTACTTGAGCAGGGTGTCTTTAAGCCAAAAAAACCCCTACCATTTCCACATGACCTTATGGATATTAAGCCTTCACATAATTTCAAAGAAGTAGCTGAACAAATTCATACCAGACAAAAGCCCAAGTGGGTATGACATGCAAAGTCCCTCCCTCTGGTGCTGAAGGCCCTGTGCTTTGAGAGAGAGAGGCTGGGACACCACTGTGGGTAGGCTGGACATCTGTTTGCCCCATTGCCATGGCCTGCCTGGATCAGATGGGACAGGGACAGGGACAGGACCCTGGGCTGGGTGGATGTCTGATCCCACCTGGTTGTGTGCAACCATGCCTGTGCTCTCCTGTAGTGAGAAGTAAGACTGCAGGGACAAAAATTTCAGCTGATTTTACATGATAATTAATATATTTGTAAGGGAAATGGCATAATGTGGTGACTACAGTGGAGCCTTCTCATCTTTTAGACTCCTTCCAGCCTTTTCCTTCTCACTACAGTCACAGCCATTTCCAAGTGTCTGATTTGAAGGCCTGATCCATGTAATATCAAATAAAAGATCAAATCCCTTGTTTTTCCAGGAGCAGGGCCAAAAGTGAAACTCCTGTGTTTTGTCTGGATTCAACCCCAGTTTCTTGCTGATATTAGAGATAACTGGAATTTGGCCCGCATGGTTTAAAAATCTCAGGAGTTTTGAGGAAAGTGGGAAAGCAGTGTCAGATTTTTGACAAAAGTATAGGCTGGGGAAAAACCTTCATGTTTTAGTTGAAGTTCACACAGTTAGCCCTGTTCTGGATGAATCATAATAAATTCTGTATCCTAATTGTTCTCAGGATTTCATCACAGAGCTCTCTGCAGAGATTATGACTTAAGAAGAGGAAAAGAAAACGGTTGCAAAATATGGGAAACGCAAAAGAGACTTTTGCATACCCTTATGCCCTGTAACAATGAACCAGCATTGTAGAGGTCCCCAGTAAAAATTCAGAGCATTTTATAAACACAAGGAGGTTTGTGAGTTAATGAGAACACAATACCTGGGCGCTGCAAATAATTTGTATTAATTAGATGAACATCCTTTACCCAAACATAAGGATGAAATGTCACATGAGAGAAGTAGCAATGAAAATATTGCAAATGAATGCCTAAATACAGGCTTTCCATCTATAATAAGAGTGAAAGTCTGTTGTTTGGTCTTCAGAAAAGGTGTCAATAAAGAGTGTTGTTTCCCAGCATGTTTGAAATTCAGAACACTGTTTAAATCCTCACTGAGGAATTAAGAGTCTATTTAAGGTCTTACTATTGATATTTCACCTGGTAAACATTTGAGGAATTTGTAATAAATATTTTTTCCACATTTTTTCTCAGTGGCGTATGAATCAACAAGTCCTGTGATTTTTTAAAGGCAGGTTTGTGTTGCTCCCTGCTGTACAGTATATAGAAACTCCAGGTATTTTATAGAAAAATACAGAAACTATTGAGACTTGCATATGAGTTGTTGCTCTTTTATGCTAAAACATGTTAGGTGTTAAGTTCTGATCTTGCAAATATTTATGCCAATAAATAACTTGAGTCAAAGGGGAAACATTGCTTACATGTGTGACATTAGTTACGATCATGAAAATGTGCAGGACTGGGGTTTCATCTTATAAACCTTAATTTGCTGAAATTAAAATCATAAGAGATCATGTTATTTTAAGCAGCATACATTTTGACAGTATCTTTTGGATATTTTATCTCATAGGGCACCATCCATAATTTATTGGCTTGTTATTGTAGTGGCTCTATTGCAGCCAGGTGACAGGACTGTTTGTACCTTCCACATGAAGAAATACAGGATCACCCTCTGCCTCGGTCTCCCTTGTGTTTCACTGCAGCTGCCCAGAACTGATCTGGGATCTCAGCAGCAAAAGTCCTTTCTCCAGGAAATGTCAAAACACAAAATCCAGTATTTTTTCAGAAATATGTTTGGTTTGATCAAACCCACTTTGAGAGTTGCTTTGAAGCGTATAAAATAAAGAAAATAAAAAATTCTGATTAAATTTAGTGAGGCCCATTGCAGACTAACAGAGCAGAGAAGCATCCACCAGCTTTCAGAAGCCTTATATCTATGAACTGGTTTGGCTCAGGCAGAGTGGAGACTTAAACCTTGCACCCACACAGAGGCAGCCTGGTGTTTAGTTTACCTTACTTTTCACTTTCCATGTTTCCTGGCCAGTCCCAATGGTGATATGTGCTCCGGACACATCAATGCCTGCTGGGAATTACAGCAAAAGAATCGAGTACTGCAAGCTCTTTAGAAGGGGCAGCAGCACCAAACACCAGGCTGTCTCTGTGTGGGAACAAGTTTTAAATCTCTACTCTGCCTGAGCCATACCAGTTCACAGATATAGTGCCTCAGGATTGCAGTTAAACAGTAAAGAAAAAAATTATATGAAATGCAAGCCATCAATAAACACATTTTCGTGCTGGGAGCTCTGTAAAATGGTGACCTTTTGTTTTCTTAAGGGAATCTATCCAACTGCTTACCAGGTTATTAAAGCATCAGCATTGCATCACTCCCAAGTACACTACAGACAGCACCAATATAAAGCATCAGAACAATGAAAGATGACTGTGACAATTATTATGTGGGATGTAGCTCTTGCCTTATTAAGCAATCTGTTTCCCACTCCCTTAGGGCAACCTGAATATGCTTTCAGCAATCTTGCTTCATTCCCTGGCAGGGCAAAGATTACAAGGCTTTTAGAAAAGAGCCTGCGATGGGAGAACCCTTTAAAAACTATTTAGGGACTAGTTAAGTCCCTGGAGAAAATTCGTTTTAGGTAAAGACAGCGTAAAACCAGATAAACAGGAAATTCTTGTCAAGGACTTAGAAACAAACAACTCCTGCACAAAGCATCCTAACTTCAAACACCTTAATGCAATAATTTGTTTTTAATCATCCATGAGATGGAAAATATGAGGAAAATGCAATATAAATGTCCAAGAATAACAGCGGTTAATTGTTTGGATTTAAAACCAAAGGTGGTTTCTGCGCTGTTGAGGGTTTCCATACCGATGGGCCTGGGGGAGCTCAGGGTGCAGTAGGCTTCATCTGCCAAGTACAGGAGTAAGTGGCACTTGCCCTCCCCTCATCCTCCCCTATCCTCATCCCCATATGCTGGGATAGCACTGCAGGGAGCTGTGCTGATGGGGCAGCATGGCTCAGCCAACACTCCCTGGGGGCAATGAGCCTGGGTTGAATCATTCCTCCTGGGGAGATCCTTACCTGGTGCCAAAGCTCTGCTCCAGCGACGCCTGGCAGCTGCCTCCCCTGGACCCTCGGAGTGTCTGCAGGCACTGTCAGCACTGGGACCCCGCTGAGACTCAGAGAGGTCTAGAAACAAAGTAGTTAGAGGTCCACCTTGGAAAGACCCCTCTTACTTCCATGGTGATAAAAATAAAACGTTTCCACCCTCTTTTCTGGGGCTCTCAAGCCTGGTTTGGGATAGAAAGGAAATAAATTTTTATCATGGGGAAATGGAACACAGAAAATCTCCAACACACCTGTCTGCTTCTTTTAGTGCCTAAATACCTTTGAAAGGCCTGTCTTGAGTGCCAAAGTGATGATGGATCGCACAGTATTTCCTTTTTATTATTGCACTGCATCCTTTGGGCCTCACATTAACATAATTAGAGCCATATGGCACCAGAATCTTTGTTGGTTCAAACCAACACAGTTCCTTTGAAGTCAGAAAGCCTGTGCCAGTTTATACCTGCTGAAGATTTGGTTTATGGTCTGGGAAATAAGAGAGAGAGGGGGGAAAAGGGACCCAGGCACTTTTTGTAATTAATTAAGAACTGCATAGATGTATTTGTACCCTGCTGCTGTCCACCAGGAGCAGTGCCTGAAGTACCTTCATGGCTGTAATATCCTTTGTGTGATTACCTCTTGCTGTCAGCTGCTGTGCCTCTCCTTGTGACTCAGAGTATTTCAGTGGCTGCAGGTAAAATGGCATGCACTGAGTCAGAGCCAGCCAGCCACCTCTAGAGAGCAACCAAAAACATCCCATTCCCATTCCCATTCACTGGGTCCTAAGGAGGCAAAGAATTGCCTGAGTGACTGTAGTCTTTGTGCTAAGAAATTACTCTCACTTTTTTCCCCTTGAATTTATTGTGAAAATACTTGACACTTATAAGTAAATAAATTCTTATGAAAAGATCTGCTGGGTAACACCAAAAAGATAATGAAATGTGAGAAAGTAAGTAATGTAAATCCAAAGCACAAGGCCATGGAATTAGAGCCAGGAAGCAGAGAAATATTGTGACTGGATGAAGTTTCAAAGCCCAGGACCAAAATTCACACTCCTGAACCCTCACACAAAGCAAATTACACTGTCAGAAATGTTGCACCTGGAGTCACTGAAAGCTCTGAGCTGTCAGTACCTGGAAAACTCTGGTAATTGGCCACCTAGAAAGTAGAGTCATGTCTTTTGAGAAACTGAAATGTGCATCCATATTCTGCCCAGTTCCTGTAATGATCCTAAAGTGGTGTTTCAATTCCAAACACTTCCCAGTTTTGAGGCAGTTCATATTCACATCTAAACAAGGCTGGTCATGAGTGGATCAGACACCCATGTCCTGCAGCCAGCCATGGTCTGCCCCAGAGGGCTGCCTATCCCCTACCTCCTGCCCCAACTCACACCCATGGCTCAGAGCCGTCCTGGGATGCAGCAGCTCAGGTCACCACTGCACACATGAAGTACATTCCTGGAAGTTCCCCAACTGCCCCAATTGCCACCAAAATGGGCCAAATAAAAAGTTTTTTGCTTCGCAGTGCTGTAGGTCACATGGAGAGAAGGATAATCTGAGTGCTCATCTGTGGGCAGCAAATGCCCAAGCTAAGTCTGGAGCCCAATCATGCCTTGGCCACTTTGCAATTGCTCACTGTACCTGTCAGCTGAGCCACTCTGTGGTCACTGCCTTATAAAAAATCCCTTTAATAATAGAGTCACATAATATGCTGAGTCAGAAGGGTCATTGAGTCCAGCTCCTAATGAAGGAAGGCAAGTTTTGGTCACAGAAGGTCCTTGAGATGTGTAGCAAAGGGGGTCTGAGACTGCACTGTCTATCTGCTTTTTCCAGCTCCCTCAGTTGTCCTAGGAACATGTATTACCACTCCATGCAACATGAGCTCTTCCTGTGTCCTTGGGTGAGAACAGCAGCCTTGGGACTTCTCTGTGTTCTCAGGCACCAGGATCTGACTGGGGGCATTTATATCACAGGCATACCCATGGCAGAGGAGGCTGTCCCTGCCCATGGTGAGGGGGGTGGAAGGGACCTTAGAGATCCCTTCCAACACAAACCATTCTATGGTTACTTGATTCAATCAGATTTAGAGGCAACTCCAAAGAAAAGGGAGCAATCAGTTCTTCCCTAGGGCCGGCAGGGAGAGAGCAGCAGCAGGACAAGGTGCAGAGGTGCCAGGCAGGCACAGTGGGCCAGATGTTGCTGGAGCCAGGGATGCTGGGCAGAGGTTTGTGTTTGCTCTAGGTGTAGCTAATTTTTTAAATCACATCTGTTCTTAATCTTCTGCTACTATGCAGTTAAATATTTCACAGTGTTTTATCAGCCAGCTCTCAGCTGGGACCAGGAGGTGGTTATTCTGAGGAATGTCCTGCAGAGAGGGCTCATCTCTGACCAGAGCTTCAGCACATGAGGACTCCTTCCATATCTCACTGGATGGCAAAGTGATTTAATGGGGCCATTACCTCTTGGTAGCAATAATGAAGATCCGCAGCCCTTTGTTAGAGGAGGTTCAGGTAACCAACAGAGTGTTAAGCTTTGAACAGACTAAAGAATGTGGGTTTAGACAATGAGACCAAAATTTGGTCTGTGTGAGAAAGTTACTTCCCCAAAAGAAATTTTAAAACCCACCCATATCTCATCAGTGTAAATCAATCTAATCCAAATACGGAGAAATGCTACCATTGAGATGAACAGATTGCAAAAAGACTTGTCTAGTTGTGAGGATTTCTTCTCCAGTGTAGGTCATCAGGAATGGCTGTTTAGAGTCAGTTGAAAATACAATGTGGGGTCATTCAGTCCCTCATTTGTGGGAAGAGGGGAAGCTCTGGCTCAGGCAGGTTGGTGGAGTGAGGGACAGTACTTTTCTCCAGTCTCTTCCCCTCCGTGGTGCAGAAAAGGTGGAGAATTGTGTTCTAAATAACAACATACAGAGTAATTATCAAACTGTAGTGACTGTTTTACCATAAAAATTAGCAATTTATTCCTTGTCAGCATTTGCAGTAATGTGAGTGAGGCAATCAAATTCTTAGCACTTTTTGACTATCCCAGCTTGAAAAATCATTGCTTATCTTCCGTGTTTTGGTGTTGATGCCCATGTTTTAATGTGGTTACATATCTCACAGCAATTAAAAGCATTTAATTAAACTTGTTTTGCAGGTTACATATCACTTTGTACTTCACAAGTGTCCTCCATCAAATCATCTTTGTACTTTTGGTAAGCATTCATTATATCCTGTGCCAGTCCAGCAAGGTTTCCCAGCAGTGTCACAGTCAAATTGATTTGGCAGAGCACAGTCAAACACCTGCAGGTGCTGGAAGAGATCAAGAAGATTGTTTTGGGGGGGAGGGGGGCTCAAAACTCCATAATTCAGACTTCTTTAGCCCTATCCCAAACCAGCATAGAGTCAGGACAGTGGAAGATATTGAACTTTGACTTTCAAAAGCCTTTGTGCATTCAGGTTTCAGAGCAGTGCACTTCCCTGGACATGGATAAGTAGCAGAACAGGGATAATGCTGCTTAAAATGTAGGTGTTGGAGGAACTGGAGTGAAAGCTGTTTCGCTTGGCTGCAACAAGCCAAAAGACTGGGGTTCAACCCTCCCCTCTCCTGGTCTAACTTTATGTTTTGCCTAATGCTGCAATGACACAACATGCTCCTGGCAAGGGGAAGACATGAGTTTCCATCGCCCATGGTGAGGACAAGGTCAGACCTAGACTGGTTTCCCCTTGCTGGGAACACTCCCCACAGCTGTGGGGTTTCTGCACACAGTCAGGTGTTGGGGAAGCCACTGTGGCTTCTCTGGACCTCTCTGGCCTTCGTGCCCTATATTAGGGGCAGGAAAATGACCAGTCCCTTAAGCAGAGCGTGGCTTGAGAGGAGGCTCCTGGGCAAGAGGAGGGGAACCAGGAGAAATGGGAGAAATGATTGATGATAAGAAGCAACTCATGCAGGGAACCGTGTTCATAGTGCCATGTAAAGCTTTTCCTGGCTGGTAAGGGAACAGGCATGTCCTGGAGCACATCACCAAGCTGGTGCCTATGCCAGGCTGGCAGCACTGGCAGCCAGTTCATCACACCCTGGTTCTGTTCAAGTCACCATCACCAACAGTCCTGGCCTTGCTCTGTGCTGTTTGCTCTTCCTCCCACTCCCCTTTTCTGCTTACACCAGTTAAAAGTACCCAAGTGTGTCTGAAATGTACCGAGGCCCAGCAGTGTCCACTCCAGGTGATCAGAATCCCAAATATAAACTGTTCCAACCTATTTCTCACTTGAGTCCAAGCACTCCCAGTTTATCAGCATTGACCCTTTTAGCATAATTTGGTCACCTTCCTCCAGGGCCCACATCCCTGTTATCTAACTTCAGCACCAGGCAGAGGAGCATAATGTTGGAGCAAACCTTTGCCTTCTCAGGGAAGTGTGACAGGAGGGGAAACAGTCAAACCCCTCTGGACCTCATATCCCTGGTATAATACTATTAACTGACTTGGCAGGAGTAGCATAAGGCTGAATTAGTAGCTATTTGTAAAGAGCATAAAGATAATTTGAAGTGCAAGATGATGTATTAACCTGAATTAGTCTAATTAAATGTTTGAAATTGCTATTAGATACCTAACATTATTAGAACAGAGGCTTTCTATCAATATTATCAATATTGTAATACAAGCATAGTTTTGATTTTTGAAAAATGTTGCCTTAAATTTAATAACGGGCTGGTTAATTATTTTATCCCCATTTTAACAGTAGCCATATGTTAAAATAATGTTGGTTTCTCTATGTCTTTCATGTAGATGCGACTAACACTGGGTTTTGTTTCTAAGAAATTAATGCCTGAGCTGAAAACACAGGAAAGATCATCCAGGCAGATTCAGAGTTTTCTGGGATAAAGGGTTCATGATGCAGGATCGAACAGTGGCTCATGAAAAGTGTACTTCTGTTTCCCTTTCCCATCCCCTCTCGCTGGTCCCTTGGACCAGTAAGAGTACTCTGATCTCAATGTGAACCACATTGTGGTGCTAACCCTTGGGAACCTTAACCCCACAATATAAGAAACAATTTCTGGGGGACTGAATCCCTGAATCAAGTTACTATAGAGTAAGATGAGTGGCAGAGCAGAGGAGAGGTGGCAAGAGACTGTGCAGCCAAGGATGGAGGAGAGAGCAAAGCAGGAACACTGTTTTAAACACCAACTCCTTCCAAAATGGCTTTATTTGGGACATAAAGCATGCTGTCACAGATGAGGGGCAGCCTCCCTGACACACTACTGTCAAGCAAGGAGAAAACAATTAATAGCTATACAAACCAGTTGTGATCAGAGATGCAGCTGATCTCAGGCCTGCTGCAATATAGATTTGCCAAGGACAGGAGCCAGGAACAAGAACAGTTCCACTGTAACCTCTCTCCTGCTTCCCCATTCTTGCAGTACCACAAGGAAGTGGATCAAAGCCCGTGATTGATGGTGTAGTGCTGACAAAACTGAGCAGACGTGCACATACTCTGCACAAGGACAGAAAACATTCATGCCAGCACCAACCCAAGGTTCAGGCAGCCCATAATCGTGTTGCCAACAGGGATCAAAAATGGACACCTAGGGAAAAATATAAGGAAAATGCAAATGTAGCATGACACTTGCCCCAAGTACTCTGTCAGCCTACACATGCCCATCGCTTACAGGCTCAGGCACCGTGTAAAGAAGCATTTCATTCTGTGAGTTTTGAATTTGCATCTCTTATCTTTGTTTTCATCTTGTAGTGACAGTAAAAGCAGACAGTTCTTCTCAGCTTGCCCTCTTCATGGTTTTACAGACATGTATCTCAGTTGCCTCTTGTGGCAGATGAACTGAAGCACACATGGGTCTTCCTCATGTAGTGCCCATCCTTTGCCTCCTCTTCTCCCTGCTGGCCTTCTTGGGTATTCCTTTTCTGTGTGTGGAAAGCTGGATCCTTGATGGATGGGACAAAGGACAATATTCTGTAAGGTGCAAGGTGATAAGCAGGATATAAAAAGAGGAGAGCCAATACCGTAAAAATATTGGTCACTCAATTCCCAGAGAAGATTCAAGTGAGAAGGCTGGGAATCCTACATACGTTCCTTTTCTGTATCAACCTACCTGTCAATCTTCTAGGAAAAACTACTGTTAGCATTTTCCTGGTATAAGACTATTTAAGGAAAATTCTACTGTTCATTTTATTAAGCAAATACTTTGAAGACTTCCCATACAGTCATGATTAATCACTACTGACACATCCCTCTACACTGCTCTCAGAGCTGCACACCATGCCCACTGTATGACCTCTGAGGAAGTTGTTTAAAATATATTTAAGTACCTTTTTAAGAGGTACTCCATGAGCATAACATCAGATGTTTTAAGGACCTAAATGTGCAGGTAGAGGTTTACCAGAATTTGGATGTAAGAGCCACATGTACGTCACACACCTAAGCATGTAGAGCTGAAACACCCATGAAAGATCCCATCCCTAAGATACTGTGGAGAATTTAGAAATCAGAGTCTACGATTTATTTAATAAGTATTTTTTTTTTACTTTTCTTGCCATTTCCTCAGTGTCTCCGTCCCATATGAAAAAGCATGAATGCATGAAATAAGGCATTCAAGAGAGAAGGACACATCAAGTGAAATATCACCAGCAAACAAAAATGAAATATCAGTATTGTTGTTCAAAGCCTCAATAAGACCTCATTTAGTCATCCTAAAATAAGGGAAGAAGGAGTCAAACTGGAGCAAGCTCAGAGAAGAGTAGCTTGAAAGGCTGGAAGAACTGGGAATCTATTAGACATGGAGAAACAAAAACACCTTGGCTCCTTTACCCATCACATCCAAGATTGTGTTGTATAATATGGCTGTTATACAATACGAGAGTACATGTGAGACATGGAAAAGATGATTAAGGAAAGGGAAAATGTAGTGCAGCAAATTGTTTAGAAGCTAGCCATGAATAAGGTTAGGCTGGAAATTTGAAAGAAGTTTCTTCCAGAGGAATGTCACTCTCTGAGCCTTTTCCAGAGAAACAAACAATCCAGGCACTTCTAAGCTTAAACAGTTTGTGAAAGGGATTATATCATAAGGCCACAAGATTATATCACAGCAAGTCTCTGCCAGTCCTATTTGCCAACATCCTCATACCCAGATAGAGCTGAGCCAGACAAAAACAGCCTACATGAACGGGGGAAGTTGGCACAGGGACCAGACTGCAAAACTTCCTTGTAAAATTGCAATCAGAAACCTCCTTTTGGGAGATCCACTGAAGGAAGCAAAACCATTCAGTAAGTATTTTTGTATTGGCAAGAAAGGGAACAGTGGGTTTCTACGGCTTCCCAGTCCATTAACAGCACAAAGGTGAATATTCTGGAGAATCAGCCCATCCAGGTAACTTGGACTCCAGAGCCACAAAGGATTTAGGGGAGGGAGACTTAGTGCACTGATGATAAACATTGGAAAAGCTAGAGAGTTCAAGAGGGATGAAAAGGGTCCGTGTTAAGGCAGTCACACATTGAAATCAAGATTATTTGCATAACTACAGGCCAGGTATCCCACTGCTCTCAGACAAGGCAATGGGAATAATTCCATTAGCAAGATTCATTTCACAAAGAAGACACCAATAAGAACATAATTCATGGTTCACTGTTTTATTCAGACTAGTTTGATTTAATTACTGGGGGGACTGAACAGCTGAGTGGTGATGGTAAATAGGGCTTCTCAGAGCTTGGCACTGCTGTAGCATTGCAATTACAAAGACCAGCATACACTGGCAGTAAAGCACACATTAATTGGACTGTAAACATGCTAATTGATAGGTCTCAAACAGTGACTGTCAATGGGGAATCATCTAATGATGAACTGCAGGGATCAGTGTATAATCAATGCTACTCAAAATTTTCTGTTCTGGGAGCAAATATAAGAAACACTGCTGAGATAACTTGCTGTAGGTGACACAAAGTTTGACAGGATGATAAATAATGACAAAGATAAGGTTGTCATCCAGAATCATCTGGAGAGAGCTAAATTGGGCCAATTCAAACAACCTGCATTTTAAATTAGAGAGATGGAAAATGACAGATTTCATACCAAAGACAGCTGACCATCTGCAGAGTGAGACTGCCTCTGAAAAGCCATTACACTGTAAGGATTGAGGGATCTTATCTGTCAAGCAACACAATACAAACTCCCACTGTGACAGAAGAGGATAAACCAATTTCTGTCTCTACAAGCAAGAAAGTTGTTTAGTAGCAGCAGAGAAGATATTTTGCCTCTCTAATTGTCTAAAGCTGATCCTGAAAAAAAATGAACTCTTGCAGTTCTGGTGCCCCTTTTAAAGTACTTTGGCAAACAGGAGTAGTCAAGAAAAGTGTCATGGGAATTACTTGAACAAAACACTTTTAATGAGAAGTACAGATTCAGCCTCCTCAAATTATCAAAAACGAGAGTGATGGGAGTTTGACTACAGTATATGCATTTGTTTTGCAAAACTGAAACCTGAAAAAAAAAGAAAGAGATAATAAAAATCATGGCTGCACACTGTAACCAGGTGAATTTTGAGGAAAAAAAGTCACTTTTCTAACAGCACATGTGCTGCAGTATCAGAAACCACAACCTGTGGTGTGTGCCTTCCGGGAGCACTGCATACCTTGGCAGCCACAGGTGAGCTGCAAGGCTCTGAGGAAGGGAAATGTGTAATTGCATTAAGTTCTAATTCCCCACTGCAGTTTGGAGTTTCTATAATGGGACAGGTACTTTCACTGGATGCTGATGGACAGCATGGGATATGTGTGACCCATGGTGTGCATGAAGCCACTGACCATTTGCCCTTCATACACTCATGAAATTGGGTTTATTTCTGTCTGCAAATTGTTGTGGGGTGGAAAGAAACAATTTTTGAGTTGGGTCACATATATAATTGATAATAATTGAGCCTGACAGCACAACACTCCAAATGTTGATGAGTTCAAAGTTTTAAAGTGCAGGCCAACATCCTCATTAAAACCAGAGCTCGGTGCTGATTGAAATCTGACATTTTGTGCTCCTGGAGTGCTCGGGGCTGTGGGCATCCCTCCCAGCCACCACACTGGCAGCAGAAAATGTTTGTTCCCATCCTGGTCCAGCCGTTTTATGGGAGGCTTGTGTGAGATCTGCCTCTTGTGAGAGTGAGTGAGTAGCCCCATAATAGTCAGGCTGAGAGCAGAGAAGCAGGTATGGAAGAACCTGCTCTGGCAACTCTGGAAGGGGTGGCACTGACCACCGGGTGACAAGATGTTGGAGGACACTTGGCTGAAGCTTCTCCAGCAGGTCCCCACCACAGGGAAGGGAATGACAGCCTGGCTGCAAAACCAGAGAGCTGTGATGGAGGTTGAGCAAAAGTTCCTGGCCAGCATATCTTCCCCAGCCTTTGTTTAATTTAACTGTGAGGGGTCTTTTAGGAAACCAGGAGTCTCAAAAGCCCAAAATAAGCACAGAGGAAGGCACTGATAACATAGGAATTTGATATATCCCAGTGAGGACATTTTTCCATGGATCATGAGGATGTGCAAACAGAGCAATGGGTGAGCCTGTGGCTGAGAAACACAGACACCCAGCTCTGAAGCTGCAGGAAAGACAGGCAGACAGCCTGTGAAATCCAAGACATGCTGCTGGGCAGAACATGCAGGAGAGAAAACCTGGGAAAAACTCACATAAAAAACTCACAGTTTGGGAACTGGGATTCAAAGAAAGCCAGTTCTGCATGAACAGTAACTTGCTGCTTCTGTCTTCAGGGAAATAGGACTTTGTATTTTCTTGTGACAAAGCAGCTGTATAAAAATGTTTGAACCCATCTTCTGCTTTCTATCTGTAACTGGATTTCTTTTACAGAACTCTGAATTATAGTGAGCTCTTGGGTTAAAAAGTTAAAGGAATGTTTGACAGTTTTAAGTCTCTCCATATGTGTATGTGTGTGTGTGTGTGTGCGTGTGAATGTGAGTTTAAGCACCCCAAATTATGTTTCAGCTTCCATTCGAGGGCAGCAACTTTCTCTGCAATGTCAGCAGCCTGACTGGAAGAGCATGTTTCTAATGAGGTAAATGCAAAGTATAGCCAGAGAGAATTTAGGAGACAGACTAGAAAAAGACAACTTCAAAATACTGTTAGAAATGAGCTCATTAAATGTGCATGTTTTGATCTCTGCATCCCACACAGTACAAAGGGTCCACTGGCTGCATATCAAGGTAGGTGGAAGGATCAATTCCTATCAAGGACACCAGCAGAAGTACACAAGGATTTAGGTGTCTTGTTTCACTTGTGGTTTTTTAATCTTCTGCTTATGACTGCATTTAATTTTGAGCTTTGAACCCAAGAGCAAAGGTGCAGTGAGCGACAGATGTTGGGAGACTAAAACAGGTGCAGGCAGCAGGGCCTGGGATGTCACAGTATGTAAATATGGCCTGTGGAACACAAACATGGGAGAATGGCAGGGTCACAGCAGTAAACCTGGGCTGTGCAAGGAGATCCTGAATAAACATGGTATGTCTAGCAGGACATGCACTGAGCACAGGGCTTTGGCAGAAAGACTGAAGGAGTTCGGTCTCTTCTCCTTGGAGAAAAGAAGGCCTAGGGGAAATCTCACCACAGTTTTCCAGTACTTATGGGGTGGCTGTAAAGGGGATGGAGAGTGACTCCTCACAGGAGAAACACAGGAGTGTGGCAGGGCCATGAATTATCCCCACTGAGTGGGTGGGGGAATGAGGATGCTCACGTGTGTGGAAACACAACTGGTCAGGGCATGAGACAACGGCAGAACTATGGAATGGAGAAATTTGGGAAAGCAACCCCTGCTTAGCAACACAGCAGTACTGAATGGCAAAAGTGACAGCACAGGGAGGAGGCTTCAGTCTTCAGGTGCTGTAAGGGTAAAAAAGATGTGAAAAGCACCCATTCCTTCTTAAAGACTGTGTATTATTGGCCACAAAAAGCAGCATGAGACAGGTTGCCTTTCCACAGGGAGAGAGACATTTTGGAGATAAAGTCAATATGGACATAAAGGAGATCCTCTTCTGCAGGAAAACAGTCTGTGGATAAAAATGAACTGTTAACTTGGTAACTGATGCTTTACTGGTTAAACTGGAATGAATCTCATGTGCTTCTGCTTCTGATCTCATTGTTTCCACTGGATTTATTTGGGCTGAGCGTGGGAATCACTTCTGTTACCACACCCATAAAGATGATCCATGCTGGGAAGATGAAGCCTTTACTCCACTCACCACATTTATGGTGAAGCTGTTCTTTTACCAGCGTTTGTAGGGACTAATGTGGGAAAACAACTCTATGTCACTCTGACAGAGATAAGGGGATTGGAATATACCAAGTGGATAGAGAAAGACACTGGGTAATTAGGAGTTTAGCTAGAGCATCTCAGTTAGCTGGCATGAATTCCCTTCCATCCTCTCCTGTCTCATCACATGTGACACAAATCCACGAGCTCCTTGTACGTGGCTTGTCTGCACCTCATCCATGGAAAATATTGAGTAAGAGGTGATGTGAGCCAGCCTATGCTAAATCAGGTCAGAGCTGCTAACGGGGTGCAGAAACCATCATGGTAATTTCCATGCTGCTCCACCCACGAATGACTACAGTATGTATTTCTATTTGTATAATAAGGAGAAAACGTTATTAAATGGGATTCCAGCTGCAGATGTACTTGTTTGTCATAAGAGAGGTCATTGACATGTATCTGCATCAAGGAAGATGACCAAGAATTTAAGAAATCTAGGCATGTATTATTTATGGAAAGAGAGGCTCAGCAAGGAGCTGTGTGGCAATTGCTGGGGGCGGAAAGACTCATGGTGTCTAGGTAAGGAATACTTTGTGTAATCCATCTAGGAAGGGAGAAGTCATCTGATTCAAGGAGAAAAGTATACAGATAACTAAAACAGCCACAGGAGGTTGCTGCACGAAGGTCCCAGGAAGGAACAGAAGGGACATCAGGATGCATTTTGGGAAACATGAAAGCTCTGCATAGCACTGAACACACAGATGGGTCTCAGGTTTCTTTTAAAGACTGTGTTCACCATAGCTGAAGGAAAAGCCCAGTAAACACATGAAAAAATCCAATAAAAAATCCAGCAAAATGGTATAACCCACCTCTCTGCTGTGATATACAGAGGCAGCAGAATTGCATGCACACATCGAGGGTATCCAAGTTTGCTCCACCCTCAGCGGCAGGGAGAGATCCAGGGGTCAGCCCTGAAAAAGTAGAGGAGCTCTAAAACACAAGGACCAGCAAAGACTTGGAGAGCAAAGTACCTCCTGTGTGTCCTGGGCAGCAATCCCTGCAAGGGGTAGGCTGGCATTAGGGGTAAGTTAACAGTCTTTTTCCCTTCTGCACTTTCCAGGTTTTAGGGTGGGACCATTATTTTGCAGCCCTCTCGCTTTTCCAGAGTGACCCCATCTCCCCTGGGTCCTCATCTCTTCCCTCAGCCTTCAGCCTGCCATTGCCTCAGCCCCTGGCAAGAGTTCAGTGATAATATAAATCCAAACTAAATTTGGCAGATCTAAGCCCAGCCTGCCTATCACGGTACTTCCCTACAAGCAGACATATCAATGTTATGGGAAAACTAAAAAGAAACTTAAAATACGAACCTTTTTTTCAGGAGAGCTAGTCCAGAACAAGTTTGAATCTGATCATATTTTATAGTTTAAATATAAATCCCTTTAAGGGGAAAAAGAAAAGCCAACAAACAAAAGAGATAATGTATGGGAATAATTTTCCCTGCCCAGGACAGATCTGCCAGCCTGAGCCCTGGCTGGCGTTCACACAGAGCCACCTCACACCTACTGGGTGAGGATGAGGCCCCACAGCCACATTTTATTGATGCATTGATGTAGTGCAAATAAAGTGGGGCTGGAGCTGTGGCTGCTACAGGCAAGAGGAAAGAAAATGAGCCAACTATGATGTCTTTGTATATTTGCAGACTATAGGAATGTGTTTTGCTGGCCTAATGGTAATCCAGGCTTTGAACTCCCATTCATTCCCATTCCTCTCTCCCATGACAAAAAATAATTCCTCAGGACTGTCTATAACCCCCAAACTCCTCGGAGCTTGTTCTGTGCAATGTTACCCCACTGGGGCTCCTCACAGTATTGTGTAATGGGGTGAGATCACAGACGAGTTCAGCCCCTGTGGCTTGCGCTATCTTGCCCGCCTGATGGTTAGCTGCATTTAAAAACTAAAGAACCATTCCTGTAGGATTACAGCCATAATTCTTAATAACAACAGGAAAAAGAGACAGGCAAGTGATCCAGACAAGTAAGAAATCCATTGATGTGGAGAAGTTTTCTGCTTATGTCTATAAGTTAATATGCTGCGGCCACAGTTTGGGAAATGCAGCCTTTATTTGCCTTACTATGCTTTACAGACCCATATGGATGGGTTAATTGTGGAGTCTGGTACAGGGGCAAGTACAAGAGCAGTGTCATGTTTACAGATGTGGTGTTTGGCCTAAAAATGTTAAATAGAAATCTGAACAGTATTCATGGATTTAACCTCTCAGCAGATGTGCCATGATGCACAGGTTAAAGAGTCTCTGAGGATGAGGAACTACCATCCCATGGTGGGATTTTCCTCTAAAGTGAGTCACTGACCTTTGCCAGACTCTCGTGTTAAAAGGTTATTGGCATAAGGCACAGAGACCCAGCGCTCCAGCCTCCTGGATTTTGCCCTCATTGAAGAGTCAGGGAGTTTTTGTAGCCTTTTTATTTACCGAGAGCCTCTGGAAAATGCAGTTTGAAAATGAGCCTGGCGTGGTTTGCTGAACTGTATCCTGACCTGGAGTAATAGAGTTGGGACTCAAAGCTGTGTGCCTTGGTGACTTAGCTTTCTAACCACAATTAAAATCTTAGTGCATCATCATGTAAAAAGTGAGTGCATTTGATCAAAATAAGGTTATTTGGAAGTTTCAGACAATGGTCTGATGGTTATCACAGTATCACAGAGTTCTAGAATGATTTGAATTGAAAGGGGTGTTAAAGATCATTCAGTTCTAACATCCCCGCCATGGGCAGGAACAACTTCTACTAGACCAGGGTGCTCAAAGATCCAACCAACTTGGCCTTGAACACTTCCAGGGATGTGGCATCCACAACTTCTCTTGGCAGCCTGTATATATTTTATAGATATTTGTATATATTTTATTCATTAAAATTAAAAGAACTGAAATTTGAAAAGCTTATTATCTGAACATGTGAATAAACTGATGCAGGACAGGAAAATAAGAACACACAGTGTAGTCATTAAAAATTATTCAGGTCCTCTGGGGAGTGTAAAATCTCTCCCAACTGGAGGGACAGGAGGACCAGGCTCCCAGCAGCAGCCTGGCAGACCATCATGGGATGTTCTGATCTCCTCCAGGATCAGTGTTCACCCATCCTGCTGCCGTTTCCCTGTTGTCTATTACCTGTTCTTCACTGTTGACCACATAGAGTTAATGGATAATGAAAATATGCTTTGGGAGAGATTTATACAACCACATTTTATCACTGGGTCATTTTCTGTTGGCCTGTGTTGCTATAAACTGGAGGGAATAGATTACTTTAAAATAAGCCCTTTGGTCAGAGAGGGTGAGCTGTGGTTGCAAAATGCCATTCACTGTCTAGAGCAGGCTGAGAGGAGGAGATTGCAAATGCCCAAGAGCTTAAACATTTACACTTGGAGATAAAACAATGACATTCAGTCACTCTGGGCCTGGTGTTGGCATTGGCACCTTGCCCTCAGATCATTCCCTGTTTTTCTGTGGCAGTGCCATCCCAGGCTGATTATAGACCAACCCCAGGCCAGACAGAAGACAGGACTGTGCCTGTGGGTCCAGCCTGATGGCCACAAAATGAAGATTTGACAAGAACCTAGTTTCCTGTTTGCTTGATTAAATACAACTATAAAATTAAGATAAAACACATCCACAGCCCACTGGAGGTGTGTTCTGCACCACTGAATGTTTGCAAAGTGATATGGAAGTGAAAAGACACTGCAACAATGCAAAGCCCTGTTCTTATGAAAGACAGTTGATTGCTTCTTTTACAAGGCAACAAAGTCCAGAAAAGTAGACTGGAAAACAGTGTGTCTCCAGATCTCTGGCAGCACTCCTATCCCTGGCAGCAGTTGCAGCTCTGACACAACCTGATGCTGCAGTCTTCTGGAGAGAAGAAAGCTCTCTAGCACTCAGTGATCCCAGGATGCCCACTGAGTGCTGTTATTTATTCAGAGGGGTACTACTGCATCCTCTAAATCAGGAGTTTAGGCCTGAATTCAGCTGCTATCACAGAGGCTGGTGAAGTGTCAGAGAAATCTCACCATCCCTTTATCACCAAATCTGCAGCATTTCTGACTCAAGGCCTGTGAGTGAATGCTACTTCAAAATAGCTGCAAATGGTGTTTGCATTTGAAAACTGACATTTGAAAACTATATGATGGCAGATTTTCAGAAGCATTTGTGCTATGAGGATGAAGGTTTTATATATTTGTGGGACACAGGGTCATGAAAAAAATCTTGGAGGGCAGAAATATGCACTGTGCCTGTCAGTAGGTCTCTTGAGGAAGGTTAAATCCTGAATTTTATTGAAGGACCTCTGTAGGATATACTGCTGTGGAGACTGATAACTCCAGAGCACAGCATGGGCATTTTATAGCTCTGTACTGAGAAATCTTGCAATGCAATGAGGTGCAAAGGATCTTCCTATTCCCTCATTGCCAACCCTCAGCAGTGGAGTTATTGTGGACAGGGATGGTTCAGCCACTGGAAACAGGAACAGGAGTCAAGCATTCCGTGTGCCAGTCCCAGCTGTGCTATCCTGTGGGACCAGCAAGAAGAGGACCACAGGAAAAGGCACAGGGCAAGGAGAGCATAAAAGTAATCACCTTCCCAAAGCCCTTCCCTTTACCATAAATGCTGATTTAAATGCCATTGCTGATATAAATTTGCATTTCAGGACCATCACCAACTTGTGCAAAATGCCTTCCCTTACCATCCTGTAAGCAAGAGGCAAAATGACTTTTTAGGAAAGCTGTGTAATTCCTGCCTGAAATTAAGGACCTGGTTCTTTTTGGTTCCTCCAAGCTATTTTTTACAGTTTCTTAAGCCACAGATGAGAAGGGGGAAAAAAAAGCATAACAAAAATCCAATTAAGGAAAAGCCTTGGGAAAGAGAAAATGCTTGTTGTTTAAACGTGAGGTATAAAGGTAGCCAGGAAAGGGGGGTTAAATGCAGAGCCTAAATATCCAGCAGCCATAATTGTTATCTGAGCCTCTGCACCATTAGCGATGCTGCAATACTGGTTTGGGTTTTCCCCTCCACTCTTCAGGTTCACATGTGAGCAGGTCTCCACAAGCTCCTCACTTATTGCTCTGATGAAAAATTGGTTTGAAAAATAAAACCCTGGTAGAAAAAGAAAGTGTGCGAACAGGCAAAGTAACAATCTTGGAGCTCTGGAAAAAATCTTGGCTCCAAATTATTCTACATGGGGAAAATTCATCAGGTGCCAAGAGGAAAAGAAAAACCCGCCAGCCTTGTTTTGATTTCCCCCCATTCCAGCTGATCCCTAGTCTCCAGGCTGAGCATATCTTTTTAAAGAGAGCTTCTTATTCAGTGAGCCACAAGCAGTGACTGCAGGGAGAAAGCACAGCCTAGTTTTATGTAGGATGCTTCAGCTGCCAATGAAAAGATCTTCCTTTCCTTAATGTCACAAAATCTACACCACCAAACTGTGCCATAAGCGACCTGCATTGCAACAGGATTTCCTTGTACTTCACTAAACACAGACAACCTGAGACCCACTTACCCCGTTTACCCATGGAAAAGGAAATGGTATGAAGAATTATAAGAAGGAACAAGATCATGAATACAAACACATTTGCTATTCATTCGTCACCTGACTTCTGTACAGGCTCTTTCTCCTCTGTCTTTCTCTCCCTTTGACCTCTATGTTTAAAACCTCTGGAGGGCTCCTGCCTTTTTCATTTTGCTAGCTTTGGTGGAGGGAAAAATTCAGCTTTATTAATTTAAGATACCTGACAAAAGGCTTGTTTTCTCAGATGGCTGCACAGATGCAAAAGGCCACAGACTGAGCAGTGCTAATCCACTCGGTAAAATTAAGACAGAGTTTTATGGGAAAGAAGTAGTTTTATGCAGGTAAGTGACTGAATCTGTGGCTAGAAAAGACCAGAAGAAAATAAATCAGCTCATTCTATGGATTAAATTCTGCCAGTGGCACAAAAAGGAAGTACAGCTGCAATAAGGGCAGCATTGGGCCCTGGGTGTATATTTGGTTAATTAGACATTTTTCCTCCTTCACAACCAGGATAGCTTTGTTTTATGTCTGCACCTCTCTCTGGTCTAGCCAGCCCCAACATGATGGAAATGCCTGTTCCATGCTGCTCAAAGGCACAGGGATTCCTGTCTTTGGCAGGGACAACAGGGGAAGCTGATGCATGTTTGTGTGAACATTATATATATTTATAATATCACCTCTTCTGGAAGCTATGAGCACTGACAGCTCTTAGTTCAAACTGAAGCAGCTCAGGCATATGCAGGGATCTGTTTGTATATATTACTCAAGTAATGATGTGTGTAGATAGATAGACAAAATGCACGTATGGCTGCATACTCCAAGTGATGTATTTCCACGTGAACTCATTTATCTCGAGAGGCAGGCAAGGAGCAGTTTCTGGAGCAGCTTTCTGCTGGAAAGACTGACTAAAAGTGATCACCCTTTGGTCATTTAATGAGTGGTGGGGTCAGATTGAGATCTCTGAGGCTTTCAACATTTAGCCTTCTTTCTTCAACCTATTTGTCTTTCTTTCTTGTATTATGCAAGAGATGAGACGCTCTGATAAAAAACTCCTCTTGTGGGAGAGCATGACTCAGTTTTCACAAATGGACACCCCATGAAACACAGCCGTCATTCCCTCACAAGTCTTCATATAACCAAAATAATATCAGAAGTGAAGGCAGAAGAGAAGCAGGGTCAGAGGGATGAAGTGGAGGAGGAAGTAATAAACTTTCCTCTGTGTGATTTGCATCCAGATCCTACAGCCTCTGAATCACAACTCTGTGCGCAGATAAATCACAGTCATCTGGAGGAGATCACCACAATTGTAACCATCAACCTTTTTACTCCAGAATTTTCAAGGTTAAAATATTAGTGGCATAATGTATTTCTACACATCCAAATTGTACTCTGTCATGGAGGGGGCTCCCATTCCTCTAATCTCATTCAGCTGTCAAACTGCTCTTGAATGGGTCTGGGAAGAAAATCTAATGGAATAAACCAGATCTTTATCCACCAAGGGAGAAGAAAACTTGAAAACTCATTGTTTTCTCAGATGCAAAAGTGGATATACCTAATTCAACCACAAATTGCTGGGCTCAGCAGGGTTCATGGCACAGCCAGGAAGACTAATTCCTTCCCGTGCAGGAATTATCATGTTAAACTCCCTGACCTGGGTTACACAGGAGGTCAGATTAGATTATCACTGTCCAAAATTCTTCTCCCAGAAACCAGTTTCCAGTGCCCATCTGGCTGCAATCCCAAGTAAACATGAAGAAAGAAAAAAAGCAAGCATGTGGTCAGGGTATCTCATTTCTGTGTTCTGCGGTGGAAGGGCTCTCACTGCTGTCGGTAAGAAGGCAGCAGACCTTCCTGAAAACAAGAAAAACTTTAGCAGATGTCGGGGGGGGATTTTTAGAGTCATCGGTGGCCAACATGGAGCCCTCCCAGCATGGCCTTGTGTGCACTCAGGCAGTCCTTGCTGCTGACTCAGGGCTCCCTGAACTCCCCCACTGCACAGTGAGTCCCAGAGGTACAAACCATTGCAAAAACCAATGCTGCCAGTTCGCTCCATCTGTTCCAGGACTCTCTTCTGGGCCACTGGATCCCTGCTGGAGAAGGGGATGCCACCTTGCCCTATGCAGCCATTCAATATCCATTTAGAAATGTACAAGTCCCAGTGAGACACCAAACATGCTCTGCCTCCTGTCTTCTCTCTGCTGCAGCAGTCAGGCCACAGAACACAGGAATGGTGGATATCCATGCCATGGATACCCACAGTCATGCCAGCCCCATACCACAATATGACTGGAGAGGCAGCAGCTCTCTCCAGTTGGCTTAAACAGCAGAACTTTATTTCTCAAAGAACTGCAGGAACATCTGCTCCGTAGCTGCTCACCTGCCAACACAGGCAGCAGAGCCTGTTTCCCTGGTTTGTTGGTGCTCACTTCCAGCTCACACTTATCCCCAAAGCTCCAGGATCCCTTTTTAGCACCTCCTGTGTGAAATGCTTATGCAGATGGTACCAGCAAGGCTTAAGCTTTCTTTTGAGGTGCCATGAAATCACCTGCCCATCCCTGATTACCAAACCCTGGCCTCCATGCACTGTCCTTTCCCCGCCCCTGGTGAACCCAGAGCTGCTCTGTGACTAAAGGCAGCGTGAGCAATGAGGAGGCCATTGGCCATCTAAATCAGCTGAATCAGAAGGAGCAGGGGAAAGGGAAAAAAAAAAAGGGCTGTGTGAACAAGCAGTAATCGCTTACAAGCCGCAGCATGAACATCAGGCACATTAGTGAGTCACGGGTGAAATGTGTGACAATGACTTCGCTGAGCGGTGGGAAGGGCTTCACGCCTGGGCGTGGAGACACAGCCCGGCCAGCCAAGGGTTCCCACGCACATTCCTCCACTCCATGCACTATGAAATTCAGTCAGAAGATAAAGCATGGAAGCAGAAAGAAATTCCTAGGAGGAAAACGAAACAGAAAAACAAAACAGCATGGTAATTTCTTGCTTGTGAAGAGCGGTATTTCCATGTGCGGGCTTGCTCCACCTGCAATTTTACATGTGTACAGTGATTCCTGATACATGCCTCTGGTAAGAAGCTTGATCTGTCTCAGGAAAATCCCTTTCTTGTTAATTTATTATTTGATATATATGTAAAACAGCATACAATATAGCCTCAATCCACAGAGACTCATGCCTTCAGGGCTGTTGGTAAAGGAAAGAGTACACAAGAGATAAACCAAAGAGAGAACTAAGCTAACAGCTGAGCACCCTGGGCTCAGAGCAGCCCCTGGTGTTCTTTTTATCATGACTACCAGCACTGTGGTAGCACCTACAACAGTGCATGGTGCTGTAGCTACACACAGCAGGTACCTACCAGTGGGCATCCCTCAGCAACGCAACCTTGACACTGGACAAACACAAAAACCCCACCCTAGGGATTATCAGGGTAATGGCAGCCAGACCCTTTGGTGGTGCTGAGGTGGGTAAATCTTTTAACTGGAAATGTTCAAGGTCAGGTTGAATGGGGCTTTAAGCAAGCTTCTGTAGTGGAAGGTGTCTGTGGCCTGAAACGGAATGATCTTTAAGGTTCCTCCCAACCCAAACAGTTCTGTGATTCTATGGATCTAAAAGTCCCCCTATGAGTCCCTGCATCTGAACCCTTTGCAGCAGAAGAGCATTTCTGAAGGAGTGCTGCCTGTCTAAGGGCCCATAGCTCCAGACCTCACCTCAGAAGGCATCCTGCATGATTGGTAAAGAGGTGAAAAAAACCCTGCTCTGTAATGAGGAAAGCATTGTTTCAGGCAGTGACCTCACAGCCTGCCATGTGCTCCCGAGGTATTTCAGTCAGCTGCACCGACATGCGGGCACCTGCCGGGACACCGATCCTGCCCGGCCCCAGGGTGCTCCGTGCCCGGGAACTACGGAGCAGGGCTCGAGGCCCAGCCAAACTCCGATTACAAAAGAGACCTGAGGTGTAAAGAAACCCCGAAGTACTACAGCAGCATTGCAAACAGCAGCCCAGAGCTTCCCCAGCCCAACCACTCGCTGGGTGTTGGTGTCAAAAAGCATCGGAGGCAGCGGCCTGGAAGGGAGACCCGCCCTGGCCCCGCTCCTGGCCCGGCGTTGCAGAGCAGGCCCGGCTGCCACACGGGTGAGCTTCCATGCAGCCAGCTGGGATTGCAACACAATGATTTGCAGTGTATTAAAATTAAGCAAGCAGTTAAATAATTTTCCAAATCAGGTCCTAACATGAGACAAGATGCAAAGACAGTTTAATAGAGGAAACGAAGGGGGTGGAGGAGAAAGAGAGGAGCGCACCAGACATGCTGTAAAATGAACCAACAGCGCACCCGTCTTGATGCTGACCAATCTGGGAGTTTTTCAGACATACCTGGTAATGGGAGGTAAACGCCAGAAGCCCAGGGATACCAAGAGCCCCCAAGCCCTTAAGATGACCCATCTCCCGTGTGATTCCCATTCCTCTGCAGCCTCTGTTCCCCTCAGTGCCGGGTGTGCAGCGATGCCTCGTGGTTGCAGGGCTCCATGGGTTTTGTGTTGTGTGGGCACGACCCAACCTGAAAGCCCAAATGTGCAGGGCTGTGTTGCTGGCAGAGACTGCCAAGCCAAGCCCGTGGTGCTTGCAGCTCCCTGCTACCCTTCTTGCTGCCCGCCTGCAAAATTTTCCAACAGTTCAGCACATCTTTTGTTGTTTATTCTGCTGACCTTTGTACAAAAAACAACTCTGTCTTTTGCAGTGAGGAGGACACTTGCAAAGAGCTGGCAGGTTCCTGGAGCAGCTTTGGATGCTAACAGAGTGCTAAACAGCCTTGGGCATCCCTTGTGCCTGTGAGTGACTGGCTCCAAGGTAATATTTTTGTGGATGTGTGAGTTTTAGTTCACACTGTCTCATACAGATGCCCTGGAGGGGCTGTAGGACGTGTGCAACAGCCCTTCACAGAGCCTTTCGTTAGGTATTAATGAGTTACCATGACCCTGCCTTCCAGCTCTCCATTCAGTTCACACCAGTTCCTCTCAGGCAGGGTAAGTTGTGCACCTCCACCACTACTGACACTGGAGCAGCTGGCCACTTCTCTATCACTTGTTTTTATAGTGAAGAGATTGAGCCTACTTCCATACTAGTATGATATGAAAAGTATCCAATGGTCTCCTTTTCTCAGTCTTGCCTCTGGCCTCTCCACCATCATTATATGGCAATAAGGACCTAGCTTCAGTCTTCTGAAATCTTTTGCAACCCAAGAATGTGCTTTTCTAATTATGCCCTTTCCCCCCACCACCAAAAGTTTATTTTTTTTTTTTTTAGTTGTGAGTTAGAGTGAAGCCCTGGGACAGATGGGCAGGAACACACTGGGAAGTGGCAAGGCTCTTCCTTTCCATAATTTTCATGGGGCAGAGGACATCTATAGTCCTAGCCTGGCCCCAGACTTAACTGCATAAACAAGATGGGTGGAGAGCCTGGCTAACACCTGCTGCAACCCTACCAAGTCTGGCACGTGTTGGAGAGGTTTGGGAGGCTAGACGTCCTCTCCATGATGGAATGGAGTTACAAAATCCCATGACAAATGAAGCTGTGGCTAATGCAAGCTGTATTTGGGGCTGCTGTAAAGAAACTGCACTGAGCACTGAGCTCCTGGTGCCACTGAAGCGCTCTGCTTTCCCCAAACTTCCTGGGAAGTATTTTGAACTTTATTTTTAAAAGTGCAATTAATCACGGAGCAGAGCTTGAAATGAATCCAAGTGCAATAAAAGCAGCCGAGCAGAGCCTGCTCAGCCCAGTGAGCATTGTTCACCACAGCCTGACTTCAGGCATCAGGAAACTTCCAGATGTGTTAACTTTGCTGCTCCTGGCTCCTGCAGGAATCTTAACTGCTTCCATCTGTACAGGGCAAAGACTTCGGAAAAGCAGCTCTCCCTCCCTTTTTACTTACATTCCTCTGAGAAACAAGAGTTATTATCCCACAGCCCCTGCAATTTCTGCTGGCTTCACCTTCTTTGATTGAAAGTGCACCCTGCAAAGGTGCCATTCCTCGCTGCTCCCATCCCTTGGCAGGGAGCATCCTGATGCAGCCCCTCCATTAGGCAAGGACAGGCCCCTCCATCTGCTCCTGTTCTGCATGTGGTTTACAACACACTACAGGAAGGCATTTTCTCACGCTATTAAGTTTTCACTGGATGCGGAGGGGGATCAGGAATGCCTCGGATGGCGTAAAAATTCCCTTCTTGGTTTGGTTATTAGGATCTAGCAACAGCAGCAGGCAAAATTATAGCCTGCATGAAATCTGAGTCTGCTGCTCTGCCATGGGTGAGGAGTGCAACCCATCCCCATTCCAGGTACACTCAGAATCTGCTGGGCCAGACCCTCTTCAGTTCCTCCTCAGGCCTCCAAACATAGGAGTAGTTTGTACCTCTGCGAGCTCCTTGTTTATGCCCAGAGTCTGAGGGTCAGGCAGCTTTTTGGCTAAAAGGCCCCAAAATAGCACTTCCAGCTTGGTTGCTGCCCTAGGGAAGTTGTCTTTCACTCAGTCTGCTGTTTTCTTTCCAAGAAGAAGTTGCTTTTTCTTGCATGTTTATCACCTTTTCCTCTTTCCCAAAGACTTTCAAGTAACAACCTCATGTACAAGCTCTGTGGATGCTCGTAATCATCCCAGTCACATTTAGCACTTATGAAGCACTCCGTGCTCTGTGAAGCATCAAAAGGGTCTCACAAATGTAAGTTAATTCATTTTTTCACTCCCGGAGGATGGAGGTGAGCAGGGGTTACACTCCTTTTGCAGATGAGGAGGCTGACACAGGAGAGGTCCGTGGCTTTGCACAGGGCCACACAAGAGGTGAGTGGTACAGTTAGATCAGAAAGCTCTGGCTCTTAAACTGTACTCAAACCACCAAATGTCATGGCAGAGGAAAATGGGAAGGACTAGGTCCAAACCAGAAGTGAGCAGTGTCCAGGACTATAAATAATTTCATCTGACACAGCTTTTGTGAAGCTTGTGTAAAACAGAGAAAAGGCTGGTGTTGTCCTGGGGTTTATGGCTGTTTCTTTGCAAAACCCCACAGATCACTCAGCCCCCCAGTACCCAGATGAGTCCTGGAAATGAAAGCCCAGTGAAGCAGTTTGTGACCACAGAGACCTTGTCTGTGGCCTGGGCTTTGGGTGCTATCACAACAAAACCAGTAACAAAGTACAGCTGCTCAAAAGCAAACCTACACACAAGGCCTTGGTACAGTGGAGCAGTGAGTGAGAAACATGGAGGAGCAGGGCAGAGAGGACTGGAGATGCTTGACAAGAGGAGCTCTGGTAATCCAGGATCTCTGGGGAAAGCTAAAACGCAGTACTGTTTACCTGTCTGGTAGCAGCATGACTGGATGTGTTTGTATCCAAATCCAGAGTGGAAGCTATGTGTTCAGAGAAGCAACCCTGCCTGCCCTGTGCTCCTGGCTGGGAATAAACCAAATGCCCTGCTGTTTGGAGAAGGGGAAAGGTGACTCAGCATGGAGGAGCTCCAGTCATCCTGCCAGCATGCCAGAGCTGCTGTCCTCAGGCTGAACGTGCCCCCGGGCCACATCTTCTGAGAGGAGGGATGTTTTCATAGACACTGTGCCAGAGCAGAGGCAGGATGCAGAAACACGCATTTTGCTCATCCTGGCTTAAACCCTACAGGATGTCTCAAGTGACTGGAGTGTAGGCTGAAATGGAGACTTAAACTATTGGTTTGTGGATTTTGGCAATAAATCACTGTCCGCAGGGAGAGGCAACACAAGATGACTGAGAGGATAACCCCAAGTGACAGCAGAAAAAGCTGCCAGATGGAGTTGTCCATTCCTGAGGGATTTTGGCATCACTAGTGACACTCAATGCCCAATCTCTATTATGGCAATATCAGAGCAGAGAAATTGTGGTCACAGGGGGAACAACGCCTATTTTTTTGCTCATATATGCTGGGGGTTTTTTTTTCGCTGTTTATAAAAATGTAAAATCAAGAAGTTTCCATCTTCTCCATTTTTTCTGCCAGTGCAGCTTCTGTTTCTGAGAACAGTCCCCAGATGGGGAGCACTGGAAATGAGATGTGAAATGAGAATTCAGTTTTCGCATTAGAATCAAAAATTAGGAAGGACAGTTAGCTCACCCTCTCCACTTTCTATGCAGGACAAATTAATTCCCTCAAATTTTCAATGCTTTCAGTTTCATTTGCTTAATCTGATGGAACAGATCTTTTATTAGGAAATTAAAATGTTTTAACATGATTCATCAAGAAGCAGATAAAATATATTTAAGGAACTATGTTAAACTATGATTTGTCTAAACATGTATAATAAAGCAAGGATTTTCATATCCAATTCATACAGAAGATTGTAAGAGATTTATTGGAGCAGACATTCTAATGCATGTTAATATTGGGTGTAATAACAGAAATGCAAAACAAACTGGAAGACAGCACCTGTGACAGTTGTGACATAGTGGAGATAATTCAACACCACCCATTAAAGCTGAGCAAAGAGAAAGGAAACTGAGAAGTCAGGAAGATGATACCACAGAAGATGAGAATGAGCTGTTGGTCCTTCAGAATCAGACATGGTTCCTGTCTTTGCCATTTCTTAGCTCATTACCCCTAGAACAGGCTCCAGCTGTGGTGCATTGACTTAGCAGAGTCAGCCATCCTATTTCACAAGTACCTTCTCATCAAGTCTTTCACTAGTCTTTCACTAGAAAGGAAATCAAAACCACTTGTGATAGCTCTGTTAACTACCAGCAATCTGCTGACTGGATTTGGAAGCCATCACCCTCAAACACCTTCCTGTTGTAAGGTTTTTCTCACTTGTTTGCCCTTTTACTTGGATTCTTGCTCTGTTGTCACCCATATATCCAACAGTATTACGGACAGCAGCTCCTCCTCAATTGCACAGACTGCTGCCCCAAGGGGGCTCACTAATATCTATATAGAGTAGGCAGGATTATGATGTTTTGAATGCTTTCTAGTGCTGGTTTTATTTACAGTGCTCCTTGTTTCAAGGATTACTTGTGATTTCTTGTGACTGATAGTGGTACAGATGTTGCACTGGAGCTGTGATGGCAGCTGGAGTGCACAATGTGAGAACTGAAATTCTGTTTAAAGCTTCTGCAGTAACCCAGGAAAATAATATTCATCTGCCTCCCATTCCATTCAAATACATATGTGTGGACATTATGGCCAGATGGCAGCCTGTGCAACATTTATTTCTGCAGTTCTCTGAGATACTTTACAGGAGATTTTCTTTAGGATCCACATCAAATGGTGTTTGCTATACTTCACTTGCTCAGCTGGTCTGAATCACTCTTGTCAGATATGCATAAGGGTATGTTTCAACCTTTTTTTTCATGGACAAAAAGGGTAAATAAAAAAACAAAAGTACGTCCTAGCTTATTGCTGCATTCTGCAATGGTCTGTGCTCTTCACCAGGGTTTATTTTGGCAGACCAGAGTGTGCAGATCTGCAGATCTGCCTGTGGGTGTCATTTCCAAGGGTGTTTGCTGTTGAAATGATCAGCATCTGATCCCTTCCTATACAGAAGTCTGGTTCCCATGATCTTTTTAGAAGTGGGAGAGAAATAAAAATGTGACCCAAACATCACAGTGCCTTGTATAAAGGTACCCTATGGCAAATCTTCAGGACCTGTCTCTGCCTGCATGGGTTCAAACCAAATGACATCCATAAAAAATCTGGACCTCATTCTCCCTAGGTTATAAAGCCACAAAACCTGGGTCCAAGCTGAGAAAGTCTTTCATTACGTCTGCTCCAGGGGATGGTTCCTGTGGGCTGTTGATCAATTCAGTTGCTCAGGAAGCCTAACAAAGTGCTAGAGCCCCACAGCCCTGAGGTACCTGAGCAAAGGGTCCTTCATGTGCTTGGCCACTCCCTGCTGTGGGATGACAGGTGCTGTGCTATTGCCTAAGTTCGTTTTCATTAAGGTCTGTCATCAGTGTGTGTTTGTTTGCCCAAACCAGCAACGTTCTCAGGCTACACCTAATTCACTCAGGCTGCACCAAGGACTCATGGCATCCTTCTCCACAGAATGTGAGGGGATGTTGGTGGAGAAGGAGCTCCTTTTGCTTAGAGACCTTGAGAAACCCAAAGGTAACATAGGGTGATGAGTGCTGAGGATGCAGACAGGAGTTAAAAAGAGAGCTTACTCCATAACATAGAGCTCTACTGTTAGAGCAAAAATTAATAGCAGCAACCACAATAAAAGCTGTGACCAGGACAAAAGTGTTGATTCATGCCAACATCCTCAGGATACATAAATATATGTATACACACACACATAAGCACACTCTTGAGCCTGCAGGTACCAAAGCTGCATAGATAAATATCCAGATAGCTGTCACATGCATTTTACTTCTGTAGCACTTCACTCTCAAGGATCTCAGGGACCTTTGTAGACATCTATGAACAGCTGAAGTAAATAAATATTGAATGGGCATCTCCAGTGAGGAAATCCTGACCCTGCTCTGAGCAGGGATGTTGAACGAGATGGTCTCCAGAGATCCCTTCTATCTCCATTGATTCTGTGAAGCAGCCTTAAACAACATGGGAAATTTGGGTTAGGATCAGAACCCTTGAGTCAGCTCTGAGCCAGGGTTGCCTTGTAATTATAAAGGGAAAGCACTGCAGCCAGGCTTCATCACAACAGAGCATATCTAGCTGGAAATGGCCAGCTACAACACTGACCTGTGCCCTTCCTTAGCTCAGTAATGGGTAAGATCTGGGATGAGAGCTGCATGGCTGAACCTGTCTTAGAAATAAATGGTGCTAGGCACATCATTCATCAGACCACTTCTTAGGACTCGGATGGATGGAAGAAGTAGTTCCTCGTTAGGAGTGCTGTCATCAGGAATTTTATGCTGATCCCATCTACTACCTTCTAAGGCAGCTGGACTTTGATGATCTTGAGGGTCCCTTCTAATTCAGGATGTTGTATGATTCTAAGGCTGGTAAAACTTCATCTTTTTTCAAAGTCTTAGAAAAACTGTTCTCAGCAAGGCAGAGTTCCTTCTTTGGATGAGTGTTTCCAAAGATCTCAGGCCTTGACTTGCTTCTAGATGAGTCCATGGGTGAAAAATAACACATTAATTCAATAGGACTTGACTTAGATTAGTACGTGGAAAATTCCATTATGTAACGTTTAGTGAATAATGACTCTAATTATTAATAATCAATTTTCTCTTTTGGTGCAATGGTGTACTCAGGTTAAATGATTGCTGCTCATTACAGTAACAGTATAACAGAGCTATGTTCAGTGCTACATCAAGCACTGGATCTATTTTTCCTCTGATCTCCAAATGGCAGTGCCCAAATCCCTTGCACACAGGGACAGACAGACATTCCTATGCACATTGCCCAGAATGACTTGAGCCCATCAGTTCCAAGCAGCACTGGTCCACATTGTTGCATGAGATTATTCTGATTAGGCCTGTTGAGTGAGAGTTTTTATGTTCTGCTTTTTGTTTCCTGTGTTGTCTTTTTTCAAGGCTTCCTCACTGCAATTTCTTTTCCATTGCACATTGGATACTTTGTTCAGATAAGATATTCAGATGTGGATTTTTTTAGTCAGCTTCCATGGTATTTAGCTCCACAAAACCCTCTGGTAAGGCAACCCAAACTGCTTGCCTTAGTGGTTTACTTTACCCCTCTCATATAAGTTAAGCTTGCTGTGATGGGGGTGTGTGTGGGGTAATGGGACAAGCCAGTTGGGAAGGTGCAGAGTGGGAGAGCCATGTCACTGCTGAGAATATTTCATTCACCATTCATGGGGAAGAAAGGTCACTAAGAGCGAGCCATAAAGTGGATGAATTGCCCAGGCAAGATATACAGACGCCAGAGGTCGTACATTAAGTATGACACTTTTTATGAAACTCGTTTAAATGGGGGTTCTGTATATCCTAAATTTTATTTTTCTTCTGACACAGGAAAATTCCCTTGGGCTACCAGCATCAGCTGTTCTCTGTTATGCTGCCATCTGTTATGTAAAATAACTAGAATTCCTTTTTTCTCCTTCCCCCTTGGCTTTCCTGTTTTTCAGCTTTGGTCAGTTTTGTCTTTTTGGCTTTCTTTTATGATGCAAAACAGCCTTTCAGTTGTTAAATAAATAAAATATTGCCAAATAGACTTAAATTATTTATCTTTACATATAAAATGCATCAATTTTTTTACAGTAGTCATTTTAAAAAATACCCATTGCTTTGCTTTCTAGTGGCTGACTTAAATCACAATATGTTCCCAAGTGTATGGGGCATTTATGCTGGGGGTTGAGGCAAGTCCCCTGTGGTGGTCTACTTCAGATCCAAATCCAGATTCAGACCTTTAAACATTTTTAAAATGCAAATGTTTTTGAATTAAGGGTTTGGATTAAGAGTTTTCATTCATTAATGATCCAATACTCAAATTAGTGGGCCAGGAACTAAGTATGTGTAATATTTATACTGCCAGTCCTTTACAGAGTGCACCATAGATGGCACTGAAGTCCTTGGTGACTTGTTAGATTGATATGAACTTTGGAAATATGTGAAACACACTGCAAAACAGACTGTCCAGTTGTGTTGTTATCTTATTTGTTTTCTTAAAAATAAAGCTGTTCTTTATTTTTTTCTGGTGACCCTCGGACAATTTTTAAGGCAAGTCCTCTGCCCATCTTCCTGTGTAGACTAAACATTCACTGTTTCTCTAAAATGAAGAAATAATTGCTGTGCATATAGAAAATTCAAATTCCATCTGAACAAAGGGGTTTTACAGAATAATGCCTCTCCTGCAGGTTTTCACATGACTGTAGTAAATCCAGGGTTCAACAGTCTGTACTGCCCTCAGAAGAGAGCAGATGCTGTGATGCAATGTCTGTTCACTGTGTGGGAACTAGCCAGACTTCCGTCTTGTAGCAACACACTGGTAGACCGAAGACATTCCCTCTTCTGTAAGAAATCATGCTCTCTTGGATCAGTTGGGGAATTTGGCAATAAATAATGGCTTTGACCATTACACCTTTAAGGCTTCTAAATATGGGGGAAATTAAATATATACAGTTTCACTCTATACAAGCCCTTTAAGAAGGGGCTACACATCGTATATTCATGGCATTATTTTACAGGAATTCTCTGGTTAGGAAACTGCAGGACAGCTGTAACTAGTAAGTTATCCAAGCCACAGGACAATGGAGTTTGCTCCATGAGATGTGTCTTTTGGGGGCTTTAAAGGGAGTTTAGAGAGATTTGAATATTAGGAAATTTGAGCCAGGACACTGAGATAAACCTTTCTGTTACATGGCAGGCACACTGAGCGCTGTGGTGAGTTGCTGAAACTCCCCAGTCATGACAGCATAACATGTTCAGTATCACTAACAGAAACAAGGGGTTTATCAGTGGGAAAAAACCCAATAACTCATCCTGTCTGCCACTTTAGAATGATATATACTCAAATTTCTTCTTCTTCCACTGACTTGCAACCACCTTCAGGGATGGGACAAGAACAGCTGCTCAAACACCATGCAGCAACCCTAAACCATGCAAGGAAATGGAAAGATTTACCATTACTCTCCATCTCCAAGTAATTCTAGGAAGATGGTGGAAATTACTTTTCATCCCCAAGAGTACCATGTCTTTTCTGACAAAAGTATGACAAGGTATTTTTAGTATCCAAGCACACTTGACTTCTTTGTTTTGCGCCCACCAAAGGAAGGAATCACCACTGAAAGTCTCATGGAAAAAGCAATAATTAATTTTCAGCTCAATTTGGAGAAATTAAGAGGAAGCGATTGTTATGATATGACTGAGAGAGCCTCATTTAATGGGAATAGTGAAATCCACATGCTCTGAATTATATTTTTCTTAATCTCTCTGAAAATGCAGAGCATGCAAAAGAGTTTATGTAGAAATCTGGGCAAAACTCCTTTTGCGTCTGGCCATTTCTGACTCTCCTGTTGACAAATCACTTGATCCCCTTCTCTACAACCAATTTTTTTGTCTTCCAAAAGGAGGTGAAAGAGGTCTTCCCATGTGATTGTTTTCGGGAAAACAGTCCCAACTTGATGATACCACAGGCATATTTATCTAATAATGTTCTTCTAGCTGTGTTAAAGAACTGCTGAGAAGTGCACTACAAAGGAGATGTACATGATCACACAGGTAACACATCCTGCATTGTACTGAGAAGGATTGCAGTTAATTTAGTTAAAGGTCAGACACTGGGCTGGGCTGGCAGGGCTTCTCTGCTTTGTTCAGGGAGCAGGAGTGGCTCCAGAGCCCTCAAAGCACAAAGAAAATCAGAAACAGGGTAGCTCTGCTGTATCTGCATGATCAGACACACTGTGCTAGTGAAACCTATCATCCATGTTAGAGAGGTAAAGGTTTTGATCCTTCAGCTGGACTTTGGATCTCTTACACAGGATCTCCAGCACCTGAGCAGATCAGCTAAAAGTGAAAAGCTATCTGAGGCTTCACACATCTTTAATTTTGGACAATGAAACCTCCCTCTCATCTTGACAGATCCAATATTGCTCCTGGCATGGATTTAAGCAGATGTAATGTCAAGGATTTACAAAAATTCAAGCAGCAGAGCATAGCCCAGGGCTTCAGCAAGCACAGTTTAAATGGTGTAATTAGGCACTTATTGAGATGTTGCTTGGTGCAAATTGTATTACCTGATCTTCACACTTGCTTACAGCCTTTGTTAGCAGAGGCAAAAGGTACCATCATAAGTCCTATTGAAACATTCAGCCTACTTTTAGTGCTGGGTTAGTAAATCCATAAATTACAGCATTCATTAGAAATTCCATTTTCAGATGTTTACATGGAAACAGGAGCTGTTTATTGCGAACCAGGTCCTTTGCACCTCACATGTTTTTCAGGTATGTCCTACAGAAATCCAACCTGGAAGTACAGAGGAGCAGGGCTGTCCTAGCAGACTGCACATTGCTTTGTGACGACTTCTTTCTTCCCTCAGCCTTCATCCCTCTTGTCTATCTGGACTGCAACCTCTCCCCATGGGGGACTCTCCCTTGCTCATACCAAATAGTCCCAGCACAGACTGAAGTCTGTGAGCATTTATCTAACATACACATAGAAAACATTTTCAGAGGAGTAACAAGACATGTGGAAGTGGGAATTACTCGCTTTTCCTTTGTGAGCTCCCTGCAATGGGAAATGCTTACCAATCTACCAGGAGCCAACAGCTCAAGTTGTCCTTTTTCCCCCTCTCACCCTGACCTTGGTACAGCTCTAATATATCAAGATAAAATATTCCAACTATTGTTGAACCTCACTTCCTGAGAGACAAAAATCTGGGTTCTCTCCCTCTGAAAATGTGACTCAGGGCAGGAAAAAAAACCCCTCACAGGAGGTCTACTCTTCCCAAATAATTCATCTTAATTCTTCTCATTCTTGAGCTCAGGAAATTATATCAGGAAACTGTATAATACAAACAAAACGTGGTTTAAAGGGGAAAGGTAAAATTTAGATTGAACAAATATCTTTCCTGTTAGGACGCTCACAATGAAAACTGAAAATGTCTGTCAAGGGCTGTGCTTTCTTTCCTGGCCTGAGTACTTTTATCCTAAAAAACAGCTTACCTGCCATCTTACAATAGATGCTGAGTGTAAAGAAAGAAGGAAATAGCTGCAGTAAAAATGTAATATTTAAAACTATTGCTGGTAAATATTTGTACCAAGAACTGGAGATACGATTAAAATTAATGTAAAGGAAATCACCAGTGGACCAGAAGTATTGCATTTCTGTCATCAGGGTACAAATAGTAAATGACTTTGTCTTCCAGCTATGATGCTTACCAATACCTGTCACTTACATATATAAAAGTGGAGTTTATTCTAGCACACTGTCTTCATTTTCTTCAAGGCTACTTTCAGGCAAATATTTGGGAAGCACTGTCAGTACCACGAGCCCAAAGGCTGAGCAGCTATGGCTGTGCACTGCTGGTGGGTGGCCAGGCTGTGCTTCAGTCCTGGCCAGGATGCCAACATCACTCAGCTGGCAGTCCTGCCTCTCTGGAACACAGGGTGTTTATCACTTTGTGCAATGAGGGCTGCTCTCTCTGTCTGCAGAGTATGTAAACCATGAGTAATTCAATCCCAGTTATTGTGGCATCTAAAGAAGCTAGAAAGGAAATCTAAGTTGTTTCAATTCTTTCTGTGCAATTTGTTCAGCTTCAGAAAGGAGAGAAACATGCAGTGGCAAGTCTAACTGCGAATGTGAATCTGTGGGTGTAACTATCTCATCCAGTGCACCCAGGTTCACAAAACAGGCCTGGGGCCCTGAGCCTGAGAAAAAGGGCATAGAAATAGAGATACTGAGAGAGAGGGAATAGAAGACAGGGGAGAGAATTAAGAGGGAAGGAAGGAGGGAGAAGAAGGAAGGAAATGGCAGAAGGAAGGAAGTGGCAGAAGGAAGAAAGGAAGGAAGGAGGTGGCAGAAGGAAGTGGCGGAAGGAAGTGGCGGAAGGAAGGAATTTCTGAAGGAAGGAAGTGGCAGAAGGAAGGAATTTCTGAAGGAAGGAAGGAATTTCTGAATGAAGGAATTTCAGAATTTCGGAAGGAAGGAATTTCGGAATTTCGGAAGGAATTTCGGAAGGAATTTCAGAAGGAATTTCTTTTCGGAATTTCGGAAGGAATCTCAGAAGGAATTTCAGAAGGAATTTCGGAATTTTGGAAGGAAGGAAGGAAGGAAGGAAATTCATACATCTTGTTTAAAAATTATAACTTTTCTCATAGTCTAATTTTCATTACTGAGTCAATGTATGAAATTTACCATTAAAAATGTACTTAAGGAGAGTATCACAGCAAATACCATAATGAAGGAAATATAATCACAACAATAAACCAAAATGGCTCAAGGCAGACCAGCTCTGCACACTAGCCCCTAACATCTCTCCATCCTCAAGTATCAAGACACAATATCAAGTCAAATGAATACCTCATAGGAGTTTTTTTCACCCTAACTGTTCAAATCCATATCTGACCTCTGCTGGCCAGGTTTCTCCACGTTGCATTTTCAGATCACCACGTCAGCTTCCCAGGAATGGCTGAGGCTGGGAAGTGATGTTTTGCTTATGGCTATTTTGCTGCTTTTCTCAGCGGAGTTTTTGAGCAGCTGGGGAATCCAACCACTATTTCTAACTGTTTGCAAAGGCTGGGCAGTGCTCTGGCAGATAGCGTTTGGCAGGGCGAGGTGTGTGACTGCTCTCCCAACAGACACCCAGCAGCCTGGCCTCATCTCACTCCTGCCTGGGAACTCCCCGGGTCAGATTTCCCACGGGCCAGCACACCTTCACTGCCACCCAGCCACTGGGACAGCCACCACTCCATTGGCACAAAAATCCCACCCCATGCTCATAGCATGCTTTGTGGTCAGTCTGTTATTAACACGGATTTTCATGCTCATGATCTTGCTGTGTTTATATAAAATGTAATTGACCTTACTTGCTCATAGGAAGCTTTTAGGAAGTGCAGAGAGAATGTGACTGCATGGGAGCATGCTGGACTGCCCAAAGCAGGGTGAGTTCTCCTCTCCGAATGCAGATCTGCACCTGCAATACATGTGACGGGTGGGTGGTTAGTTTAACACATCACTGAGAGGCATTCACTCTTGGGGTGTGCTACAGGGACCTGGGAGAGCACAGACAGACCACAGTGAGATTCATATTGCAGAGGTACAAGTCTCCACAGACATCCCAAACTCGTGCTCAGCCCTCAAAGAGAGCCATGACCTTGTGGAGAAGAGTCCCCCCTCCCGAGAGCTGCGGGAACATCCCAGCTCTTCAGGAATAATCATCATTCTATCTCATGTGATCATCTGACAATGACAGATCCATGAACATTAATCATAGGTAGCCCTAAAAGTAGCTTCAGACACAAATTGTAGCTTCAGAATTACCAACTGCTGTTTTAATGGCAGAGTTTGTGAGCACTTGAGCTTTAATGCGATATCTTGCACAGAAACTGGGCGATTTGCATGAACTTAAATGTCCTTTCTTCTTTCATGCATTAATATATTGGTTTTACACTGTAATCCTCGGCTAGCCACAAAACTCTGTAGACTTCTAGATGCTTGTCCCCTGTTAATGAACCCACAAGACTGATTTCTTGGTGTTATGACATCCATGTGACCTCATATTTACATGGAAAAATCAGTGGCTGAAAGTGTTGGCGCAAGACAAATCCTGGAATCCTTTCCCAACCAGAAACCTCATCAAAATCAGTAGGGCTAAAGATGTAGGAATTGCTCATGTAAAAGTTTCAGGGCTGTTCTTTCAATCTACCTGCCTAAAAAATACCCTTTAAAATGAGTCAGATCTGCTTTGTGTCTTTTCTTGCCAGCTTGAAAAATGCCTTGATGATTGTGCAAAATCCTTCAAAGAATAGCTCTGATTTGACTTTAAAAAAACTTCATGATGCTGGCTTTGCCACACAGACTACACTTGCCTTTGGGTTGAACAAGGTACATTCTGCCTATCGAGCTGAAATCCATGCAGCAGTGCTCAGATTTTAATGAGCAGAAAATCTTTGTTGGAAAGACAGGTTTAGACTTGATTTTCTTAAGAAGAAAAAATATTGTCAGTAGCAGTGGGAAGGAGTCAACGTGTGTTCACTGGTGGCAGCAGTTATAAGCTCTTGTATTTGAAAAAGAATTAGAACAGCATGGCTTTTACATTTTATGGGGTGGGAAATTTAGTTACAGATTCATACTGATGAACAAATGCCATGAGCTCTTCCCACTCCTACCAACCTTAAAGGGAATTTTGTCATTCATTTTCTAAGGAACAACTTTTGGTTATTCTCTTTATTCCATGCACAAGAATGCTAACTGAAGAGCACAGGGACTTAACTTCACAACATGCTCTTGGGACATTATAACACAGACAGTGCAGAAAATCTGATTTTAAAGATATGTCTTAGTATAGACACTGCTGTAGGACCAGGGAATGAGCCTATTGTGTAGACAGCGGGCAGCCATGGAAATCAAGGACCGCAGACTGAATTTAAGTGAGTTCCTACTGTAAAACAGGGGAGGATAATGTGATTCATGGATGTATGAACAAGGAAGTAGTGAGTAGGAGTGGAGAGCTGATCTTATCTCTCTCCACTGCTCTGGTAAGACTAATACTGGAAAAGTGCTTAAAGTTCTGGTGCGTGTATTTTAATTGTAAAAGCTGGAGACAGGTCAGAGAGGGGATGAGAGAAAAATGTCTCTCTCTAGTGAAAGCCTGGAAGGGATCTCACTGCTTACCTTATCAAAAAGATGGAAACATTACTTGATTAAAGCATACAAGTACCACCACAACAAGATAATACCATATGCAAAAGAGCTTCTTCATCCAGTGGAGAGAGCATAGCAGGAATCAACGGCTGGAAGCTGAAGCCAAACAAATTCATACAAAGAAACCCAGGCATGCATTATTAATAGTAAGAGCAATTAATCCTGGGAACTACTTACCAAAAGTAGGGCTGGATTCTCTGTCTCTTGATGTTTTCAGATCAAGATTGGATGTCTTCCTAGTAGAGATGCCCCAGGCAAACCCTTATGAAAGGGAAGCAAGGTGAGACATAATAGTCTGTGATACACCATCAGACCGGTTGAGTAGATGATCCTGTTCTTTCTACTTACTGGCTCTATCTCTGTTAGTAAATTAAAGTGTCAGGACCCAGACCCAGGCTCCAGAATACAATCACCTATGCTATTAAATTGTTAGGATAGTCCTTCACGTGTTGTTGACCAAGGTCAGGTAGCCCTCTCCCAGACACACTTAGCACAGTTTGGGAACAAGCAGAGTCTAAGGTTACAGGAAATTTGGACATGGGCACCGTATTTTGGAGAGGAAAGGAATATAATAGTGGTACATGCTGACCAGACCACCCTTCAGTTGGCAAAATCCATTTTTCCTGTATTGCTTGCAAAGAGTTGATTTGGCTACAGCAGCTCAAGGTTTGACACCAAGTAAGAGAAAAGCCTGTGAATCAAATATTCCAGAGCCGCCTCCAAGTAGGTGGAATGATGTTGACACACTCGCAGCTTTGAAGAGCTCTAAAAGGGAAAAAGGAAGACTGTTTTGACATATTTTGAATATTCAGAAAGGCTAATTGTTTCCTGAAGTAACTGACATTCCATAGGAGTAGTGTATTCCTGCCCGTCATGTCCATACTAGATGGAGACATTGAAACAGTGCTTCCCACACTGCCTGGCAATTAGGCAACATGGAGCCTGATGACTGGGATTTTTAAATGTCAACACAGCCTCCTATTCCAGTGCTCACTTGGTGCTCATTAGCAGCACTGAGTTAACGTGTTTGTTGCTGCTGGTGATGATGTGCAGGGACACAAGTGCTACCCCTCAGTGTCTGCTGTAATAGGAAAACAAGGAGTGCAAGTTCAAGATTTAGTATCTCATCTCAGGGATCCCACAAGGATGCTCTTCACTGTTTCTGAGTGCTAGAAACATTTCTTGCCTTCTGAATATTAAACAGACACTAACCCTTAGGCTTTTTATAGAAAAAAAAATCCCATACACTCTGGTTAGAGCTTTAGCAGGCTCTAAACATTTTCTACAGTAAAATTGCATCTACAATTCATTTTTTTTCCAGTACAGCTGAATCTGGCAGCATAGTAAATATTGTATGGGCCATAAAGACAGTTGGGCAGTAGTTGCTGGACTACCACTGTGCACATCAGAGGCCCTAAATGTATTCGTTTGTCTATTGGGAGATACAGGACAAAGGATTGGAATTATAGCAAGCCCCTATGTAAAGAATTCAATATATAATCCCTGTTTATAAATCAACCAACACCAAACCCCCCATAGAAAATACTTCTTTCTAGTGGAAGAAATGAAGGCAGAAAGACCGGGTGCTTTTGGTCCATGAGATGTACAAAGAGAACTGGAGGGTGAGTCTCCACTGCAGGCCTTTGTGTAGAGACACCAGTGGCTTCGTGGTCATGGATGCCTAAAAACAGATGTCTTGCTCCAGGCTGAGTACTGCAGTGCCATGTCTAACTCAACAGACAGTACCTGAATGAGGGAGTTTCGCATTAGTTCCCATATCTCCCCAAATCAGCTTTTTGCTCGGCATGTATCAAAAAAACTCTCTTGCCCAAGAAGACAGAGCAATTCTGAATCTCTATGAGACTCTCCAAAAGAGCTCCACAGCTGCAGCAAGGGAATGCAAAAAGACCCTTTTCAGTTCTCTTCTGCAAGCCTGAAGATCCTATGCTGACAACAAGGTCATCTATCTCAGATCAAGGTTTATTATTTTTGTGAAACTCAGATCACTCAACACCTGGAGGCAATTTCCTAAGCATCTGCACTTTTACAATGTGAAGCCAAGATGGGATGAAAGGGCAAACCCCAGTCAGCTCTCAGAAAATCTGGTACTCCTGGGCTTTGCAAGCTTGCCTTAGCTGCGTAAAGTTGCCTTTTGCAGGATATCCATGAAAAGCTTCTGGATTAAGTGAAGCAACACTGTGGCTGTGATTTTCACTTCATTACATGGAACACACTTATTTTAGAAAATTTCATTCACATTTCATCCTGGCCTTAAAACATTATATTGTCATAAGAGGTGGATATAACACTGACAAGCAGTGCTCTGAAAAGATGATAAAAAGGTCTTGAGAGGCCCATGGTTTGGCCATCACTCATCCCAGGCTGGCTTGCAGTCACAACTCAGGCATGGCTTAGGAGCTGAACCACTGCCAACAGGCATTTAGGATGGGGCCACTCAGTTTTGGGGAGAAGGTTTCTTACCTGTGTGGCCATGAGGAATGCCACAACTCTAGGCCATGTGGCAGAAAGCAATCCTTGAACTACTTTCCTATTCACAGTGGTGTCATCTTAGGATTTATCTTGCCAGGACATAAGAGGAAAGCAGCAAATGAAGCCCTCTGAAGCAATTCAGAAATCAGGACTTAGCAGAAAAACATTAAGTTTAGGTGTCTACATCTAAGTGTCAACACATGAAGTAAAGGAGAAGTTGATTTTATCACCTGAGACCTTCTTGGAGCTCTCTCTGGCTTCTAGACAACAGTGCAAACATCTTTGGGACTGTGCAGTGTCAATTCCCACAGTACCGGATAAAAGTCTTGTGCATCCCAGAACACGTGTCTGGCCAACTGAGCTGAACCCACAGCCCCTCTTAATATGGAGCTAAAACCTACCCTAAACATGTAAAGGATTAGTTTTTAAATTAATAATAAATGTCATTATTTTAACAAGACAGACAAACAAAATCATACATTGGTCTTCTAATTAAGATAATTATAAAGATTGGAATGCTACTCTTAGTTGTTTTATTCAAAACATAGAGAGGTATCAAGGGCTACCAGTGTGGGTTTCCATACTTTGTATTACTCTTCATTCTGCAATTCTAAGTACTGAAATTTTGCCTGTATGAGATGGCATTGTTTTTTCAGAGAAGGTCATGGGTGGCTCGTGTCTCTGGATGCAGCACTGGTCTCTAGTGCTTTTTGATATTTTTATAGAGCACAGAAAGCAAATGTGGGGATAAATTCCCAGGACGTATCTGCACTGCTACTGCCCCCTCTATGACAGTGACAGTGAGTTTCTCAGCCTGAGGCTCTGCAGTATGAGAACTTCCAACAGCAGAAACAAAGGGACAGTTGTAAGAACAGAGTGGTTTGGCAAAAAATGAGTAAGAGACTTTATTGGGCACATTCAGAGTTGCCAAACTGAGCCTGAACACATGACCTGGCATCAGTCAGGACATGTCCATGTTCATGTCCATGTCCAGTCTCGTGATGGACAGGTTGTCAGGCAGGTTGAGCCTGACTCAGAGATCTCCACTCTGCTGTTGATGATCTGCTGTGTCAGAGAATCCCAGAGTATCCCACATTGGAAGGGACCCATAGCTGGGTCGTAGAATGTCTCAAGGGGATGAGAGATCCTGGGATCACCTCATCATTGTCATCTCATTTTTGGGGTTGTCTTCTTACTTGTGTAACCCTTTCAGCATGTACTGCAAAGCTGGATCCAAGTGTGAATCCCACATCTTGGAAACTGGAGCAACCCTGTCTCAACTATACGTTCAGAAACTTAGGACACTAAATGACTGTGCACCTTGGATTAGGCAGTGTTTTACCAGTCACAGCAGCAAGTTTTAACAGTGTTTTAAATGAACACAACTTTATTAGAGGGAAGGGAGGGAAGGAATCAGAAGGAACCATTAGTCTGGGAAATCTGAATTAACACCCAACCAGCCTTGGCCCTCAGCAGAGTTATAAAGGAATTAGCCTGGACTCATCTATCTGCTTGCAACTGTGACAGTGCCAAAGGGACAGCACTGCCCTCCTGCATGATCCCATTCACCTTGAAACGTGCCTATGCTCAGGGTGTTTCAGTGGGGTGACTGCTCTGGCCATTTCCAGGGCTCTGAGTATCCCATGGACAATGTTCCTAGCCCTGCTGCTGGTGTCCCCATGGAATTATCAGGCCAGGCAGGTGCTCCCAGTTGCCCCAGACTGGTGCCCAGTAGCCTCCATGCCACAGGTGATGCCAGGGGATGCTGTGGCCTCTGCAGTATCAGCTGCTGTGGCCTCTGCAGTACCAGCTTACAGCCAGGGACCTGCTCTCCACTGCAGTCATCACTCACTTAGGTCACCTCTGGGCCACCCACCTGCAGCTCCCTTGAAAAGCTGGGGATGCCTCTTCTCCAGGCTCCCCAGTGGGACTGGTGGACTCCACACCATTTAAGATGATCATGTTTACAAGCCTTCTGGGTGCAGCCATTGTCTTCCACTGTGTGTTTTCATTGTACCAAGGCCAAAAAATGTCAGGTTTCTAGCTTTACTATTGCAAGTGACAAGGATTGTTTCAGTGATACAATAATACATGGTCCATGAGGGGACTGTAACTGGTGGGCTGAGGACAGTAATGCAGGTAGTGAACTGGTAGAGAACTGGGCACTTGGAGCATGTGGATGATATCCCTCAGCCCCCCTGATGCCCAAGAAGAAGGATGTGAGCTCAGGTACAGGAGGAAGAATGACACAAAAGGACATAAGGAAAGAAAACACAGAGAAGAACAAGGGGAAAAAAGAGTGGGCAGAGCACACACTAGGAAACAGGTCAAAAGAGTAGGATGAGGTAGACAAACAGCCCATCTGAGACATAGTGCAGCCATTTCCTACTCACAGTGTTTCATTTTCCCTGTGGATAGCCCAGTGCTTTTCCTTCTTTTCCTAAAGCCTTCACTAGTGGCACACTCTGTGACCCTGGGGCTGCAGGCCAGGACACCTCCTGCCTTGACAGTCACAATGGCACCAGTGCTAGTGACATCCAAAAGAGCCTGGAAATACTTGTTTCCACGCTCAGCATGTTTAGCACTGATATTAGTCTTGAAGGTCAACAACAAAATATCAACAACAAAATGCATTTGGTTCAGGTTTGCCAAGTGCTATTACAATTTGTATTTGTATTTCTCCAAAGCCTTCCTACAGGGTACCAGGATATGTTCTCTCTCTTAATACAGACCACAGAAACTTCTTTCGAGTTGTCTCCCTGCACACACAGAGAACTATGGGGTTAACTGAGTTCTTCACAGCACTCAGATTTTTGAAGATTGGGCCGTGGGCACTGTTACCTTCCAGGGTGCTCCCTCCTGCCATGGGTGCAGGTGTGGGTGACAAGGTACAAAGTTCAGGCTGCTCTGACTCCCTGGGGCTCAGCTGGATCCCGGCTGTGCTGCGGGCCCAGCCCGGGAGCGGGGACACGGAGCTGTGGGGTTTGATAAGGACGGGTGAGAGACGCTGGGACCGAGGTGACAGCGGGACCCTGCGGACACCCCTCTCCCAGTGCCCCGAGCCAGGCTTGCTCACGGACATACATTAACCAAGGGAAACGTGAAATATTTGGCATTCCTCGCACCCTCTCACAGCAGAAAAAAACACAGTAATCAAGGGAAATGTGAAATATTTGACATTCCCCGCGCCTTGTCACAGCAAGAAATACATTGGGTTTCATGCCCTGCAGGCACCTCACTCCCCAATGTCCGCGTTCCTCGCAGCACGGAAACGACCCGTGGTGTTTGAGCGAGAAGGGAAATACCTGAGCCGTGCCAAGGACGGTGTAGGATGAGGAGGAGAAGAGCAAACAGCCCTCGGCCCCCGGGGCTGCCAGCACGTCCACGGCGCAAGGACGGCCTCGCCCAGCCCCGGGTGCATCAGGATGGAGCGACAGTGCCAAGTTTATCGCAGCCAACAGTGAAGAGTTGTGAGATGAAATGGAGACTTTCCATGTGGAAGAGTCCTGATCTACATAAAAAAAAATTAAAAATAAAAAAATAATAATAAAAAAATTTAAAAAATTTAAAAAATTTAAAAAATTAAAAAATCAGTCTGCTGCTGCTTGCCTCTTTGGCCCTGTTACAGTTTGTATGTGATTTTTGAGCAGCCCCCCTGCGGCTGGGCAGGCATCATCCATTTTGTGCTTAGGTACAAATTTAAGGATGTCTTATCTTTGTTTTCCCATCGTCTGTCCTCTCTGTACCACATACAGGTGATCTTTATACAGCCTTACTTTACAGGTAAGGGGAAAACACTCAAGAATTCACTTGTATTGCATCGAAGAGAATGTTTAAAAAGCCCCAAAAAAACAAAACCACAAACCCCCTGCCCTGCCTCTGTTCCTCCCTCCCTCATGTGGAGAAGAGATTTTGGGACTTTGCAATATCATTCTGGCAGTTTGGGCTCCTGTTTCAATGGAGTTTCTTCATTAAATGAATCTTACTGAAATCTGCTTCATCACCAGAAGAACTACCCTGGACAAACCCCACCTCTCTCCCTCTGTAAATGGCTGTGATGATCCCACTCACCTTCGCTGGACCTGCATGGCCTAAAGTTAGCAACAATGCAGAAAAATAAAATTAGCATTTTCACCATTTCTTTCTCAGGTTCTCATTTCCCGATTTCTTTTTCTTACCTGTATTGTAGAAAAGAAAGTGAAAGCCTTTCTGTCTGTGAGACAATTAATTCCTCTTTTTAATTATAAGGGTGTTTTGCCATGAATGTGGTTTAACTTCTACCCAGGTTGTCCTCTGCTTCTTCCACTACTTGTCAAAAACCTTTAAAATATATAATGTGCTATGGCTTCACAGGCTCATTGACTCCCACATTGTGCTGCTCTGGAATATGCTCCCATGGGAATACCTATTAAGTCAAGATTTTTAAAAATTAAAGGGGCTTTAAGCAATCCTTCTCCCTGCCAGTCCAAAGCAGATTGCATTGCTGAGGCTGCCCCTCTGTCCCCTTCCCATGGGATCCAGGTGGTTCGAATCCCTGCCTCCCTCAGCAAGGCTGTTTGTTTGGACCAATTTCTTCACTTATCACTCCTGCAACAGCTTTTTCCATTGTTGAAATGTGAAATGAAACAAGTACCCAAGCAACTAGAGAGGGTTAAAAGTTTCCTACAGAAACCTTCTCTAGCTGAAAATTTTGGTTAATGTGAACCAAATTTTTTAGATTATGCATATCTGCATTGGAGAGGGGAAAAAGGAAGTGATCTTTTACTTGATACAGGAGAAAGGTAACTAACACAGCACAAAGGCAGCTAACAGATCTTAGCCTGGACCTTTGCCTAGACCAGAATTCAAATGTCCTCTCTACAAATAGCTGGACATGAGAATAGGGACCCGACTTTTCCTCTACAATCTATATCTGAGTATGAAAACAACATTTCCTGTTTAGGCAGAGATTGAATAAACAATTAGAGGGGAAATTTTGCCTTAGGTTGAATCAAGAAATAGAAGTTTGGGGTTTCTGGAGGTGAGAAATACTTTTGTTAACATCTAAGAGATTTTTGATCTAAACCAACATGTCTCTTGGGGGAGATAGAACTTAAACCTTCAAAGACTTCTTTTGGTAAATTTAGCATAATTTTAAAATCCAAGATGGCTTTCTGCAGTGAAAAGTAAAAGATTTTGTTTAGCAAAAGCCAGAAAGGGATACCAAAGTAGTATTTTCAAAAAATATGCCTCCGTTTTGAGGGTCAATATTTTTGGCCAAGCTTAACCCAGATTTATAAGTAGATTTATTCTTTAAAAAGGAGTTTTGATTTTGGTGGGGGTTTTTTTGGTTTTTGGGTTTTTGTTCTCTTTTGGTTTCTTTGGCTTTTTTTTTTTCTTTTTTTTTCCCCCAGGAAAAAACATAATGTTTGTAAAGCTAAATTTAGAAAACTTCCATGTCCTCTCACCACATCTGGAATAAGAATTGTGACCATTTGGTTATGCTGAAGTAGGTGAGAGGCTTCTCCCTCACTCCTATTATTTTTTCATCTCTAAAAATAGTGGTTTCCTCCTGTGGTGAAACAAGTAATCAGTTTTCTAGTTGGATTTCTTGCCAGGCAGTGACCTGTCTTCCATGGGGATGAACTCCACTGCAAACCTATCTTCTCATTTAATGCCTGGGCATAGGAGCAGTTTTGAACAGCAAGACTGTCAGCAAACCCCCGTGCCCTTTCCAATCCTCTGGCATCTCACCAGGCTGCAGACAGAGAAAGAGGTGGCAGAGGAATTATCTCAGGCAGTGGAGCAGTCTCTTGGCAACTAATTCCTGAGGGAAGCAAGAAAAAACTGTCCTCCAGGTTTGAGGCTCTTACTCTCCGAGGAAGAGAACAAAACACTAATGCACTACTTGTGGTGAGCTACCTGTAGGTAAAACCATGTTTAATTTCTTGAGCTGGATATCACTTACACTATTGTGAGTAATATCAGCAGGATGATGGCGATTTTGCCACTCCTGCAGAGTCAGAGGACAGCAAACTGAAATCGCTGCCCTGATCTGCTCTGCCTGTTTGCTCTTGTGAAAAGGCTGGGGACTGGTTTTCAAGTGGGACAGGTTTTTGAGGGCTCAAGTGCTTTCAGCACAGCTCACACCCAAAGGCAGGTCAGCGAGCATTATTTTTTTCTTCCCTTGGAAATGTACTGAGCGACGCCAGAGACGCAATTTTATGTAACGCAGTGATGTGGTACAGCACTCTGCAGGCAATTTAGGGGCCTTGTGATCCAGACTGGAATGAAGAAGCAAGGTTGCTTTATTAAATGCTCACTCCTGCCTCTACGGTATCTTCCAAACAAAAGGTTTTACATGACCTCAGCTTCAGGCATGCTGGTTTTCAATGGCAGCATGGTGCACCAATGCATGTGGGAACTCCAGTTTCACAGCCAAAGCAAGTGCCACAAATTAATACCAAAAAGTTTCAGCTTCCCCTGTATTTGTAGGACCAAGATGCTGCCTTGCATATGCTTGTATCCTTAGATTTTACAACAGTTTCCTTCTGTGGACAGAAATCTTCGAGCCCCTCAGATTAATGTAATTAAACAAAGTAAATGCCAAGGGAGTAAGGGCTGCAATATAAACTGCCTAAACTCTGACTCCTTAGTGGATATCTTGCTTTTATAAGAACAAGCAAGTCAGAGTAGGACCCTGAGTGCCCAGCCATTGCCTCCAGGCTGTCGTGGAGAAAGCAAAGGCTCATCTTGCCACCTGCGAATTCTCAAAAGTGCATAGTGAAATACAACACCTGAAAGGGCAGGACTGAGCTTTACATCACTCTTTAATTCAATGCCTCATTCATTCAAAGAAGATTTACAAAGACATTATGCAATTTTGCAGCACGCAGTCATCAGGGTTGTGTAATGAATATCTAACCTGCAGCCTGCAAGCCTTAATTGGATGTAGATCATCTCATAGCCATGGCTGGGAAGCAAAAGGGCTGTGCACCAACAGAGCTCGTAAAAATGTGTTGAAGTCTCTGACTCAGTTGTTGTCTTATATAAAAGAGAAATGCTAGGGAATTGTGAAACCTTGTGAGTTATGCAAGGAGGGAGTTTAATTACTATTATTGAATTTGTACATTTTTTGCACAGCTAGTAGCTTTTCATTACTCATTGCATTTTAAGCACTTGACAGTTAGAAATAAGAACTGCAGGTAAATTTGTTCTTGATACTGCTTTTAGAGTAATGGAAAATTAAGCCTAACCGTACAGCTTATTTTACAGAGATATTTTAATTCGTACATGATACAATGAAAAAGAAAAGCTAACAAAAACCTTATTCACTCTTTCTCCCTGAGAACTTGTCAAAGAGATAAAACATTTCTCATTAACAGTCTTTTAACTTCTACTAGAAAGGTTTTCCCACCTTGAAAGACTCCTAAAACAATTTATTTATGTTACCAAAAGGCATTTCTTGTAGTTATAACATACACACACATCTATTTTCCAGCCTGCAGTTTACTGGGAATATTGATGTAATTTCTTGCAAATAAGAAGTATAAAAAGGGTAAAAGTACAATATTTGTTACTAAATGTATGAAAATCTAATAATAAAAACTTGAAACAAAATAAAAACTTCCAATTAATTGGAAGAAGAAACAACTTATTTCTCATTTAAAATTTGTAAATGTATCATCAGGAAGGACAAACAGAAACTTGAGTATGCCTTATTATCTTCCAAAGTTTTTGAGTGCTAATGGAGAGAAAAACAGAATGCTTTGAATTTTTTTTTACATGGACATCTGCAACCATTCTTATAGAAAATACCAGAAGAAAAACAAGCAGAAATGCATTTGATAATGATTCATACTTGCACTTGTAAACATGGCATAAGCACTCGACACAAAGAAATGGATGTCAGTTCTGTGGAGTTACAGAACATAATGTACTCTAGCCCAGAAAGATTATGATTATTTCAAATAATGCTGACCTCAGTCTCCCTTGTCCCTTAACTTATTCTCCATGCCTGTAGCAGTGACAGTCACTGAACTTAATTGACCTCTCAGCTACATTTCTGTTGCCACTACTGGGTTTAATTTACTTATTTGGTTTATTAGGTAGTTAATGACTTGAGTGAATCCAAGTGTCTGTGATTATCAATACCAGTATTGCTCAATAGTCAGGATTGAGTCTCCATTGATTTTATTAATCAGCAAGAAGTACAGAGCCTAAGTTATGATAACAGAGGGGAAAAAAAGTACCACATTGGTGTGTCTATATTTTTATAGTTATCACTTTCCACTTAATCTGCACTCTGCACATCCTCAGGGTTGCAGCAATTCATTCTGCTGGCTAATCTCAGTTTAGTAATTTAATTTCTTCATTTCTCATGTAGCAGAGAGATGGCACATATAAGTAAAGCATGTCAATTTGATTTGAGTATTTTGACTTCTCCTCTGACATCTTTACAGCATAAGCGCAACAATAATAAATCTCTGCTATTATTTATTTTTTGCACCCAAAAGCCCTGGCCAAGCTCAGGAGATGAATGTAACTTATTTCTGCCTGAAAGTGATGATTAGGTTTTTGCCCTAAAGGTTCAAGGTGGCTATAAAAATAATTGAGTCACTACCCATGGAGATATTTAAAAGAAAGACAGGTAGATGTGGCACTCAGGGACATGGCTTAGTGGGTGACTTGGCAGAGCTGGTTAGTGGGTGGGCTCCATGATCTTAGAGGTCTTTTCCTCCCCAAAAGATTCAATGATTCTGTGAATTAGCATAATTTCAAGGTTTGTCCCCACAGCCAGGCTTTCCTGGTAGCCAAAAGGAGGTGGCAGGACATGGAGGGTGTTTTGGGGCTGGATGTGCCCAAGTGCTGCACAGGACAGCTTGGTGACCCAGGCCAACATCCCACAGGTACCTGTGCCCTGCAAGCCTGGGGTTTGCTGGTGCCAACACACCCCACAAGGTCGGGCTTCCCACTCCAGCCACCTACCTGGGGTAGTTACAAAACAAGCCCCAGATTACATGAAGCTCACTCATCCCAGCACCGGATAGTTCTTTAGCCTTGCCACTCTCAAGCAGAGTTTTCAGCCGGGTGGTGAAGAATTTGGTGCTAAACACTGAAGCCAAAACCCCAAAGGCCAAGAAGCAGTGAGAGGCAGTGGCACAGAGCTGCAGGTCCTGGCAGCCTGCCGTGCCCCTGGCTCTCCTGCCCCTGTTTTGGGTTACACAGTGTGGGTGACTCAGCCAGGGAGAGGGAGCCCCGGGAGGGGTGGAAATAAATGTGTTTGGAGGAGGAAATTGAAGGAAGAAGAGTGTTTTCTGTAGGGGAGTAGAGTGGTATGTAGGACTGCACGGTGGAAATCCAACATAAGCCTTGCACAAGCCTGAGTGCTATGATCCTCATGACTGTCTTCTCATTCCTTAAGTAATTGAGGCTTCAGCTCAGCAAAGCATTAAAGCTCAGGCTTCATTTTGTGCTGTCAGTAAGTGCTTTGCTGAACAGGGGTTTAAAGTATCAAGCTCCTTGCATGAGATTTATCCCACCTAATTTTAGACAATTGCAGTACAGATATCTACACCAGATCTAGTGACCCCAGGCTCTCCCCATTATGAATGGGGACAAATAAACATCTCTGGGGTGCTGTTCATTAGGCCTACTCTATCCTAGAACAAGAAATAGCACTCAGTAGAATTATTTGCAGTCAGAGCCCAAAATAGCTAAATCAGGTGTAAACATCTACAATCTGTGTACCTACATTCATGCACCTGAACCACAACAGCCTCTGACGACAGACAAGTATGAAAAAAACATACCAATTGGGAGAAATCAGGGAAATGCAAACTAAATTTTAACAGAGAACGGAAACTGGAAATTATTTTCTCCCTGAGAAAGTTACAGTTGGAATTGTTTTTAAGACAAACAGAGGAAGAACAGAATAAGCCATTGTTATTCCCTTGTTTAAGGCATTATTTCTTTCATACTTGCATTGTTTGAGATTGTGTCCCTGCCTTCATCAGTTACTGAGGGTTCCTGCTCACCCACCTAACTTTAAGAAAGCTGTAGTTAGGTGAAAATAATCTCCTTTTGAGACAGACAGATATTTTGGAAGAAGGAATCTCAAATATTTAAGATATTTCTACAAAGTTATTTGATTTAGAACTCATGTTTCTCAACATTGAAAACCACTGCTCTCCCTGTGTAGACAACTGCAATATAAACTTCTTGGAATCACTGCAAACATGGGAATGCCTGGAATCCTTCTGGGAAATAACTGCAAAACCTTTAATCCCTATTATCTCTGAGAGCACATATTTTTGTTTGCTTGATTAGCAGTGGGAGAGGATGAGCTTTGGGTGTGCAGGGCAGTAAAGCCTTGTGCTGTTTCTCTGCTGCTGCCTTGGGGAAGATGCTGGTTCCTGGGCAAACATCCCTGAGAAGAAGAGCAGCAGCTCTAAGCAGAGTGCTTAGTGTGAAGTGGTGGGAGGCAGAGAATGTCTGGCAAATACAAAAACAGCAGCAATAACTGCAGCTGTTGAAAGTACAGCACAGTGACCAGTGCTGTTAGAGTTAGTTGGTGTTTAATCACAGAATCACAGAATGGCTCAGGTGGCAGTCCCACCCCCCTGCCCTGGTCATGGACACCTTCCCCTAGATCAGGTTGCTCAACGACCCATCCAGCCTGGCCTTGAACACTTCCAGGGATGGGACACCCACAGCTTCTCTGGGCAACCTGTTCCACGGTCTCACGACCCTCACACTGAAATCTCATTAGGAGGAATATCTAATTAATGTGGTCTGACTCCTATGGCAGGAGTTTGGGATGCCCATTTAAGCACTGAATTGAGGCAGTAAGTTAGGAGTAAAATTGTTTGACATTTCCTTCTGTGAACAGTGGGGACAGGCAGCTCCAGAAAATAGTTCATCCCATGTCAAGGAAAAAAAAATAAAAGTTTTGGATTGAATCTCTCTCTGAATACAACAATCTCTCTTTCTATCTGCAAGAATGTTGCCAGATGCTTAACAGCGGTGGATAGTTCACCCCTTAAACATTGCAAGTACAAACTAGGTGCTTCTTAGCACTGGAAAAGTCTTTTTTTTCTGCACTTTGACATCTACTGAAATGAGGGCCATGCTGAGATTGCTGCTACCATGTGCTTTTACAGGGCAGATAATAGCAGAGCTCTGGGCTCTGCAGAGGGAATATTCATGTACAAGACTACAAGGCATCTTTCTATTTTGACATCTAGGACTTTCTGACTCTAATGTGAAAGCTTCTACCACAAGCCTAGGAGCTACATGGGGACCAGATCTGGTAAAGAGTGTGTTTTACTTGGGGACAGATTCTGTCTGGGTGTTTTGAGGGACCCAAAGAAGAGGAAATGATTCACTGACAAAGGGGGGAACAGACGCCTTGACTCACAGTTTCCTGCTCTAACCACTAGACAATTCCTCTAGCAATTCCTTAGTGCATCAAAAGGATGGATTAGTTTCTTAATTCCTTAAACATCATTAAATGGTTTTGCTGTGTTATATGTCCAGGCTTCCTGCCTACTGGAGGAAGATCTCTAGATTTTATCCTGTACATCTGTATAAAAAATGCCAAACTAAGTGTATTTGCTTGTCCAAATGCTAATTGCTGATGGAACCAAAGTGCCAGGTCTGAAGTACTGCTTCCCTCATATGTGGAGGGCTAGGGACTATGGGATTGATTTACCCATATCTCACTTAGTTCATGGAATTCCAAACATAACAGAACATATATTTTGTGCCTAATTTGGTAAGATTCTGGGTGGTGGTTAAGAAACACAAAAGGATTATGTCCATATAAAAGCAAATTTAAGACATTACTATTCAATAAATCATTCTGGGGTTTCACTTGCTTTCCAGTAAATATAATTTCTTTGTATCTATGACCACTCTCAATGGTTTCTAGATCATACAAGGATGATCAAAAGAGTGATTTCCGAGGCATGGATGCAAAAAGCTTATACTTACACTAAAGCTGTCAGCTGTACTTGAGAGTCTTTAACAAAACTCCAATGCTATCAGATTGTCTCATACATGCAGTTTCATTTATAAATTCATAAATACAAATCCACAGGTTCCCCTTGAAGGAACGCTCGTATTCACAGCCCGGGCAGTATTTCCCCATGCAGGCTGATTTTAGTTTTAGGACTGTGCCATCTGCTGTTGGAATTGCAGATTTCTCTGAGTCCGCACAGTCTGCAGCCTGGCCACACACGACTGTGATTTGTCCCAGATGAGGGACACGTTGCAGAGCGACTGCCATCCCTGTCAGAGGCTTCAACCTTCCCAGGACCATTTATTTCATTGTTTTGAAGGGCTCTGCTTTGGCACAGGTAAGGGCTCTCATTTTTCCCTTGTGCTCAGAAGTATCAAAGGTGCTAATGACACACATGGGATGCAGAGTCATATTCTACAATATTAAATTTTAGCAGAAAATAGAACCTCCTTCTGCTTTTCAGTTCCATGAGCAGAGAAGGTGCACAGACAACTAAGGAATGGGCAATTTCACCTTCCCAGCCCTATACTTTAGTTCCCTTTGTTTATATGCTTGTGGGATCACAGAGCTATTAAAAACTAGACTGAACAATAGAGATATTATTCTGCTACTGAAACTGGATTGCACTCCTAACCACAAGCATCTCCTATCTGCCAACATGAAAGTGATACTGCTTTGGGAAAACTGAAATTGACTGTGCACTGGGTACTCAGATTCCTCACAGGAGTAACCCACATCCTCTGCAGAAGCATTTCTGAGCTCAAAGGTCTGCCAGGAAAGACTGGCAGGGAAATATTCCCAAATGTATTTTCAATTTTAACATTTCAACACAGGGCATCTTCCCCATCACTGCAGAACAGGCATGCTGTGCTCCATGCCTGTCTATGGCAGCTCAAAAAACGAGGCTGTTGGTATAAGGATGAGCTCTCCAAGGGAACAATACCATATTTTGAGAGACACCACTGACAAAGAACTTCTTAATCCCACTCCTGCTTCCTGTTTTAACTACATCTGACTGCCTCAATCACCAACGTGCTTGTCTACTTACACTATTAGAAAATGAAATGTCTTACATTTTAGACATAGAATTATGTAAGCAGTTAGTTAATAGGATTTTGTTACTGAGAGCTCTTGGGCCTGGCACCTTTGCGCCTGTCTAATGAGGGATCAAACTGAGAATGGTCAGCACACCATACAATAAGCTGTTTAAACAAGCTCATTAGAAATACTGAGATATACACCTTAAACCCTGTTCTGCTTCAGGATTTAGGCAGTTTCTAAGGCTTGTTCTTCTCTCAACAGCAAGAAGAACTCCCAAATCAACAAGTATCATTAATACTCGCAGCTGGCATGACACCAGTGCTCCTCCAAGCACCTGTCCCCAAGGCTTTAGGTGCCCATCCTGCCATCAACAGCTCCTGCAACAAAATATCACTGGCCATGCTAACCCATCTCACTGGCCACACCAGCTGACCTTGCTGGCCACACTAGCCCATGGCTTGTGGAACTCCCAGTGCTACTCACAGGAACAGGACATTCAGAAGATAAAACTGCGGCTCACAGAGAGAGCAAGGGGTGGTGCTGCCTTTTGTAGACCATGGGCTGGTGGAGTTTGGGGAATGCTGGTTTGAGAATACAAGCAGATAAAGGATGTGAAAGCAAAGCCATTATCTCCTGAGCTGAAATGGCTTGGCCAGTATTAGCCAGCAGAGCTGGGAAGTGAACATAGCCCCCCATAGGTAATATAAATCATGGTTTGTTTTCTAGTTGAGAAATAAAATGAAAAATACCAGGAACACAAGTGAAAAATCCCTTTTGCAGACTGAGAATGTGGCTAATATTGGTCTTCCTCCTCCACTTAATTTAATCATCCTAGAATTTGTTTATAACAGCAAATGATTCATTTTCAGATAAAAACATGATGAAGTGTCAGCAGAGACCCTTGACATAGCAATGGCAGCATTTCCTTCCAGGATCTGAGTTTTTCCCACGGACATACCATCCACACCAAGCCCTTTTTCATGGGAGCTGCCTTCTTCCAATACTGCCTGCAGCCTGAGGCTAATTAGAGGAGAGCTGGAAAAAGGTCAAGAGATGCTGAAGACCTTTCCTAGTTTTCCTGGCTTCAGGAGGTTTCAGAGCAGGCTTTGGACCAAAAGCATGACTACAAAAGAAACAGGAGGGCTGAAAGGAGGAGGCAAAAGTAGCTGCGAGGTTTTGACCAAGAGGGCTTCAGTGAGAGCAAGACATGGAGAGAAGTGAGCTCCTCCAGGAGGGAGGCCTTGGGATCCAGCCATGGTTGGACAGACCTGGCAGATTGAACTGGGCATGGAGCCACCTCCTCCTGCCCCAGCTGCCCTCTCCTGCCTGCCCCAAGGCCAGCACAGCTCTGCCCAGCAGCAGCTCAACTCAGATAGAGAAACTGAGCCTTGGTGTGACTACCTGCCTTTTCCAGCCTGGATTTCCTCCTGAGACATTTTGCTTCCTACATTCCCAAGGTAGATTTAAAAATAGGACTGCCTCTGTTCTGTGCCAGGTAAACAGATCTTATTTTCCTGGTTTGCATGTTTGAATAGCATGTGTTGCATGCAATCTAAGGACCACAGTAAGCTGCAGTTTCTGGAGGCTGAGAAAAGACACATCTCATCCCTGGAGATGTCTCATACAGTGAATTTAAGCTCAATACCCTAAATTTAGAAAAACATTACATGAAAGGAACCTGAAGTCTAGAGAACTGCCAAAGGGCTTGAACTTGGCTTAAACACACACTCCTACTGACACAGGGAGAATTGCAAGGTACTCCCTTCTGTAAAACAGCTATCAAATATAGAGTCTTCCTTTCTGAAATGCTGCATTATTTGAGAAGAAATGCAGAAGAACAAGTCCCCTGTGCATGGGAGTCTCCAGTAGCAGTGCTGCAATGTGTTGCTGTATGGTGTGGCTGGCAGGCTGGTGGGATGGCTCTGAGTGCTAAATTATGCCGTGTTCTGAAAGATACAGCCCCAGAAATGAAATGTTATCAGTCTAATTTACAATATAGTTGCCATGGCAATTATAAAATGGGAAACCATCGGTGCCATTTATTTCATTTTCACATGTCTTATGGTGAAATCTTGGCACCCTGGGTTGTGGAAGGAGATGAAAAATGTGGGGTTTATCCCAAGTGGCTGCATTTATTTTTTTTTTTTTTTAAGCTGAGCAGAAGAGCAACAACCCCAGAAAATGCTGACTGTCTGAATCCTTGGGGCGCAATTCAGGGACACAGTCTTTGGATCCAGACAAAATGGCAGTTTGAAAAACCTTAGGACTTGGTTGCTAATATAGATTTCTGCTAAAAAGCCAGATCCAGAATCTTCTTTGTGATTGCTGTAGTCCTTTGGCTGGCTGCTCACGGGACAGAGCCCTTGTTAGAACCAACCTATTTGCACTCGAAACTCAGGCAGCTGCCAGCCATGGATGAGACTCAGCCCTTCACTGGGACACCTCCTTTGAAGGAACCGGGTCACATTCTATTTAACTGAAATTAGTAAACTGGCTAAGAAGCAGAAAGAACATGAGCAGCCAGCTCCACTGGTCCCCCTCATATGTTGATGACGAAAAGAGAGCTAAAATGATCCCACAACATGTGTCCAGGATCAAGTTAATAGGTTACAAAGGCTGAATGTTACCTCTCCATAAGACAGTGCAGAAAAAGCATGTCGAGGAAATGTGCAAAATAAGGGACTCCAAAACCAGCATGAGACCTGTTGGGAATGCCTTTTGGTGAGAAATGGAGTTTTAATATCTTTTATTTATCAGAAGTGAGTTTAAGAGGTAACTTGTGACACTGAAGCACTTTCTCAGGCGGAGCCCAGCAGCCATGAGAAGGATATCACTGTCAGAGCAAGTCACAGAAATCCGTGATGGGAAACCAGAGCTAGATAACATTAAATTAGCAACAAGATGTAGGTTTTTTCACATGGAGGATGACTAAACATGAGAAGAAACCATGGAGGATGTGGTGAATGTGGTACATTTTTCAGACATCCACATCTTCAGATCAAAGTGGAAGATCCTCTTCAGATGTGAAGTTTATCTGAGCACATCTAGGGACAGCTATGCCTTTGATACTCAGATTGCATGTGAGTGTGATATTGCCTGAACACTGCAGTGTAAGCCACACTTTTACCAGTGGATGTGTATTCAGACATCTTTGACACTAAAGCCTCCCTGAGGGCAGTGATCACTTCCCTCCAGTGTGTCAGCTGCATCTCTGAATGCTGGCTCTGATAGCAATCAACTGTGTGTCATCACTCATTTACTCCATGCTCACTGTGTCGTGTGCCAGTTTGGAATAAAGCAAGGAGAGACCTCTTAATTTTAGGAGACTTCTCTGTAAACATCATATTCCTGTAAAATTGCACACATGCTGCTGGTTGCTGATGAAGGGACTTTAAAAGTTTCTAAAGCATGAGCTTGAAGTGTTTGTCAAAAGAAACAGCAAATTACCAGCTGGTTTCCCAGACAGCTGGATGTGGGACACAGACTGAAAAGCACTGAGAATAAATATGCATGGAAAGAACATAATGAAGCCCTGTCTCTCGCTGCTAAACAAATCCATTTATTATTTGTATAAAATATTTATAATAGTACATCGTAGGTTGCATTCAGCTTTTTTTTTTTGGGGTGTTTTTTTTTTTTTTTTTTTTTATAGGGAAAGAGAATAAAGTTTCCTGCCAGGCTCTCAAATCACCACTGCTGAGGAGATGTGCAGAAAACCTACCAATCCTGCTATACATTCATGCAGGAGAAGAGCGGTGCTAAGGGTGCGAGTGACCTGGGGCACTTAACAGCTCCTTTCTGAATTGTTTGACAGAGATGCAAACCTCTTCACCTCCAGGAAAGCCAGTTATGCATACTTTTATGTCTACTTCTGCTTTGCTCTCAAGGCCTTTGATTTTATCTTTAAACCAGCAGTGTTTATGGTTCTCAAGATGATCGTGTTCTGCTAAACAAGTTCCTTTGTCCCACAGTGTGGCTGACAAATCTGCTAGTGAAACAATTTTGCCATTCAGTGACTTCAGTTCTGCCTCCAACTTTTTCTCCGTCGCCTTTGAACTGCCACTGCTGCATTGATGCCTGCTATGGCTCTGCCTGCCATGCATGTCATTGCTATAGTCCATTAAAAGCAGTTGCAGCCGTGCTTACCACTGGCTTCCTCCTTCCTTTGAAGCAGTTTTCTTTGACTGGTCTTAATTAATGCATAAGCTGGGAAAGTGCCTTCTTTCCTCCTTTCAAGATGTTTTTGTTTCTTTGTTTTAGTTTCATGTCTTTGGCTGAATAGATGTTTCCAGTATGTTCTTTATGAAAATGAAAGGGAAATTGAAGCTTACACAACTTTTTTATTGGTGAAAGAAACCCGGGCCATGGTCTTTCTTGGACTGCATTACCATTGCGTGCTTTTTTGACTCAATTTCTTCTCCCTATTCAGGAAAGCCAAGTAACATGATTAAAGTCTTCTCCCAACTCAAAGACTTTGACAGCAAACAAAGATGGATCACTTACCAACTGAATGAATCATGTACAGGAAACCAAGGCAAGTGTTAAACATATTTACTAGGGGAATCAGTTAAGAATGGTATGCCGAAGATCTGCAATTAATTAACAGCAGTTCCCTGTACTGAAACAAGAGATTGAAAAGCTATTAGATAATTAGTAAAATTCTACAAAGCTGCATTCCTCAAAGCAGCCACAGATGCCGAAAGGAAATGCCGGGCTGCTAGGCCAGATACCAACTTGTCAAGGAATTAATCATCTTATTTAATGGCAAATACCTGGCCACGTGGGCAGCCGTGCAAAAGAGCTGAATAATCTGAACAGATGGAGCACTCCTCTTTTATTACTGGTTATTGTCATGCTGCTGCCAGGCGTGCAGCTACCTCCTTCCTCAGTTTCCTCATCCACAGGCTAAGCAAGCTCAGTACTTCACCAGCTTTAGGCATGCCCATGGAAAGTCACTGCTGCATCAGGGCTTCAGACAGGAGGAAAAATGGGAGAAGTTTGCGAATTACACAAATATGTGATGAATACATGTCCTGCACATGTTCAACAGATGAACCTCAGGATTTTGTGCAAATGTCCCTTCAAGCCTGTAAACAAGCAGGTTGTGAGGCCATCCCAGCCTGTAAATTAGAGTTTCATTCCAGCAGAGCAGGAGGGTCCCAGCCCACAGCAGAGCCCTGCAGCAGGAGCTTTGCTGGGGACACATCCTTGCTCAGCTTCATAACCCACGAGTGCCTGAAACAGAGACCTGGGCTTTATCTCAGCCACATCCAAACATCCTCCTGCCCATGTCTGCACAGTGCTCCCTGAAACCTTTCTGTGGGCTCAGAAACACAGACACTGCTCCATGCCACAGGTCCAAACCCCCAGTGTTTTCCATCCAGTTACCCCAAATCCCTGAGTCTTGGAGAGGGGAAAGCAAAGCCTTGTGATCCTGTGGAAGGGTCTGTTCTGAGCAGCCTGGTCAGCACCAGTGGCTCCTCCAAGGGAAGGCACAGCTCCTGCTCTGCCTCACTCAGGCATTTCTGAGCAGCTGCTTAGGAACAAAGCTCGCCTACCTTCTTTCAGATGAAGTTTTCTGAACTCCTTAAGGTTAAGGGAGTCTGGTTAAAGAGCTCTCCTCACTGCTCCTCAAAAGGTGGTTTTGATGGGGCAGTTTAAAAACTTCTTCTCTATATCTCTGACTTGCTTGAAATAATTAATTTTTGCTGTTGGTTAAATATGAGCAGTGTCAGAGTAGGGCACTTCTCTTGGCTTCTGTGGGATAATCCTTAAGTCTACTGGTAATACATCAGGTCAGAATCTTATAATTTCTGTGAAATGTTATTAAAACAATCATTTAATTCCTTCATGTTTTAGAAAATTTCATTTTTTAATGATTCAATAAAAAATGGAAATAAAAATAATGCTTAATTTCAGCTAGAAAACTCTGCTTTGCTTTCACCATGAAAACTACCCAAACCAGGATTTTTACCTTTTTTTTTCAGCTGCCATTTGATTTTGTCAAAATGAAACAGCTTTCATGAAATATTTAAACATTAATAAGACTGGATTTTTCTCCAGAAAATTTCCCAAAGCCTACCTTCATAATTTCAGCACTCTGAATGACAAACTCTGCACAGAAGCAGACAGGTTTGACCAGAACTCATTGGGCATTAGTGTCTGCACTGTTTTGTCTGTGAAAATCCACCACATTTTGATCTACAACAGATAGGTGGTTCCAGCTTCTAATTATTGGACTTTCTGTCCAGGTATGAAGGGAGAACAACTCCCCATCTGACATCTGCAATTAGCTGACGTCACACATAAATGAAAAAATACCTCCTCACGTTTGCAATAAAATTTCAGTCTTTCCATATAACATGAAATGATAATAATTGGTGCTATTTTCATAGAGCAATAGTGTAAGAGATATGCTACCAAATGAGCCTGTAATAATACTGGGGAAAAAAAAGAAAAAAGATCTAATATGATGATGCTTATCTTTTTAAATAAATGCCATTAGAGACCAGCCACAGTAATTGCCTCTATTGAAGAAAAAATGAAAGAGAAAGGAGTGGTGCAAAGCAGTAATCTCATACTCAATTAAGCAATGCTGACTTCTGAAATGTCTTTCAGCTTATGTTTCCCCAGGAAAAGAAAAACAAACTAATTTAGATGAGCTGAAAGTAGTGAATTTATGTATGAGCTGAGGTATAGATTGTGTGTGTTTTAACAGCTCAGACCTGAAGAGATGCATCTTCGTTTAACAAACAGAAATCAAGAACAATAAAAATAAAAAGAGATAAGGGGCAGAAAAGGACAAGTATCTAAACTAACCACATAACTTCCATTTTTAACTATGGAGGAAGTCCCCTGTCTCTGACATCTGCACATGACTACTCAGTTATCAGCTCAGGGCTCCAGATGGGTGCAAGATAGACATATTCTCACAAGACATCAGTACCAGGCCTAGGAATAGAAACACTCAAATTCCTGAGGTCTTTGACCACAAGATTAGTCAGTGATGAATTTTAGAAGATGGGCAGTATGAGATACAGACAGAAAATGATAACTTGTGGGATCCATGTTTAAGCAGAAGCCTCCTTCCCAACAACAGTATTTGATGCACCACTACACCCCACAGCTCTCTCCTATGTATTAAGCATTTGTCCCTCCCTCCCAAAACCTTCCTCTCCTCATAAGGCCATTCGGAACATAATTTTATCCACAATTCTCCTGTATTTCATCTGGAAATTTCCGGAGTGATATAAACACCTTATTGTGCTTTCAAAACCTGGACTTGTTTAGGATTAAGTATAATTAGGCCCAAGACATGGGAATAATACATCTTTCATCCCTGAAGGGTTGGTAATCCAATGGATGGATAATGAGCCTTCCCCATTGCTATCTTTTCAATGGATTTGGGTTTGAGCTCCAGCACTTGGATCCACACTCAAGAGAGAACAGACCCTGCTGGGTATGAAATAAAGCCATAACAGATAAAAGCCATTTCCTCACCAGCCTTTTCTCTGTGCTGGCTTTAGTACAAACATGACTTTTTAATGTTGTTTTAGTTAAATAAGCTTTATTTACTATCTTTTTTTTTTCTTTTTTTCTTTTTTTCTTTTTTTGGTAGTAATGGCGGCTGGTAAATCCCACTGTGTTTGTGCCAGGTGTGATACACAACCATACTGAGAGAATGAGTAGCTCACTCCTTCCTTTCACTACTATTCAATGTCTATTTATTGCTCAGAGGTTGTTCCCCTAGATTGTCCAAAGCAAAACTCGGCTTTCCACTTTAAAAGAAGAAAGACTTTGAAAAATAGACTTTCTGAGAGCATCATCTGCACTTATTCATCAGGTGGCCGGAGAAATTTTCCATCCTGCGTGGCAAAGAGGTTTGTGGCTCGAGGCGCTCTGCTCCGCGTTCTGCTGGCGGCGGTAAAATGCTGTTTATGCGAGGAGGAGCCCGGGATGAGAGCGCATCTCGCACTGCGTTACACGGCAGCGCTTGTCATCATCACAGCGCTGGTGCTCGATAACGACATGTTTGTAACGCTGCCTGACAACACAAGTGCATCCCTAAAGATTGTTCTGTCTAGACCGGCGAATTTAGCAGAAAAGCATCTCTTGTGAGCGCACCCCAATCCTCGGCCAAGCATCTGCTCTCAAACGAGCGCTGCTGTCCGCAGCTCCGCTGCTTCGAACCGCACCGCGGTCCCCTTTCATCGCGCACCGCGCTCACCCTTCCCTGGGGCAGACCCATTCTGCATTAACCCCTTCCTGCCCCCGCACCAGCCCCCGGCCGCGCCCGGGGTCCCCGCCCGCCCCCC
>JAHLSL010000038.1:8873302-8910782 GCA_025920805.1 Petroica traversi | reverse complement strand
TTTGATTTGATGCAGTGTTGAAGTTTTTGTGTGACATTGTCATGACTCTGTTGCTTTGACATGCTGTAAGCTGTCTGCAGCAGAAAATCCCAGTGTAAATTACAGAAAACAATTTCACCGAGGCACTACAATATGGAAAGTAAACCCCTCAGAATAACTTACCAAACAGAAGAATGTACTTAAAATTAATACCTCGAGCTTTTAAAATAATTTTAATCTGTTACTATTATCTCTTAGGTCTCATTTCTGAGAAAGACAAACAAAATGAATTTGCAGGATTTTTTTAAAGTGTGCTATAAAATAAGTGATTTTGTTCCTCAGGAACAGAAATGTGTCAGGTTTTCCATCGTAACACTAGTTTTCAAGGGTTTTATTTTGTCATCATAGCTTTAGCTTTTAATTGTATTATAGTTACCTTTTACTAAACTATTCATTTTTAGGGCATTTTTTCCTTCATCAATCAGAGTAGAATCTTGACATGGCAGCAAAAGTACCCCTGAATTAGTAAAGAACAATTAAATCCAAAAGCAATCTGAACAGAGCTGCCTGTGTCAAGGGGTGAAGAGAGATTTCAGTTATAATTTTATTATAGCTTTATAATTGTCAATAGTAGATAACTTGAGTTGCCTGCAGAACGAATAAAAATTTTCCAAAGCCACCAGTACTGGAGGCAGTGTGGGACAGAAAGAGGAGACACCCACCTTATTGTTTTTTCTATTATCTCCTAGGTCTCATTTCTGAGAAAGACAAACAAAATGAATTTGCAGGGATTTTTTTTATGTGTGCTATAAAATGAGAGGTTTTTTTCTTCATGAACAGAAATGTGTCAGGTGCTGTGATAGTGGCAGGGTTATTAGTTCAAGATGAAGGCATTGATTTGAATAGATACCTCCTAGTCAAGATGCTGCATCTCACAGGCCTAAGTAACAGAAACCAAAGAAGAGGAGGTTTAAAGGGATAAATTTGTTTACAATCATGTGCAGTTTCTGCCATTAATCTCATCTTTTCCATTGCTAAGTGATTCCTACTCTTTAGGAACTGGGCTCCAGCAGCTGCATTTACGCGGTAGCATCACCCTCTATATGAGACCGCTGATTATTTTGCAGAGTATGGAAAACATGGTCCCGAGAAGGTGGAGGATGAGAAGGGGATGTTCAAGAAAAATAACTTAAAAGATCCTAAAGATAGATAATCCATAGAAAAAATCTTATGCACTGAAATGAAAAACGAAGGCTTGTCCTCCCATGACAGTACCATGCCCTTTCCCTTCTCTATTTGTCTCTTTTGTTTTCTTTTTCCCACCCTGCCTTCTCTACTGCTCCTTGTCATTTCCCATCATGTTCTCTCTGTCTTTGGAACATCATATCCTTGAGGCAAAACTTTTATCTCCTTACATAAGTGTAAAACGCTTTGCTTCACGCTGCTTTGGCACTTAGCTGATGTGAGGATGCCAGAACAGCCAAACACCTTTGATATGCTGAAATTTGCATATGAAAATCTCCACCAAAGCAGCAGCTAAGGTGTCATTAATAACAAAGTCTTCCATTCATAGACATGGCAATGTGATAAGATGGGATGTGCAGGCTTTACAGGATGGGAGCCCCTCTCTTCTGCCTGCTGAGGTATGAAACCAAGCACAAATTGCCTCCAGTGCTCAGGTGTGTTGATACATCCCAGCAGCCAAACATCTGCATATCCTGGAGTGGTGGATAAGTCAAGATCTTAATTAAAAGAACCTAGGTGGTTAATTACTTTTTCCGTTTGGGAATGCATGTTTGCCAGTGATTCCCAGTGGCTGCCCCATGGGTGGGCTGTCAGGTTGCCTTCCCATAAAATGTGCTCTTACTTGGCTGCAGTTTTCAGATGTAGGGCTGATCTTCCCTTATTGTGTCCCTATCCCCACAGCAACAGGCAGCCAGGGACTGTCCAGGAGCCACTGAGCACTGCTAGACCCAGACTGAGTGGCTTCCACAGCCCATGCGAGATAAGTCTGTTGAACAAACTTTCATAGAATCACAGAATGGTTTGGGTTGGGAGGGACCTTGAAGATCATTCAGTTCCAACTCCTTTTCTGTGGGCAGGGACATGTTCCACTAGACCAGGTTGCTTAGAGCTCCATCCAGCCAGGGATGGGGCATCCACCACTTCTCTGAGCAATCTGTGCCAGTGCCTCACCACCCTCATGGTAAAGAATTTCTTCCTAATATCTAATCTAAACCTCCTCTCTTTCAATTTGAACTCATTCCCCCTTGTCCTCTTACTACATGCTCTTGTTTTGCCGTATCTTTCCTGGAAGTTCCTTCAGGTACTGGAAGGCCTCGTTTGGATCACTGTCATGGTTTAGGAATGGTAATCTCCAATTTAGGGCCTCCTACAAGACTCTCCCAAACCACATGCTGCTCTCTCCTGCTCCCCAGCTTTTCCCCTCCCACCTGCAGTGGGATGGAGTTGAGACTTGGAGCACAAAAGGTAAAAATCACAGACTGAGATAAGATCAATTTACTGGAAACAGCAGTGAGAAAACAAACAGGAACAGGAATTATACTAATGGCAGAGGGTACAAGAAAAGAAATTATTCACACAGAAATCCTTTGACAATAGACAATACCAGACTGGAAGGAACCCCTTCTCCCCAGCAGAGAGTCCCTTCCCCTGGCACCCCTGGCAGTGACTGTAAGGTGGGATAGAATTAGCTCCAGATCCTGGCCATGCTCCCTCACAGTTTCTGCAAAAAATGAACCCCATCCTGACCAGAGCGAGGACAGTCACTCTGAAGTCTTCTCTTTGCAGGCTGAACAACCCCAATTCTCTCAGTCTTTCCTCACACCAGAGGTGCTCCATCCCTTGATCATCATGGTGGCCTCCTCTGGACTTGCTCAACAGATCTGTGCTGTGACCCCAGAGCTGATGCAGCCCTGCAGGTGCGGGCTCACCAGAGCAGAGCAGAGGGGCAGGATCCCCCCCTCACCTGGTGCCTTGGGTGCAGCCCAGATCACTCTTGGCATTCTGGGCTGTGAGAGGACATGGCTGGGTCATGTCCAGCCTCTCACCCACTTTGTTCCGATGGAGACATGGCCTCCACATCATACAAGCACATTTTGAATGTGATCTCATGATGCCTAACACAAAACAAGTTGTCTTCTGGCTGTTGTCACACAGCCACAAACACCAAAACAACTCTCTAGAAATCATGCTGAGATTGTTTAGTATTTTTCTGTAATTTCTTTTGGGAAATTGCTAATGAGACTTGCTGGAAGCCAACCAATCTGAATGGGACAGCTGTTGAGTTGGGAGGTTTGCGTTTAATCAAAGTTTTTGGGCTGTTCTGCAAATTAGTCAGTGGTAAAGAAGAGCATTTTTTACACATGCAGTGACATCATCTTCCTTAGGCAGCTTCTAAAAATATGTGCTATCTGATACATACATTCCAAAAGAAAGCTTTCTGCTTTTCCTAAGTGTCTATTTAAACTGGAGATATTTTTTGCTTCTTGCAGGATAACCTAACAGTGCCAGAACTACAGATCCATCCCTTCAGCTCCAGAGTTTTGCAAATAGGCTTTTTGTTTTACCTTTTCAGGTTATTTTTCTTGCCACTGAAATACAGTTATACAATTATTTTTATACAGCTATCTTGAATGCGAATTGATTTTGAAAGTATCCTGGAAGGTGTCGGAGTTTGGTAATTGCCTCCTTAAAGTGGAGCCTTTATCCCTTGTTGAGATGGTGCTCTAATTAATCAGAAGATCCCAGGAAACTGATTTCTTCATTCTTTCTCACAACAGTAGTTTTAATCTACTCAAGCTGCAGAAGCTCTTTCCCCAGGTATGTTTTTTCCCCGGATGATGAGAGGAGCTGAACCGAGGCAGGCACGTGTCAGGTCCTTGTGTTTATGGCTGCTGTGTGGCTTCTCGAGTGTCCAGGGAAGGCTGGCCAGCAGGAGGATATGTAAAGTAGGAACATCATCCCCAAGGCTGTTTCTCTAATTTTCTCATGCAATTGCTTTTGGATATGAATGGCAGTCCTGGCTCCCACTCCTTGTCATCGACCTGTGTCTGTGCTCAAGGGATCCCTATGGGCAACTTCATCCCTGGGAATATGTGCAGACAAACAGGTTTTCTGTGTTGAAACCCAGATCCTTTTCAAGGATCTTGAACAAGATTCTTGGAGCATGCATTTCATGGGAGAACTGCCCCTTTCTTTTCTATGTTAGCTGTTTTAATGGAAAGGGAAAATTTCACATATTCCTAGTGCGTAGTCTCATATAATTCTGTTCCTTGCATGTGTTTCCCATCTAATTTTCCTTCCCAACAGGCTCTTCTTTCCTACTGGGAACACATTTGTCTGAAGTGACTTTGCCAGGGAAAACTTTGCATTACCACACACCAATGATATTATTAATACTTACAGTATTGATCACAAACCAAGATTCTGATCTCTTTTCCCTCCCATTTGCAGATATGTCTGTGTAGTGTTGTGAGAAGCCATGTCCCAAAGAAGTTCCTTTATGTTCTTCTTCCCTGCTTGGAGAGCCACTCTGTTTCCTTTGCTTTCCATTGTCACCTTAGCAGAAATTGCCATTATGTTATCATTTCTCTAGCTGTTAGGAATGAATGAGTAATTTTCTTTGAAGCTGGTACTTCCCTGTTTCTCTGATGGCCTCTGCCTCTGCCTAAACCCCATCCTTTCTCCTCTGACAAATGCAGGCTTCTCTTCTCCCATTCACCGGGTTCCCATTGGTTTAGGGAGTAAGTCTCCCAGAACAAAGTCCAGCATCAGGACAAGACCATGTGGCAAAACCAGACTGTCCAGGAGATCTGCTTCCATTTCTGAAACTCTGAGTCAGCATTAATGTAACCCAGCACTGCTTTATTTCCCAACACGTTTTCCTGGCCGATGGCTCCTTGTCTGTGGATGGGGAAATATGAGCACCTGTCTGGCTGCAGCAGCAGCCCTTGGGTTTGCTCACCCTGTGGCCCAGCCCCTGCTCCTGTGCACAGGAGAGCAGAACCCACCTGCAGAGAGCCAGCACTGAACTGCAAGTGATGCTGCAAATAATCTGACTCAAACCATGGAGTGTAAGGAGCAAGGACCGGGCCTTCCAGAGGATGCTGAGAGAGATCAGGACTTCCTGCTCCCTCTTCAGCTTGTTGAAGATTTACTGAGAAAGCTGAAGAGTTCAGTGATACCTTGTTCAGTTGTAACAGAACATATTTAAGGAAAGTTATTTATTGCCCTGCTTAGAAAGTCCTTTTCTTTTTGTTCTTTTCTCCTGCTCCCTCCCTTATTTTTTTAATTTAGGGCATGTTGGTGTTACTTTTGTCATACCAGTATTGCCTTTTAGCCTAAATCCACCACATTTTCTTGTGTTGTAACATAAAGTGAAAAAAACACCCGTTTTTTTTTTTGCACTTGAAATGAGCACTAAGAAACAATTTAATTGAAGTATTTCTTAAATCTGGAAATGGTTTTGTGTTCACAGACCCCCTGCCAGAACGGGGTAGTTTTGCTTCCTTTCATTTCCAGTGTACAGCCCACTTCATTTGAGTTTTCTGAAAGTGGTAGCTGAAAACAATTTTCTGAATCTTTATTCATGTTCTTAAATGAATTCCCCGATTTCCAAAGTGTGAAGCATATAATAGCTCCCTTTGGGGTTCATAGGCTGAGTTTATTTTGTCCTAGTATCCCTCTGCTGGCAAACCTTTCCATGCCTTCCTAAGGAAAGCAATTTACAGCACCTTCCCCAAGAGGGACAAAGGGCAGTTAGTGAACCTGAAGCTGATATTCACATAATTTTTAATTAATCCTCTAACCAGTTGGTGGCACTGAGATGTGAAAGCAGGCTGCCTGATCTGATAGACACTTACAAAGGTGTTGGATTTTATAAAAATGACTGGTCTATCAACACTGTTGAAATGCATAAAGGTAAGTCTCTAGGGGTACAGCTTTATGGCTTTGAATACAAGGCTTATATAACACTAATAGTTAAACCCAGTGTTTTTTAGCACTTGGAGCTGTATCGCTTTGCCTTGTTTCTTTGTGATTTCATGTAGAACTATATTAACAGCATAAAATAAATTAAACACTAGCTCAAAAGAATCAGAAATTGCTAGTTTCAGAGCAATCATCAGAAATATAACCTTAAGTTACTTTAAAAAGGGAAAAAAAGGCAGGGGGTGGGGGGGAAATCCTGTTCCACTGGGTCACGAACCAAATGGCCATGAACTAAAAATAATCTTTCTATTGTTCCACAGAATGTGAGTAGAAATTAATATGCTAAGTCTGATTCCATTAAAAGTCCTGATTCTGTTTCTCTGCATATATTTGATGTATTTGGAATTGCACTTAAGACTTAATATAGTTATTTAATGTGGTGGGTTTAGATGTATTTTCCTGTACAAAACTGTACAAAACTACATTTTTCATTAAGAAAAAAAAAATTCCCTGAAAATATTAATTTCTCTTTAATGATTCCATTAGGTTAAATGAAATAAAATAATGAAAATTCCTTTTTCCTTTTCATAGTGGCCAAATGGCATGATAAAGAGGCATGACTAATCCCCTACCCTAAGGGCTTCAAACGGGAAGAATAGGGTAGGGTGGGGTTCCTCAGCCACACAGCCAGCTTACTGCCTGAAAAAGGGTTGGATAAGGGCAGGATTTAATACAAAAGGTCAGGCTAACATAATACATTTCCACTACAAGGAAGTAGACCTCAGTAAAAATTCTTGGTGATGAAAGAAAGGGAGTTGCTGGTATTACTGAATGATGGCAGAAAAGCAAGAGATATTTCAGGTTCAAAAGAAGAGCATCACCACAGTGGTGGGACGTTTGCTGAGCATCAGTCAGTGGTCAGGTTTGGTATTTTTTTGCACTCAGCTGCTCATTAGGAAGGATGCAACAAGGTTCAGGAATCCCAGGTGGGCACTTAGGGCTGAATTGCCACTCAGTCATCATGAAGACCCCTGGGACATAGTAAATGACTGCCAACAGTATATTTTTAAGCTCCTAGACAGTGATGGAGAGAGAGGGGGATGTTTGTCTAGCCGATGAAATGTCATTTAAGTAGCAAACGTGCTTGTCTGGTAAAAGTATGCAGCAGTCATGTTGCTAAAGCACTAAAACAAAGTGCTGCAATTTTTCCAGCTCCTTGCTTGCCATCATATATACGGAGAGAAGGTCAGGGAACGTGATCCTGCCCCAGCTGAGACAAGTCTATCAGAGCTAATACAGTTTGCATCTTCCCTAATCCTCTATTGCACTCAGCATTTTCCTTCTGGAGTTCTTGCCTGTGTGAGGGCTCTGTACAGCCTCAGGCTGTGCTCGCTCATGCCAGCCTGGGGGAGGAAGGCAGTTTCATGTCCTTAATCCTGACATTTCCTTGTCTCTGCCTAGTCCCTCATGCTTGCAGAAGCATCTTGATATAAAGAGAGGCTAACAGGAGGTGGGATATTTCTTATCCTCTTATCTGTGTGTGTCTGTATGAAAGAAGGCAAAAAAGCATCCTCCTCTTTGCCTCCCAAGCTGGCGTTGCTGTTTCTGTGCCCATGGTGGCAGTCTTGCTCAAAGTGCCTTCACTTGGGAGGTCTGTTTGCAGAGCCTTTAGAAAACAGTGAGGATTTCATTATGAAAACTGTGAAATCACCAGGGTTTGATGACATTAGGAAGGAATATTCCACTTACATGTTGTGTGGCTTCCTTCAGTAATCTCTTCTTGCCTTCATCTGATAAAATTCAGTTTTCCTGAAGTTCTCTGTCATATAATGGAAAGTCACTCCCCCAGCATTCTAGATTGCATAGGAATTGTTGTCCATTGAGACAAGATCTATCTGTATTTTCACAAATTTAAATGGACAGAAGCATATGCTGAGAAAAAAAAGAATAGTATAAGCTCAAGATTTTCCATATCTATGTGCTTCAAATTTTCACCAAAATGCCCCTGGTTTTGTATTTTATATCCCACATCATATGTGAGAGGCTGCTTCCCTCCCTGCTGCAGGTAGAGTAGGATTTTTCCCTTTAGCAGAGCAGGAGATGGGAAATGCTTTGCTTTGTGGTGGAGTTTATGGAGTGCCTCTAGTAAATGAATCTGAGTCTTAGAAGAGAGTGCCCGTGGGAAAAAATAAGACAGCCTTGCTAGCTATTAAGAAATGTTTCTGGGTTTTAACAGAGAAGTAATTATGTTACTAATGTTCAGAATAACATAATTGTAAACAATTATATTGTTTGCATTTGACAGCCAAGGGAGACAAAGGAGCTTTTGGCATAAGGTCTTAATGTGAAGCTGGTGGAATTACTGATATAACGGGCAGGGATTTTGCCTCCTGTTACTGTGATGTTTTACTGGAAGACCCAGAATCAGTATTGTCTGTGTGCAAAGTCCACAATTTTGGGGCTTTCTCTCCTAATAACAGTGGAACTTGGGATGAACACCAGCCTGCTGGGTACGTGTCCACCACAGGCTTGTAACTGGTCTGGGATTCCAAGGAAACACCTCCAGAGATGGAGCATTTGCCAGCATAGAGGTGCCTGTCATGCACTTCAAACCAGACCTTTCTGAGACTGGTGAAAAATAGCTCTAAAATCCCCAAAATATCAGAGATGACCATTAAGAGTCTGAAGGACTGCAGCCCCACTGGGCCTGCTGGGGACAGACATGGACAGTCACCCCCAGGATTTTATCTGCTGGTAACTAATCAGGGACAGAGATGACCTGTGAGACTGGGCAGAGGGAGAACACAGGAGGAAGCATCAGCAGGCTTCCCATCCCCAAGAGGACTGTGGGCGCCTGAATTTAACAAGGATCAGATGGGTTTTGCTCCAGGCAGGGCTGCCTTCACCTGCCAGGGATCCCCTTGCCCCAGGCAGAGGAGGAGGAGGATGGATCAGGGATTAGGGTGACAGCCTGGGTCAAGCTCCATTCTGGGAGATGTGGGCTCAGCTGGGCAACCCAACAGGTCTGATGGACTGAAGGAAGTCTGGACTGTACTGAACAGCAGCTGCATTGCACAAGGAGAGCAACCTGGATAAGGCAGAGAAGTGCCATACATGCAGCAAAGAGCTGCTGTGTGTGTCAGGAGGAAGCAGAGGCACCTGTGGAGGGAGCTTCAGCCTTGTCTTGGATGCTGCTGGCTCTGCAGAGTGTGCAGTGGCCCTTCTGGCACAGCCCTTGCTGTCTCAGCTGCAAATTTACACCCTCCTGTCCCTGTAGCTGGTGGCTGGCAATTGCCAGGGAATTCTGAGACAGCTGAGACATTAATCAAACTATAATTTGAAAAGTCCTTAAACATTTATTGTTTACTTAACAGGATCTAGGTAGGATAAAATCTGTTCTTTTCGTTGCTCAGATAGACTTGAGAGGGAACATAAGGTCCACCCCAACTGGTAAATAAGAATTAAAATAAGCCTTCTCATGTCTATGCTGTTTTTTTTAAGACAGGCTTATCCTATTTGAAAAACAACTTTGATCCTAGACAAGTCTTATGATAAAACACAAATATGTCTGCTTTGGAATAAATCTTTGTGGAGTTTCTGGATTTACATTCATAAAGGCTTAGCATACACTAATTAATTTGGAATAAATTACTCCAGTTGGAACAAGGCCACAAATTCTAGCCCAGATTTGTACAGGGGGTTACTTAGCTCTGTCTTTCAGGCTGTTATATGTATTATAGGAAGGCATTGAAATAAATAAATAAATAAATAAATATGTATATTTACATGTACACACACACGCATGTATGTATATGTACTATAATGCATTTTTTATTGTTCTTCTCCTAGGTTCCAGTGAATGGCCATCTTATCACATCAGTCAACATCAGAGAGAAAAAGCTCCTCAAGGTACCAGCTAGAGTTTTAGAGTTTATGTATTATCTTTCAAATGAAAGTTATTTTAAGAATGTTCCTTTTTTTTAAAGGTATTTTTTTCTTCTTTGGTTTGATGCAATTAAAGGATGATGCAGGAATATAAGACCATGTAATTTTCTGGCACAGCCACACTGTAGTGCTTGTCACTGCCACCACAAGGGGGATGGTTTCATCATCCAAGCCCAGGAGTGGGTGCTGGGATCTCCTATATTTCCATTCCAGCTCTGACAGGGACTTTTCCTTGGGTCTATTTAAGGGTTTTACCTTGGGCATTGAACACTTGTACTGGTGTGGAGGAAGAGGTTGATGTTTAAAGAGCTTCCAATTCTTTACAGCATGTTCCAAGTTGCCCAGAGAAGGTGTGGCTGCTGGGTTTTTTGTTAAGCATTGGCAGGGTCCTAACTCTTGTTTATAGCATCCCAGATTTTAAAGGGGGTAAATACTTTCGATTTCCCTTCTTCAGAGGAAGAATTTTAGGACCTAAGAATGATGAGTACAAATCTTACTACAGAGTGGGCACCTGAATTAAAATGTGAACTTTCTAATCTAGCAGATAAGTTAATATTTGTAGGTCCAAAGCAATAGCATTTATTGGTTTGGAATTTGCAATAAAATATGCTCGGAAAGAATTTTGCACACACATAAAAGACTCCAGCAATCCCCTGCTCTCTCTGAGTATCATGGGTTGTCTCCATTTTGCAACTACTGCCCTGACTCTTTTACTCTTTTTTTCTTCTGGATGAAACATAACAAATACTTGTTATATCTTTCTGCTGTGTATCTCCTCTATCCTGAAGCCTAAGAAGAAGAGGAAAACCCAGTGCTCAGACAAGGAAGTGCCAAAAGATCTGCTTTCTGTGGAAAAAGACAAACTGCAAGAGGAGGAAGGTATCAAAAGATCTGATTCTTTTGTTATCTTATGTGTATTACCAAATAATAACATGGGATGAAATATGTCAAAAGAGAGGTCTACTCTAGTGTTCTGTGTTAGTGGGGAAAGCTGCCAGTTTGAGAGTTATTTCTATGACCTGCTCCTTCCTGCATGTAACTACTGGACTGTTGCAATGTGGTCTAATTACAGAGCAGTAATGAGAACTGACTCTCTGTGCATGAAATGGGTTGAACTCTGAGAGATTCAAATAATCTCCAAAAAAGGTGATTAAAACCAAATGAGGTTAGACACTGATACCAAAACATTGCTATTTTATTTAATAGTAAAAGAGGCAAAGAGAAAGAAAGACAGAAAAGAAAGAAAGAAATAGAAAAAGAAGTGTGGGTGAGTGGTACAGGGAGAGTGACAAAGATTAAATAGAAACATATCAGCCCTCCGTGGGTTCCAATGACTCCTTGTTGCTTCCCTCCATCTGGTCTTGGTGGTGAGGGTCTCCTGCCTAAAAGTATAGAATCCCACAGATTTGGGCAGGTGGGAATGCCCACATGCCTCCCCTGAGGGATGCAGGTTTCACACTTGCAAAACTGTGGATCTCTTGCATCTGGTACAGGGGCTGGGGGCTCCTTTGGTGGGGGGGGCTTTCATGGGCCATGACCCCCTCAGCTGTCCCTCACACGGATGTCCCTTAGATGTGGCCCCACAGCTGAGCTGGGCTGCCCAGCAAGGGTGGGCACTCACTGCCTCTGGCCAGAGGCTGTGCCACACATCCAGAACCTCTCCTTTTCCCCTCTCTTGGTGCAGGGTCTGTTTGAGCCCTGGCAGCAGATAAACCTGCGGCTGTGGCCTCCACTCCGAAGAAGGAGCTGGGCTGGGCCACCTGTGCTCTTCCAGATGCTTGGAACAATAGTGTCACACTCCTTATCTCAAGTTACATTAGCAATTTAAACTCACAGTTCAGGGTTTCAGTCAGGAGGCCCATCCAGGGTGGGCTTTGGTGGTGCAGCTTCATTACACACCTTTTCTATAATGGGGAAAAGTCCTTCATAAAGATGTTTAAGCCACAAACCATAACATTGCAGTCTCTGACAGGGGCCATGTGCTTGCCTGCCACACTCCCCAGGTCCTGACTATGTACACAGGGAGGCAAAATCTGCAGGTGAGGAAGGTTCTCTGAAGTGGTCAGGGGCCCAGTGGTCAGCAGGGTCCTTCTTCATGCTCTTCCCCTAATTCTGTGGCCTCTGCCATGCCCATACAAAGACAGAGCAGCACACTTGTGCCCATGGCTGAGGCTAGTAAAGGTGCTTGGGCAATTCACAGCCAACTTCCAGCACTCCCATGAGCAGAGCCAAGACCTTTGTTTGCAAGCAGATCTGCAGAGAAAACTGGCAGAGGCAAGCAAGGCTCAGGCAGCTAGAATTTCACTGGAAAATACATTGCATCCCATGAGCCCTGCTCTGCCTCCCCCCACCAAGGGTTATATTGAACACAACAAATTCTAAGCTTTTCTGGGCTTAAAAGATTACAATGTGATTAGTGTGGTGGTGAGCCCTTGCTGCTGTTGGACCAGAGTCCTTCCTGGGGCCTGTGAGGCTGCTGGGGCAGAAAGGGACACAGCAGAGGCTTTCTTCAAATGCATCTGTAGTTTTTTGATGGATGAGTCAGCTGAACTCTTTCAAGAGCTTTTCAGGGATGCTTCATGTGTTCTTCAGAGATGCTTCCGAGAAAGGAAGTGTCTTGGTCTGCTCCAGGGGCTGTTTTTTCCTTCATTAACTATTTTTGCCAGCACCTCCTCTGACTTCTTGGGTCATGGAGAGCATGGATGGAGAGAGACTGTGGCCCCATGGGTGTGAATGAATGTGTGCAAAACAGCTGAGCGGGAGAGTGTCCACACTGCAGAACAAACCTTAGGGTAATGTTCGGGGCTAGAGGAACCCAGTAAATTGAAGCCTTATTTAATGATTAAGATTTTCATTAACTTCTCCCCACTGTCAGACACGTAATGTGGTTGCTGCTCTGCTGTGACATCTCCCCCAAGGGAATGGGTGTCACATCAGGCTGGCACACAGGACAGAATACATGCAGTTACGTGAGTCAGGACACGACAGACAGGTTTGTGATGGGAATTTCTTATGTAACACATCCCTGCAGAGGAAGCAAAGCTGCACACACGGGAGGTGCTGCACACAGGGGAGGTGCTCATGAGATCTGATGCCTCTTTTACAGCCAGCCTCAGAAACTATCAGATGGTTATTTACCTTGGCACTAAGCAGTAAGAGCAATGAAGAAAGGTCTTTGATAGCTTAAAAATGAACTTTGCTCTGTGTTGTAGGAGTTTGGCAGACCAAGATCAGCAGCCGTGAAAAGAGACACTTAAGGAAGGAAAGGCTGAAACAAAAAGGTAAATGTACAGGCTCAGTTCACACACCTGATCTGCCTGGGTTTGTTACCCCTCCCCACACCCCAGCATCTTTCTGTTTGCTCTATTCATCATTTGGCAGCAAAATCCATGCACTTACTGAGGCTATTTACTTAAGAAAAAAAACAGCTTTGGGAGCTTTTACTTGGGCGCTTGCCTTTTACTCTGTGCTCTCATTAAAACACACAGCAGAGCACAGAGCAATACCCACAGGATTTTGAAAGCAGATGTCTGTTAGATCTTAGATCTGCTTAAGGCTTGGTGTCATGTGGGCTAGTTCCTTTTCCGTGGCTTGACAGAAGTTTCCTGATAATGGATGTATAAAAATGTGTAATTTGCTCAGTTCCGAACAGGTTCTTTAGTCCAGGATTGCCCAGACTGAAGAACTATAACAGAAATATACTCTTATCCTAATGAGATAAAATGAAGCACCACTTTGTGCTCGCTCCACATTTTTCCTCTGGAGATTTCAAGGTGTCTGCCATGCACTTATGCCTATATGCATTTCTGCTAATAATGTTATATCTAATAACCACTATAGGAAAGCAGGACATGGACTTAAGACATTTGGAAATATTTTCATTATCTGTGATAAAATCATTAAAATAACCTTTAAGTTGATTATATCAGAGTAATTTAGAAGCTAAGATAGGAGTTTGGATATTGCAGAGATGTAGCTGGATATATGTGCGAGTGAGTGCACTGTCTTCAGTAAGGCTCCTTAAGTGCTCTCAGATGCTCTATTAAAATAGAAGGGTAAGGGAACAGGAAATTTCAACAGAAAAGTATACAGACACCTTGGGACCACTTTATCTATAATTTGAATTATGTAGAATTAAATAGCAAAGTTTAGATTTTTAACGCTTAGTTTATCAAGGGTCTTTAAAGGCTAGAACTGCTGAGGTCTCCACTTTCTCTCCAGGAAGGTGAACAGGTTCTCATTTCTTTCTTCAAGTAAGTTGACCTATTGTTATCAATGGTGACAGCTGCACATGCAGAACCCACAAGGTTTGACCCTAAGGTCACACAGGTGTTAATGGCTTTGCTGACCCAGGAAAGGGAGCTCAGTTCACCAAGTTTCATTTGAAGGTTTTGGTGCAATCCTGGAGCCTGGGCTGTGCAGAATGCTGCACCCAGTGATCATGACAGCATGGGCATTTAGAGAGCAGTGGGACCTGATCTTCTAGGAAAAAGCCCTAACCCTGCCGAGTGCTGCTGTGCCTTGGCAGGGGGGAAGCAGCAGCTTTAAGGTATGTGAAGGCGGAGTTTATGTCATTAGTGGTCGCCTCCTCACCAGAGCTCCAGAAAATGTTTTGCTGTTCTGAAAGCTGCAGTCATAACACACTTTAAGAGTCCTTTGGAACAAAAATGTTGGAGACAACTAATTTTTTAAAATATTCATATGCCTGCACTGGTTTCTCTAGCAGCTTTGAACTACCAACATCCAAGAGCTTTGCTTTATTTTTCCTTGGAGGTCCAGCTGTTCTCTTTCTCTCCCTTCACTGTCCTGGGCCTCCAGCAGGACTCTGGAGGCCTTGAGCCTTCCCTCCAGGGAAGGATGCCCAAGGCTTTTGAGACATTGTCCTTCTCACATTGTCCTTCCTGTTTTCCACTTCAGTGTCCCATCCCAGGAGCTCTGCTTCACTGTCTTCATATCTGAAAATAATTTCAGTTGGAAATAGTCTGAAGGGTTTAGATCAGGCTTTGTTCTGTTGTCTCTCCTGTACAAACTCTTTCTTGTAATTAAAAATAATTATGATCCCATGGTACTGTTTACTCCCAAGAAGACTCCAGCAGAGCATCCCTGGGTAGCTCAGTGGCTGAGCCAGCCTTCATCTGGGATGAGAAGGGAGCAGTGTGGCCGCTCACAGAGGACATCAGTGGTGGTGGAAAAGGTGCTTTCTTTGCCAAGGCAGAGTGTGGGACCTTGCTGAAGGGCTCAGGAGCCCTACGGGAAGAATCAGCACCCTCCAGGTCAGAAGATGATGTTTTCTCCAATGTAGGTGAGTGTTGACATTCAACTATTGCTGAGGGGAAGCTTCACAAATTGCTGTGTCCTCATCAGAGTGTAGCCCCACTGACATTCACCCTGCACACAGTGTTGTCCACCCCCTTGGACCCTGCTAGCTGTCATTTATTTCCCAGCAATGTGAAGAGGGGGGGTCCTTATGGCAGGAATTTCTAGACTACCTGCTGGTGCAAGTTGTTTTCTACCCACAGGTATTTAGTGTTTGTGCCCTTTACAGCCAAAGCCTTGCCTTCAGAGGATGCTCACATATAGTCAGAGTTAGGCTGCAGGGTATATCCATGCATTTCAAAACAGGAAAAGGCAGGTGAGTCCTAAATCCAAAGCATTTGATTTTGACTACCAACTCAGTGATTAAGTGAGCATGGTGGCTGAATCTAATGGTATATAAGGCCACATGATGACTCAGCTTCAGTAGCAGTAATCCAGTACTCTGATGATTCAGAAAATGCTCTTAGGTTGCCTTCATGTGAGTTGCCTTCTCTGCTAGAGTCCTTTTCTTGCAAAGTACAGGGTTTATGGGGGAAGATATCAGTACCATTTTTATTCTAATGCTTTCAAAAGGCCAAATTTACCATTTTATTCTAATGCTTTCAAAAGGCCAAATTCCAATACATTATGTCAGCTTCTGCCAGCAGTGCATAACGAAGGTGTCAGTTCAGATGAGTGAGGAATTTAAGTCAAGAGAAGTACCATGCTGGTGTGACATGCACATTGAAAGTCTGAGAAGGTGTATATGGTGATGGGGCTGGACTCTCTCTGTCCATAAAGGTGATTTCTCCTTGCTTGATGCTTGTCCAGTAACAGTAGTGGATGCAGGCTTGGAATGGAGTGAACATGGAAGGGCTGTAATGAGCTTGGGAGCATGAGGTAGAAACTATGAACATGATATCAGATTTTGGGTTACTGTTTGTTTGCACTTTAAATGCAGGAACATGGGATATTGCTGATACAAAATCCTGTCCTGTGACCTTTGGGACATTGTCAGATCTCTCCAGGGATTTAGGTGAGTGACCTCTCATTGTACTTTTATCTGAATTGTTCTATCACTTCCTTAGCTGCTTGGCTGAAAAGGGCTCTCATTGATCTCAAATGGGTGTTTTTTCCTGGAGCCACATCTCATTAGTCACTCTCCCTTTCAGAGCTTGCTTGCATCTGCAATCCAGCACAGCAGTGTTTGAGGGAGTGACATCAGAACCTTTTATTGAGTGCTTTCCAAATTAGTGTCCTTGTCTTGGAATAAATAAAAAAAAAAAATATTGCCTCCCCTGCAGATTCTTGCTGTTAGGTTGACTCACACAGAAGGTTTCTGTTGTGTTCTGATAACCAACAAATTCAGAGAGTTTCAAACTGAGGGAGGGAATGAATGTGCAGCTTGGAAAGGCTATGTTGGAGGCTGCTTAGCCTGCAGCTTCCCATCCAGCAGAGTGATGGATTTTCAGCTTGAGCCTCTCCATGCATGGCCTTGAGAAGGATGGGGCATCTCCTCATTTTGCATTGAGTTAAGCCTCGTTTCTGGCTTTCACTTTGCATCTTTGCAATTGTCAGTCCTCACTGATTGAGTCCAAGAGGCTCTGGTTCATACATTCCCTGCCTGCTAGAAACTCACATTTGACTGAAAGTTAAGCTGGATGATGAATGCAAAGTCTGGTCTTGAATCTGTTAGAGATCCTAAAGACAAGCAGATACATATAGATAGACAACTGTGCACAAAACAGCGTGTGTGTTTTGCTAAATTCAGCCACAATGCTGAAATTAGCTTCTAAAGCCAGATGAAGTAATTAATATAACATATGCTATATTTAACCATCTATTTTCCAACATTTCATCAGTGGATTCAAGCAGTTCCTAATGTGCAAATACTCAACAAGGAGAAATATTTGTTTAAATGTGCATTTATTCAGCAATATATCAAACTGATACACAACTGCATAAACCATAGAGTTCATTAGATGAAAGGAAGAAAGGAAAAGTCAGGGATGTAAAAAAAACCCCCTTGATTTATGAAAGATGTGAAGAATACCCAAGTCTGTTATGTACAGGCCTTAGAAAGGGGCTAAGGGGAGTCATTCAGGGAGGCATGTGAGTCCTGCTGGTTGCTTTAGTTACTGAAAGTAATCATCCAAACAACTTTTTCTTTTTCCTCCAGCAGTTATCTCACCTGTGCTCTTTCATGGAGCAATTAATTTGGTAATTATGGATTTTTGTTAGCTTGAGGAGCAGCCTTCTCACTGAAGGTGACGGGAGCTGGATACACTGGATGTGGCTTTTGTTCTGCAGGAACTACAGCTCCCTCCTTAGCTCTCCAAAAGAGACGTGCCATGTGTCCTGAATATTGTTAGTGTAGCCACTCCTGAGTGAATTGTTTTTAATAACTCATGCATGTAGTATCCTCATCCAGCCTTGTTAATAAATCCACTGTGATGAGAAGCATAGATTAATGTGTGGCTTAAATTACATAACATCCAGGCTTTGTGACAGTGAGCAGACAGAGGCATGATTAATTGGTTTTAATAATGTGAATATACCTATGTGATTACCTTTTAGGTTTGGGATTTGGCTTTTTTTGGTTTAATGTTTTAATGAAGACTCTTTCCTATGTGCAGATAACGTGAAGAGTAAATCATCTGAGGACAGTCCTTCCAGATGCTGTTGGCACAGCAGCTCGACTTTCCTCCCAGCAGACGATGCATGGCAGGGGCAGGGTAAGTCTCTCTGCCTGTCTTTTGGAGACAGACAAGTGCACTAATGCAGGAGCTCTCTTCAGTCCTTTCCCTAAGCCATCAGGGTCCACTTCATATGTGGCTCCTTTACCGGTCAGGGAAAAATCCCATGAGGGTCTGTTTTTGAGCAAGTGCCAAGAGCTGCTGTGAGCTCAGACAGCAGAGCAGTTGTCCATGTGGGACCCCTGAGAAGGGCAAGAAAGTGCATTTTATGTATGTTTTTCCTCAGAAGAAAAGCAAATAATGCACTAGGTACATTCTGTTCTGGTGCATTTATACCGGTGCAAAGTGTAATTAGAGCTCCTGGGCAGCAGCACCAGCTGTGGGGGGGGCTGTCTGTAGGCTCCCCTGTCTTCTCTCCAGCTGTTGCACTGCTATCAGCTCTGGGCAGATAAGCACAGGAACATGGCAAGCACAGGGTGATCCCTCCCCACACCCTGCAGAGAGCAGGTCAGGGACTTCCTGAGCCAGAGGCTGAAGGATAGGCTCTGTGTTTCAAAAAGCCCCACGTGCTTGCAGTCAACTCAGATTACTGAATTTGTGAGACAAGTTCAAAGCTGTGTTTGGTTTTCATAACTGAAGCATTGTGTTTCTCTGCCTCCCATGGTTGTGTGGGAAGGTGGAGCTGAGTGAGCCTTTTCCAGGCAACTGCAACCCAGGCTCCATGGGGTAGTGGGGGCAGAGCCATGGGAGAACAGGGTGCTTCTCAAGCTCCATGTACCTTTACCAAAACTTTAAATTTCCTTGGAAATGCCCTGAACCCGCAGAATACAACTCCACTGCACTGTGGCAATCAGGATTTCAGTATTTTTATGACTGGTAATGGATGATTTTTAATTTTAAAAGAAAGACAAGCATGGGTCCTGAGTGGCTGGAATAATTTGGCATAAACAGTGTGGGTATTAGATGACCTTTTCTCTTGACCTTTTGGTCAGGATCGAGTGAAGTATCTATATATACCCTTGTTGTTGGGAGGCCTTTCCTGGCTCTTGCAGGAATGATGGCTGATGAGCTGAGCAAATCTCTCTGTGCTCTAGCTGCTCTGATTGCTTAACTGAAGAGAACTCAGAGGGGTGGAATGCATTAAGGGGAAAAGATTGTGGTTGTATCTTGCTTCCCTGCCCAGTGGTAACTGAAGCTCTGCAGCAGATGCATCATTTTGGCCCTGGTTTTATAAATAGCACAGTTTGCTTTAAAAGAATAAAAACAAACCCCCCAACCCCGAGCCTTCCCTTCCCTTGGTGCTGTGTTTCTTTACCCCTGCGTTGCTGCAAAGGGAGCCTGGCCCTTTCCAAATTCGGAGCCCACGCGGGATGGAGGGAGGCAGTGAGGGCAGCTCTTCAGCAGCGTACCCTTGCACTACATTTAGCTCATGTCAGACTTGGCACACTCTGGGCTTGATCTGCACTTGCAAAGCCAAGCAGAGCTCTGCTTTTGGAGTTACATATCTATCTGAGAGTAGAATGATAGGAGCAAATTCAGCAGTTTGTTTCTGCAAACATCAGAGCAGAAGTGTTTAGAAGATTCTGTCTTACAACTTGCTTTTTTTGTCCTAGTATTTTTTTTCCCTTTGAATAATCAGTCTTGATATTGATGCAGGGAGGGGTGCATCAGGAACATGTATTCCCTGAATTTAGATGAGGTAATGGTTGGCATTAAGGTCAGTGCTGCAGGCAAAATGAGCTCTTAGACAGTTAAAGATGGCCTGTTAGCTCTTGCAGGCTTGGGAACGAAAAAAAAAAAGCCATTCATAGCCTGAATATGAGCTGGGGTCATTTTATCAAATCCAGAGCAGTACATGTAATGAGTCTCTTTGTTCTGTGCTGGGCTGGTACCCAGGCTCCTGCCTCTGTCCTGGCTGGTGGAGCTGCCTTGGCTCCCTGCTCCTCATCGGGTTATCTTCTTGTGAAGTACCAGCAATAATAACACCCTCACTTACAAAAGGTTTGAGGTTTAAGTGTTGGCACAACTGAAAGCATAGTGGTAAAGGGAACTGGGCAATCACTTTTGGAATACTTAAAAGACCCTCAATCAGGTTGGTTTCCAAACAACACATTCCTGTGTTGACATTCATTAATGATACACATTGCTGGTGGTTAGTTCTTAATTATTGTCATATCTGGAGTCCTGTGTCCATTTCTGGGCTCCCCAGTACAAGACAGTCAGGGATATACTGGAGAAGGTCCAGCCATGCCTGTGTAAGAGAATCTGATGGGGTCATTGCCTATGGTTGGCACAGAGAGTGGGGAACAGGCAAATAGGTAAGAAGTGAATTATCTATAAGTGAAAGCTTTTTTTTTTATGGTGAGAGTGGTCAGGCAACAGAAGAGTTTGCCCAGAGAGGTTACAGACTCTCTACCCTTCAAAATATTCAAAACTCTGCTGCATTCCTGAGAAACCTGCTGTAGCTGAGCCATCACTAACCATGGGGTGGGACTAGACAATCTCCAGAGATCCCTTCCAACCTCATTCACTCTGAAATTCTCATTCTGTCATCAGTCATTGCCTCTGCATATTCAAACAATTAGTCCTTAGCAATCTAAGCCTTTGTTAGCAGGGGGTATTCAGTGGAGTTGAAGCCACATGGTCAGCACTGGTGGCTGCAGTCCCAGCAGACCCACCAGCAGACAAGGTGACCAGGAGTGCCATGAAGGAAGGAGGCCCCAAAGTGGGAAGCTTTGTTCCTAATATTTTTTCCCTGCTCATCATTAGTGTTTGCATAGTTTTCATTCATGTCACAAAGAGAAAGAAAGGGAGCTGGACCTCTTTGGGTCCTGGCCTAATTCACTTTATTTTTGAGCCCGGGAAGTGCTCTCCTTTTGCCAGGTGCCTTTCTTGCTTCTTCTTCTTCTTGATCCTCCTGCCTCTGCCTTGGAAGCTTTACTTGTGTACCTATGCCACAATCTGCCACTGCCCCTTTGGTGACATTTATGTACTTTGGCTTTGCTGTCCCACAGAATGCATTGCAAGCTGTGGCTGGTTTTGCTGTTATAAAACATGAAACCCACACAGTATGGCTGGCTGGGCTGTTTTAGAGCACTTCTGTCTGGTTCCAAGGCAAGGGAGTACTAATTTTATCCCACGCATCTGCTTCCAAGTGCAGTGGACCTGTGCTTTGACAACAGTGTGGCAACAGTCTCAGAAAATCCATATTCTGCTTTCCAAATGCAATGTCTCATGACCACAAGAGTCACTTTTTATCTCTTTTGGCATACTCCCAACGAATCCTTCTTGATTGCCAAAGCAAATTTTCCCCAGAACCTTAAGAAAACTCCTGCATCTCCTGACCTTACATCTCCTGACTGACAACCTTCCTTCTGTTTCAGGGTTAAAAGCAATCTTAGATCCTTTGTTTTACTGGAATCAGTAGCTTTTTCCATTAAAAGAAGTCTTCAGTCTGGGGTTCATTTGATATTTTGCCTTTACTGAATTATGCTGAAGAAACGTGCCAAATAAGGGATTCCTCCACCCAGCTATTGGTAGCAATAATTTTGACCTGTAACACAGAAATTCAAAACTGGAAATTATCTACCCATTTCAACTGAACGTATTACACTTGGTGTACAAATGATGTCTTGGCAAGAATTTGGGTTAGGACTGTGTTCATAATACAGTAAACTGCCCTTTGCAAAGGCATGGGTTTTCTACAGCAGCCACAGAAAAGCTCAGTGCTATGGACAATATGCAGCCTGCTGAGGAGTTTGCCCTGCCAGATGAACCTCCTTTAAGTTTCTGCTGCCCATATTTTGGGACAGCATGCCAAGAGAGATGCTGGTAGGTCAGAAAATTTTTAATCCCTTGGTGACACAGACTGAGTTTTGCTGCAGTACTTTCTAGTTTCGTTTTCCAGTCCAGATAATTAGTTTCAGCCTGTTCAGTGCTGTACTCCACCCTATCTATCAGCAGGCACAGAGAACTTGCTGACTGGTCCCTTTGACCAGATCTTGCTGCTGTGGGGCCCTGTTTGCCTGCTCCCCAACACCCCCAGGGTGCAGCTGTTCTGCTCCACATCTGCTCCTCGTTACACAGGAGAGAGACTGGAGACCAAGGGTGTTCAGGTAGTGGGTGCTGGGAGGGACTTTCTGCCTACAGAGGTGCTGGCAGCCTCCCTGATTTCTGAGGCACCTTGTGTCTTTCAGGATCTAAAAGTGTTTTCATTGCATGTGGTACATGGAAACCACCTTGGCCTTGAAATGCACACTTCAAATACTTGGTGCCAACACAAAAGTACAGCTTTGTCTGGGTGGAGCTTGCTGGAGGACTGAGGTGGATTGCCGGGAAGAACTTAGGTGGAAAATGACACTTAACAGCATTGCTTTTGTAAAAATGAACAGCAGGCATTGCCAAGATGTTGGCCTGTGTTGGTGCTGAAAGAGATATCACCTCTGTCAGGGTTAAACCCACATGGGGAGCAGGGGGATCTGCTGCTGCACAGCACATTCCTTTTAGTGTTTATGTTCACAGGAATTACTGATCAGTTTTAGCCTGTGAGAGAATCGATGACCCAAGGAAAACCAGATTTAAAAATACTAGATAATATTCAAAGTTTAAAGATATTGTGGGAGATGTCACTGTAGAAGGGAAATATGCTACACAACAGGAGAGATTTTAAGTCAGAGCTTTGGGATAAGTACATTTAATCAGAGCTTTGGGATAAGTACATTTAATCCGATTTCCCCATCAAATCTAGCAAATTGTAAAGAATCTTATATTGCCCTTAATTTTAGTCTGAGTTGATTTTAAACACCCCTGGGACACAACACTTCGGGAAGAGTAATTCTGAGATGAGGCACAGTCACCACTGTCTGGCCAAGCTTCATGCTCATATGTTACAAGGGTGAAGCATTAATATAAGCCCATTTTGATGGCAGTTTGCCATCAAAACTATTTTCATGTTTAGAAGCACTTTTTGAAATACCAGAAGTTAAAAAGGTGAAAACAACAGTTGAGGCTTTCCATGTGTTAAGTTATGCTCTGTTTTTCTTGCACACCCACAAGAGCATCCATCAGCAGAGCTGCTGTCTTGCACCTCAGGAGACTGAATTCTATTTTGGACTGGAATTTTATTGGGGAATGCATTCAAAATTAGTTGTTCCTTTCCCTTTTGAAGAAGGAAAGACATATTGTCAATAGAGGGCATGGATTTTAAACTGAGAAACTTGAACAATGTTTATAATCATGTTTATAACATTTGGCAGCAAACTGGTCAGAGCAACTTTTTGGAAACAGTTTTCTTTTATCATTCCCAGCATGCTTTTGGTTTTGGCCCTGCTTCAAGCAGAAGTTTTTCCATCCAGCTTGGGATTTTTTTTTTCTTAAGAGAAGTAATCAGCAAAGAGTTGTTATTATTATATGTTGTGTTTTTAAAGTCGTTCTTCCTGTTAGGATAAGACTTAAGATTGTTACATTCAAATTGTTAAAAAATAATCAAGTAGTCCTTTCAACATCTTATGCTGATTTATCTGCTTTTTTGCACCTCATTCAGTTTGGGTGAAGGAATTAAACTGGCCTGTTTTGCCTTTTTGACTGAAGTTAGTTTGCCAGTGCTTTGTGGAGAGGCAGCTGAGGGCTTGCAGCCAGATTTTCAAAGGTACCAGATGCTGAAAGATAGAGAAACTTAAAAGATTTTGAAGAGATTTTTGCCCAGTTCCCATGAAATGATCAGAATTTATACAGGGCAGGTGTTACCTATTTCATGCCTATTTAGAGTTGTATCTTAAGGAGGTTTGGAAATCAGTGCTGGGGTGGTTCTTTCCTGGCTTACATTCAAGAAAAGAAAGTAGAAAATGAAATGTAGTTGGGAACATACTTGGTTGTATTTTTTGTAAGAAAGAAAACACCAATGAGAGCAATAACAAATGCACAAATCTTTTGTTAATATTACTCTTCCACGCAAAGAATTGCCCAGAGGATGGTGTGTTGCAGTGAATGGAAGAGCCTGCTGTGTCTGCCAATGTTTCTGGATATGCCTCAATCCTTCTCCATAAAATTAAAAGGATATATTTGACAGCCATGGTATTAGTTTTGTAAAGTTTGTTTTCCTGAAGTGCAGGCTGGAAGGGCTTTTGTTTTTCTATGTGCTTTTCTGCCCTTCTTTAATTTTTCTCCTGTCCTGAAGAGTGCCATCACAAATTGTGAATTGGAAGTCAATATATATGTCTTAATGCATTTAAAAAATACATTTGTAAAAGTTTTAATACATTTAAGACGTGCATACATGCACATCCAAATATCACATGGGCAAGCAGGAAGACATCAGGTATTTTTGCAGCATTTCTGCTACTCATGTGAGGCTGGGAGGTAGCATGGATTTGAACAGAACTCATTCAAATGCTTGCCCTAATAGGTGACCCTTCAGTGATTGACCTGGACTCTGACTGGAAGGCTCCCACGGAGGAGTGGGGAAACTGGACTGGAGATGAGGAGCATGAGATGAGGGATGACAAGAAGGTGAGGCAGTGCTGTTGATGGCCAAGGGAGACCTGGTCCAGTGGGGTCAGTCTCATCCATGCTGGGGTCTCCAGCCCAGCCCTAGAGCCAGGCTCCTTTGGTTGTGGGCGCTTTCTCATGCTGGGAGGAAGTGCTTGGTACAGTCTCTGCCTGACCTGTCTGAGAGAGCTGGAGCTGGAGAACACACTTGCAGGAGGCATGAGATGGGCTGGGGGAAATTGGCTGGCTCTGGGAGTTCATCATCCCCATGGTGTCACTGTCCTAAGCAGCAAACCCTGAGTATTTGCACCCTACTGCTGCTGACCTTCTCAAATACCCAGGCCTTAAATGAGGTGTGGAGTCCAGAGCTGACACAGCCTTCACAGTATCTCGGGCAGCCAGACATATTTATTGAAGTTTGCTGATAAGAGAGTTTGGTGACAGTGATAGAGTGGTGTCTTGGGTGGAGTTGTAGAAGCAGAAGTCTTGCGGTTTAAATGTTTTCTAGAAGCCCAGGGAAATGTTCCCTTCAGGCAGCAGTGGGAAGAACATGCTGAGCTTTTTGCAAAGAGATGTGTTAAGCTGAGGTGTGCACCTTATCCAGAGAGACAGCCTTGCTTGACACTGTCAGCACACACTCCTGGAGGTAATCTGTTTTCCTGAAAAGAACAAAATTAGCTGTCCCAGGACTTATCTCACAAAATCTCTGATGCTTTCAGGATTTGCCAAAAGGCAAAGCAGGCATTCGTTTCTGCCTTTCTGGACCCGAAAGCAAAACACAACGGAAGAAGAAGAAAATGGAAGTGAAGGAAGCAAGGGGTGGAGCTGGACAGAGGCTTGTGAGTATTTTGTATTCCAAGAGTAGCATTTGGTTTTCCATGAGCAGAGGGGGATTTTTCTCTGTTAGGATGACCTAAGGGAGACTTTTCTTCCTCTCTGTCTTCTGGCTTTTTTTTTCTCTTTTCTCCCTGTCTTCCCATAAAAAGAAGTTATTAGCACAGTGAACAGTGTAGTTTAGCAATGTCCCTAACATATTTTCAAAACACTTTGATTTTGCAGTTCAGAATGTTGTGCACTAAACTTGGAATGCATCCGCCTAAACATTTTTTCATCCATGATTAAAACCAGATGCACTCCAAATTTAGTGTACAATTGGCCTGTGTTTCCTCTGTAGCTGAAGGTCACCCAGAGATATCAACGGTAATGAAAAGGGGGTTCCCAAAAGTTAGTGAAGATAAAATGAGGCCACCGTTATACCACTAAAAAGCTTATTGAGAAAAAAAATGTCTCAGAGTGCAACAGAGAAAGGCTGTGGAGAATGTCAGTTGGGATGGGAAGCGCAAAGGAACAGAGCATTGAATGGCTTTTGGACCAGTCCTTGCCTGTGATTGGTGCTCAATGAAATGAGAAATTGTGGGAGGGAATGCCCAAAATGTCCAAATTGTATTTCTTTCACTTGTCACAGATTATGCTTTTCTGGACATGTTCAGCTGCTTTTTAATTTTTAAATTATTTGTCTTCCCCTCACACTCACTGTGGTCTTCATGATCCTTGGGACAGTTTTGCTCCTGGATCTCCTGATGCTCCCATTTTAAGGGAAAGGTTTTAACTACCTCACTGACTACAGTCCACATAATCATTAGGATATCCTATCAGTCCCCAGAGTGCTGCCATACCACTCTCTCTCTTGCACATCCAATTACTTGGTTTAGCTTTGTATGTACCTTCATGAATAATCTTAACAGTGCTGTTCAGACTCCTCAGGACAGCATTGCTGCTTCTGATGTGTTTATGATGGGCTAGAAGAGGCTCGGGTTGCATGTCAGCTCCAAATGGTAATGTCTGGTGCCCCAAATGCTGCTGAGCAAGCTCATCTTCAGATGGCCATAAAAAATGATATTACTTATGAAGCCAGATTCACAAAGTTGCTCATTACACCCCTTGTGCTACCTCCAGTGTTTCTGTGGACTGTGGCATTTAGCAGTCACTGGGCACTTCTTACTCTTCAGTGTCACTACTTTCATCTCAGTATTTCTTGCTGCTCTTCTGTTCACTGGGGGAAGCAAGGGGAAAAATTATATTGAAAGACAATTTCAACACTTTAATCCCCTCTAAAACAAATAAATAAGAGGTAGTAGATAACATGGCAAACTACTCTAATAATGTAAAAATTAATTTCTCCTGCAGTTTCTTTAAATGTCCCACAATAATGTAATTTTCTCTCATATTTTGTACTTGCATATGCTTCATTTAACTCGTGTGCTTAATGAAGTGTATTGTTTCAAATAAGCCCCAGCAAGGTTTGCAAACAAGAATGGAAGAAGGTCCCAGGGACTTGATATCTACAAAACATAGCAGTGATGCAGTCAGTGCTTCCTTCGGAGAATCCTTGGACATTGCTAATAATTCATCCAATAACAGTAAGTGATTGTTTCTCCACATCTGATAAATTTTCAGAAAAATGTGTAATCTGAGAAGTGTTCACAAATGCATTTTTAAGTGAGTATGTGAAATGCTTCTCCTTTAGCTGCACATTTTAATTCTTTGAGAGGCTCTGTATCACTCAGAGGCTTCTCTGTGACAAATACCCATTCCTGTTCCTCTCAGAGTTACTGAGAAAAAAAAAAAAAAAGCTACTACTGCATTTTGTGACAGTAATTTTTGCACAGCTCTTTTTAACATGAAACAGAAGCAAATATGAGTGAGTCAGAGCCCACTAAAAACATTGAGTCGTCCCCATGACTTTGAATTACTCTTGCAAGTAGGCAGCTCCTGTAAAACACATCTAAGAACCCTTAAATCCTCTTCATCAGGCAAAAAGTCAACAGTTCTCAGGGATGCAATTGCATGTGGAAGGTTTGTGCACTGGTCCAGTTGTTTGTATGGCAGGTGTACCTGGAAAAAAGGAGAGGAGGAAGAGGAAGAAAATGAAGAAAGAGACTTGAGGGAGCTGTGTAGCTGCCAGAGTGCCAACCCAAGGGGGCAGACATGCCAATGTGCTGCAGGGATTCTGCTTTCTGCGATGCTGCTGAGCCCCAGGCAAAGAGAGGCTCCAGGGGACCTCCCAGCAAGAGGAAGAGGAGAAGAGGAGCAGTGAGCCAGAGAGCGTGAGTGTGTGAGAGAGCAGAGAGAGGGAGCAGGCTGTGCACAGGAGGTGGTTTTGAAACAGAGTGGCTGTTCTTTGCAAGCTGCTGCCCTTGATCAAAAGCTGTTGAATGGTGTTTGACTGGTTGCATTAAGTCCTTTCAGTTTTTTGCTGTCATGTTGTTCGTCAACTTGTAGTGTTCTATGCCATTGTAGAAATAGTCGGGCTGTACCTGACTGTGATCGTACTTTGGTCCCATGGAGGATCCACCAGCTAGTCTGGTCTCCTCTGGCATTTTTGCAGAGGTGCTCATCGACAGGCTAGTAATGTACAGAAGGAAGCACTGTTCAGAAACAAAGGGAGAATAACATGGATCATTCTCCAACCTCTTAACTCTTTTAAATCCTTGGTGGCTGCTTTGTCAGACTTTTGCCTCCTACCTTGCCATACTGATACTTTTTATTCCTCATCGGACTAGTTTGCTTCTCAAGGAACATTTCTAAAGGAGGTTTTTAACTTGTTTAGAAAGATGGTCTAAACCCATTTTTCTCCTTGGATTTCATGGTGGGCTAAAGTTTAATGTCTATATGTCCAAAGCATGTTGCATTTGTACTTATAGTAGATTGAGGTAACTTTTTAAAATAATTTTTCTTAATCTGATGTTTGGAAGTTTTTTATCATTTTGTCACATTGAATATTCTAATATAAACTAAATTTGTGAATGAAGTTTTAAAAAGTGTCAGTTTAGTATTTATAGAAGGGTGTGTATTTGTCTCCTTGTCAGAGGGCTCATAGAATGGAAGAGAGAATGTGTTTCAATTGAATGCTGTGGTTTATAAACAATGTTGAATCACACCATTAAAAGCAGAAGCCCTTTATCCCCAGAGGAGCTGCAGCTTTGGTGGTAGCTGGGGGAGTTCTGCAGATGGTCCCGAGACTGTGCCTGACCCATCCCAGAAGTGCTGCCTCGAAGGATGAGATAGTGTTCCTCAAATCTCCATCTGCATTTGACTCTGTGCCTTTGGAGATGCTGTGGAAAGGTTGCTAATGCATGTTAAATGTGTGCACATTTGTAGGCTTTGGGCTGATGCTGTGAAACTTTTTACTAGGACAGTGAATAACCAGGGATGTCCCTGGCTTTACATTGCCACAGCTGCACTCCTGTTTGCATCATGGAGCCAGAGGAGAGCTCTATGATTCTGCCATTGCACCCCCGATCCCCAATCCCAGTTTCTCTAAGCTTTACCTGCAGCTCAACCGTTTTCCCTGATGGCCTCCATCTGTTGCATATCTGTCAAAGCAGCTGTACCCTTCAGAGAACAATTAACTGCAGCTATGTATATGTGTTTAGAGTTTAGCTACTAAAAGTTGAAGGGTAGTTCTCTGTGCTGTGATTTTTGGGGTAGTTAGCTGTACTGTGTGCCCTGAAATTTAGCACATCAGGGTTGTTTCAGACAGACAGGGGAGGGGTAATCTTAACTGATGCCACTTAGCAGCCCACTGTCTAGGATCTGCACATCTTTGGTGTTTGTGTCTCAGTGTAGGTGAAAGATTGGCGGTTTATGACCGGACTGAATAGACCAAAGCTTTTATTGGGAAAGTAACTGCTTTGGAGCAGATGCATAACAAGAAAATACAAGGCCTCACTAGAGGAACAGGTACAGCTAGTTCAAGGATTTAGATGTGCTAATGAGTATGTTGGTAATGAACAAAATTCTATCTCTGAAGCCAATGAAAACATTCATTGACCTCACTGGGGCCAGGATGTTGCCCATGGTCCTTGCTTAGCATTGAAGATAACCTCTGTTACCCGAAAAAGAAAGAAAGAAAAAGAAAAAAAAAAAGAGAGATAAAGAGAAGCTCACAAGATTGGTGGACTACAGATTTCTTCTGCTTTTTCCTCTATATCTGCTTGTAAATTTTTTGATGTCTTTGTAATTATGCTTTATTTCAACATTTTTCAGTATTTCAAATGTCACTGTTTTTATAACAAAAAATTAAAACTTTTGTCCAAAGCCCAACACTCATGAGCTGTTTTATTTAATTTGTATGTGTGTGAGTAAGAGCATGTGGTTTTGGCCAGAACCATTCCATTTTGAAGCTTTTTCGAGATACTGTACATTTTTTTAAGAGGTTCTCTTCATCTGAACTCTTCTATGTTTAGGAAATCCTCTTGACTTTCTTTTGTTGTTGGGATGAAAGAACAATCCAGTCTTATAACACTGATAAGCTGACTGAGGTGCTGATGACAAGCAGCAGCAAATTATATTACTGTTTTTCTGTCAAATTCTTCAGTAGCCACCTTGCTGACTTCAGAGGTATCTGAGAACTGCATTTTTCTTCTGGCTGCACTGTTTCATCCCTGGGAAGTCATTACAGTAATACAGATGGGCTCAACAGCAGCACATTATTTAATTACCACATGTAGGCAAAAAAAAATACACTTCTACAACTAAATATTCTTGATCATAGGCTTTCCTAAATAATTGAAAAGCACCTTTTAGGGCAAACTGGGTGGCAATGTACAGCATGCTTGTGTGATTCATCTCTTTTGTCAGCAGTTAGGAAAAAGTATGTTAGGTGCTGCTTGTTTGATATGGCTGTGCCTGGAGCCTTCCTGTACCACATCCCCCAGCAGTGCTGCTTTTGCTCAGGGAGGCAAAAGTGTTCTTCAGTGAGAGAACTGCATTTACAAAAACAACCAAACCAAAACACAAAGCTCTAAGCAACTCTGTCAACTTCTATTCTTTCACTTCCCAGCTGTCAGAGGCTGAAAAACCATCACATAGCTCAATAAATGGTCTCTGCAGATGCTTTGAAGATCAGACCTCTGAGTTCCTTATGCAACTTCCCTTAATCATGACATGTTCAGATTATTCCCTTGTTTCTGTGCTTTTAGGACAAAAGCTGTGCAGATCATCAGCCTGCTCTGCTGCTCCTGGAGGGTTAAATGGGTGTGCTGGATGTGCGAATTCTTCCACTCTCAGATCTTTGCTAGCTGGAGACTATTGTAAATCCTCAGACAGAAGATTCAACATCCCCCCAACAGCTGAAGCATTGCTTGAGCTATAAGTGAATGTTATCCCTTAGAAGAGTAACTCGAGAGTAGTTCTCTCTGGTCTTTCAGTAACCCAGTGTAGTCTAATTGCCAGTTCATGAGCCAGGTCCAGCTGGCACTCCTGCCTTTTCCCTAAGCAATTTATTAGTTGCTTGAGAAGCACTTGCCTTAGGAACAGCCAAAAGCTCTCCCCAAGCCTGCAAATGGCCCAGTGGCTGGAAATCAAACCTCTGGTGCAGCCACAATGTGGGAGGCAGGATGAAGTGTGGCTGGCAAACATCTATGATCTGGTTAGGGGCAAGCAATTAATTGTTACAGCAGCAGCTGTAAATGATGAAATACACAGCTTTAAGTTTCCACTTTCTCTTAAACTCAGTCTGCTATACTTTTGTAATGATGCTCTTTCTTGTGGGCAGCCTTTTGAAGGTGGAAGATTGGCTATATCCCTAATAATAGAGCCATATCCATACGTGATGAATCCATGGTATCATAGCCATTAAGATGTGGCTGATTATGTAACTGACAAACTCCTGACCTACAAAGTTGTGTTTACTTGCAGACAGACAGCAGGATGCAGATGCAGGGGCTGAAGCTTTGCTTCCCACTCAAACCATGGTGTAACACTGCCAGGGTTAAGATGGGCAAACATAGAGAGGAATTTGGCCTGCTGTTCCATAATTATCCATAAGTGATCACTGTAATTGTCTATAATTATCAAGGTCCCACCCAATGTGCATATCAGTGGCACTGCCAACATGTGCACAAGCTGACTAGCAGGTAGACATGCTAATTGCCTGGCAGGAAATAATTTCTTTACTGTGCTCACAACATTGGCATACACTGTAACTCTGAGTATTTTCTAAGGGTACCTGAATGTTGTGAGAGAGGGTTTTCAAGTCATGGGCCACAAAAATCAGGTATAGGAAACCATGTCCTTCTTTGATTGTACTGAACCAGACCCACAGATCTTTTCAAGGTAAAATGAACTTTCCAGTATGTGCCATCCCTGACATTCAGCCCTGCAGGTGTTCCTGCAAACAAAAGGTCCTCCCATGCTGACTGAACAGACACTGTAGTGCATTGATCTCAGAAACAACTCCCTGTGTCTTCTGGGGAAAAGGCCACTCAGTGTAAGAGTAATTGACCCCTGTGTCATTTGGTAAACCTTATTTTCTATCAAACTTTGATTTCTCTTTGTATGCAAATTTTCCTTTGGTGGTGGTTCTGTGCAGTGCGCGGTACAGGGAAAGATGATAAATGGCTTTATCAAGCTCTTCTGGCAGCAACAACCGCCTGCCATGGTGTTCGTCCTGGAAACCTGCTGGCATCCCGAACTGCAAACCCATCAAGGAGCCAACGTGTAAAGAAATAACAACCACTAGAAGGTAACTCCCTGCTTCCCTGAGACAGTACTGCTCAGGTCCTCAGGCTCCTCCTATTAGCTCTGCCAAGATTCACAGAGTGGCAAATCCAGGCTGAGGGCTGGAAGCGCGAGGCTGCCAGCGAGTACAGGAGATTTTCCATTTCCAGTGCTCACTGTTGTTCATGTGAAAGCACTGATATATCTGAAATTGCAAGTACCATTTTAGATCATGTTATTTTTAGACATTTTCATAGCTCCTCAGCTGTGTGGAGGCTCCTATAAATGAACAACAGCTCTTTTACTTTAGTAGATTTTTATTCTCTAAATGAAGACAAGAATTCTTATTCAGTGTTTGAGATTTAGAAAATCTGAGCATACAGAGAGTAACCCAGAACCAGTCCTGGACTTACAGAAATTGTATATCATGCTGTCATATTTTAGTTTATTTTCTAATTTTGACTTTCTAATCCATCTGTTACGAGTTTAAAAGGTTTGGAACTGAATTAAACTGACTCATACTGGTAAAAGATAATTCATATTGTTAACAGCAACCAACTAGAACAAACAGTACAGAAGCTTAGAACATTACATTAGGAATCCCAAAATGAAGTTGATTAACTCAGTAAACAAGAGTAAGGTTCAATAATAAAAAAACTTGTGATACATTCTTACTACTTTCTAACTCCTTTTACAAGAAACCACTGATCCTCCAAATTAGACTGTTTTCCCACAAAATTCATCTTGGAGAAAAAGGATGGTAAAATTTGTTAGTGCTGACTTCAGGATATCTATGATTTTGCTGTATGAGTCACCAACAGGAAAGTTTCCCCCTGACTAATTTGTATGAGAGCTTTTTTCCCCTCATTGATATGTTAATGCTTCGCTTTTGCTCTAGCACATTCTTATATTTTTGAAGGAAGCAAAAAGTCAATCCATGCTTTCAGCCTGGGTATTTTTCACACCTTCTGCACCACTTCTATGGATTTTTCTAAATTCTGTTAAGGGGATACAGTGTTATATATTGCTGTTTATATGTAAAAATATTACTTTCTCTGTGATGTTGAAAATACTTGTTTATTTTAATCTAAAAATGTTTGTTCAGCATGAAAAATAACTGAGTCTGAGGAGCTAACCTTTTCTCTTTATTGTTTTTTTTCTGTTTGGGTTTGTTTTGGGTATTTTTCTGTTCGGTTGGTTGTTTGGTTTTTTTGGGGGTTTTTTTGGTTTTTTTTTTTTAGTTTTAGAATGCAGAGCAGCAGGCACATGCATAAAATGATAGGAAAAAAAAAATAATCTGGTTCCTGCCCTCATACTCAAGTGCCTTCCATTCTTGATGGGGGAGCTCCAACATGTCCTGCACTGCACCTTTTATTGCCTGGCAAAGAAGCCAACGGACAAGAGACTTCCTTAAACTTTGATTGACCTTTAGTGGTATTGGTCAGATCAGTTCATCTCACTGTGCCTTGGTTTCTCAACCTCCATGAGGACAATATTTTCATTATAAAGTGGTATGAATTCTGCCCGAGGTTACATATGATTATCAGTTCAGAGTTTGTAGGTTTCCCGTCACACAACAGAGCAAATGCTGCAGCAGAACAGCATCTTATTCTTCAAAATATTGCCATCCTCGCAATAGGTCAGTGGGTGGTTACAGCATTAAAGCATCATCTTCTAGCCAAGGACAGAGGGAAGAACAGCACAAAAGGGAAAAACTATGGTATTACAAAAATTAGCAGAAAAAAGTCTGAGTGCTGCATTGTTTTGTCAACTGGCAAGTGTTGGACTTTAAATTTTTGAAGAAGTTGAAGCCTGGTCTCTCATTTACCTGATACTAGCTGTTTTGTTGTCACCTTATTAAAATATTATTATCCAAAACTTATTTGTGTTTGGTAAAACATTGCCAGGCCCTCTCAAGATATAAGTGCAAATCTCCAATCTAGCCATAGGTTTTGAAAGCCCTGACTAGTTTGGCTAATGAGGAACACTGTGATAGCAAACCCTCCCTACCTGCTGAGAGGGAAGGAGTTAAAATCTCATGCTGGTAAAGGAATCCAAATCATTCTTTTGCAGCTGCTTCTGACTTGCAGATCTGTGCAGGGCTTCCTGCTCTCACTGTTGTGGATGCTTTGGTCCTGCATGCCATGGTCTTTTTGCTGTTTGTGAGGAAGTTTTATCACTAGTACTCACTGACGCTCTGAGATTTTGCTCAGCCTGTCAGGACTGTAAGCTGAGCCCAGAGTTTTTAATACATTTAACCTCACAAATCCCCTTTGAACTAGCAAAAAGGAGAGAATTAAGGCTCAGTGAGAAGGAAGTGTCTTGCCTGAGGTCATCTGGGCTGCCTGTGACATGGAAGAACCGGAATCTTTCACAGAGGGTAGGACTAAAATCATTAACCTATTACCTCTTCCCTTAAGTACAAGAAACAATGCAATCATTCTCAAAACGCTCTCTAAATCTTTATTTTCCGGGTTTTTATGTTGTTTTTTTGTTTTTGTTTGGTTGGTAGGGTTTTCTTGGTTTTTTTTTTGAAGGGAGGAGAAAGTGGAGAGGTTTTTTTATGCAAATTCAATAGTCCCTCATCAGCCTATCCTGCTGTGGAAAGCTTCTTTGTGATGTTAAATGAGATTCACATTATTCTTCCCAGTATCTTTGTTGTTTGCAGAGTATAACAAGCAGTGAAGCTCAAGGGAATCGCATCAATTTTTATTCTGAGTCTGGCTGACAAAGATATGAACACTTAATTAAAATTTCTTTCATCTCATGAAAATAGCCCTGAAAATCTGCGCCTGAGGAGAGCTTGATTTTAGTGAAGGCAAAGTGTCCAACTGCAAGATCTTAGCTGGAACACTCGCCTTCACAAATCATTTGAACTGGGAGTGGGATCGAGGTGTTTCCAAGCGGATGTCCAGACTTTGAGGGAGGCACCCCTGCTTTCATTTCTGACTCATTCTAGTCCTGTGAATTCCTGTTTCACACAAGGACAGACCATCAGGAAGGAGAATCTCTCAGTTCCGCAGAACAATGTAATCAATTCAGGCATGCATGTAGCAGGAATAGTTGGTTTAGGCTTCCCAAAGTGCCATCTGTGAGAAAACCGATTTTTTAAATGACTGATTACAACAAAATGCACATTCTTTTTTCCTTTTTTTAACATGGACACATGCATATTGATGAAAATTAGTTCTTTCTTGCTACATTAAATCAGAGTGTTGATAATTAGGCATCTGTACACAGGGCTGAGAACATTAGGAGCACTAAAGAAACAAACAATAGTTTATAATAGGATCATTACAGCCATCTTAGCAGCACTTACAACATGTTTATTCAAAAATGAAATATGCCCCAAGGAAGAAAAACACCAACTAGGGAACTCTGGGGATTTAAAATAAAAAGGTCACTTTTAAAGCCCTTAAGTAAATAATTTCAAACAACTCAGCAACAGCTCACATTAAAAAAAAAACTAAGCAGCTAAAACAATAAAATGTGTTAATTGTACAATCTGTAATGTATCACAAGAACAAGCACTGTCAACCCCATTACCTTCTCATTGTTCGAAGTGAAAAAATTCAATATTAATACTGACATACATCTTGGTGTATATACGCACAGCAAATATTTACGGTTCTGTGAGTGTCTCAGATTGTGCACTGCCAAGAAGGAAATACTTGCAGCTGCAAGTAGAAGTTTAAAATAAACTGTGCATTTCTGCATCAACAGCTCAGGTCGCCAGAAACCATTGGGTCAGGGGAAGCTTACAGGTCAAGCTCCACGTGGGAACAGGAGACTGTCTGTGGTGGTGGTGAAACTTATCGCATACAAATATGAAGAGTGCACTCAGATTTACACACGGTATTTCTAATTAACTTATTAAAAAGTGCAGCACCTGCAGGTTTTGGTGGAACTAATGAAGCATCTGCATTTCCCGCTTACCAACAGGGGCTTGAGTAGGGCTTGGAGTCACCAACAATGCAAAGCACTTCTGTGGACTAAATTTCACCTCTTCTGTTTTCCCTCAGATGGCATATCCTCTTAGTATGTAACACAATCTTAATATTATTCTTTAATCCAAGGAATTAACTCAAAAGAAAGCAAAACGGTTCATGTGAACTAAACCTCCTGCAGCACGGGGTGAATTTCAGGGAATGCCGGGGGATGTTGGCAGTACCTCAAAGCAGACCTCTTCAGGCTCTGCCCAGGTGTTGTGGTTTAGGAATGGCACTCCCCAGTTCAGGACCCCCACTGAGACTTTTGAAACCACACACTGCTCTCTCTCACTCCACCTTCCTCTCGCCCGCTGCGGTGGGATGGAGTTGAGAGCTGGAGGCACAACAATATATTGGAAACATCAGTGAGATAAGAAACCTGCCCCCGCTCCCAATACACAACACCAGTCAGCTCCCTCCTCCATAGGAAAAACCCCTTTTCCCCCTGCTTCCGGCAATGACAGGTGGGATAGAATAACCTCCACATCCTAGCCACGCTCCCTCCTGCCAAAATTAACCCCGCCCCAGATGGAATCGGGACATCAGGAGACATTACTTCTCGTTACTATTTTGGAATTAAGGGCTGTCCATAACCGCAAAATCAATTAGGTTGGAAAAGACCTCTGAGGTCATTGAATCCAGCCCGTGACCTAACACCACGCCAACCAGACCGTAGCACTAAGTGCCATGTCCAGTCTTTCTTTAAACACCTCCAGAGATAGTGACTTCTACTCTAATGTCTAATCACCCTTCCAATGAAGAAATTCCTCCTGATGTCCAGACTGAACCTCCCTGTCGCAGCTTGAGGCCATGTCCTCTCATGCTGCCACCAGCTGCCTGGGAGAAGAGGCCGAGCCCCACCTGGTCAACCTCCTTTCAGGGAGTTGTAGAGAGAGATAAGCTTCTCTCTGAGCTTTCTTTTCTCCAGGCAAAACACCCTCAGCTGCTCCTCAGACTTCTGTTCCAGACGCTTCACCAGCTCTGCTGTCCTTCTCTGGATACTCTCCAGAACTTTAATGTCCCTCTTGAACTGAGGGGCTCAGAACTGGCCGCAGAACTCGAGCTGCCCCTCAGGTGCGCTAAGTATAGGGGAACGTCTCTAGGCAACGCAGCTTTCCTACAGGGTCTCACGGCCTCTTCGGCTGCCAAGTTCCGGTTCTCCAGCCCCGGCGAGCTGCTCCCCGTGCCCCAGGCGAGCGGGGCAGGACACTTCCCCACCGCACCCGCCTGAGGGCCGGTACCGGGGCGGGCAGAGCCCAACATGGCGGAAGGAGCACCGCCCCCACTCAGGTGCGGCCCCCGCCGCCGCAGGTGAACGCGGGGCGTCAGCCCAAGGCCTGTTGTGATTGGACTGCAGTGCTGTCAATCACCTGTCGCCGCGGCAACATGGGCCCGCCCCGCGGCGCTCTCCCGGTGGTTGATTGGTCGGTGCGGCGGTGACGCGCGCGCCGGGGGGTTTTACGGCCCTCGGTGTCGGGAACTGTCTGGAGAGGGCGGGTGGCGGGTCTGGCGGTTGGAGCTGCGCGCTGCGGCCATGACGTTCAAGCGGAGTCGTGACCGCCTGTACAGCACCCGCTGCTGCGGCTGCTGCCATGTGCGCACCGGCACCATCATCCTGGGCACCTGGTACATGGT
>JAHLSL010000038.1:8845103-8857740 GCA_025920805.1 Petroica traversi | reverse complement strand
TCTCGAAACATCTTTATTTCTGACTCGTGGAAGGACCAGGTTGCTGAAAAGATTTTTTTTTTCTTCCTAATCTAAAAACCAGAATTATTCTACCTACCTACCTACAATCTCAGCACTGGGTGTTTTTCAGTTCTTTGCTTTCTTTTTTTTGTTAGGACAAACCTTGCTTGTCTTTTTTTTTTTTTTTTTTTTTCCATGTCTTAAGCTATGCGTACATGCACTAACATTTCTTCATATTTTCTCAGCTTCCCAAAGGCAAAATAGAGTTACAGGACGAATATAGAATTAAGCAGAATATACCTGGATGGGATCTTAGATTCTCCTGGTCTATTACTCCATCCAAAGACAAAATCAACTATGCTGCCATGCATCCTGAGGGTATTTATGTAATTTCATTTTTTCCCTCTGTTTTTGCTTGAATCAGATAAAAAAGGTTTCTAATGCCTTGGGGAAAAAACCCCAAACTAAACCAAAACAAAAAATTACCAAAAAAGGAGGTGCTGTTTTCACCTCTTCTTTTAAGATACTTGTGAAGATTCTTTTAAATCTAAGCTTGAATGGAATAATAAAAGTGAACTTGATATTAACCAGGAGAGGTATGTCAGGTTCCCAAAACACCTGTCAAGGTGTGAATTCAAACTGAGCCAGAATGTCTCTTTTATAGAAATACTTTTGTTTTGGGTTGTCCATTTTTCAGCTACAAATCTACCCTTGGTGGTATAAATTAAGTACATGGCACAGTCAGTGTCAGGACATGGTATCAGGATGGGGGGGAGGCATCTCAATTGCCTGCTGTCAATGTCTTGATTGGGTTTTGTCTTCCTAGAAGTGATGCTTATCTCTGATCTGAGCTATGGCTTTTCTGCTTCTGTCTAGATTTATACGGCACTGAGGAATTTTGGAAGTGTGCATGTAAATGTTCATTTTGACATGTAAAATTACTTCAAAGAAATTTCACTTTTCTCTCTGCTCTACCTTAAACAGCAACAATTTCCAAAGAAGCATTTTTACAACATCATTTGTGTCTTTTTCCTTGTTGGCCTTTATTTCTTCTTGTTGTGTATTTTTGATTGTGATTTAGAAACAAGAAATAATTCCTAATTAGCAGTCTATATTATCATTATCTTAAAAATATCTTAGGATCTGTTCCCTATGTGATCTACTCAGATGTTTTACCATTTTATTTATTTTCCTTATAAAAACTGGAATTCAGGATTTATGAAAATAAACAGTAAATACATGTATTTATAATTGCTCCCTCTCTTTATTGGCTGTTGCATGAAAACCACAACCCTTTGTTTCAAGGATAGTTAGACATTTTGAGGGCTCAAATGTGCACCTATCTATTAAAGCTTAGAAAAATTCAGTTATTTATTACTTGTCAAAATTAATATTTAAGACTCTCTAATATGTTGCTCACTGTCATTTGAAGCCTCTTCATAAAGGATCAACCAACATTATCTGGCAGTAATTTGCCGTGACTCACTGTCCTTGGGTGAGAGCTCCTGTCCTGTGTAGGAAATGACTGAAGCATTTTTTTTCCCTCTTGACAGGCACTGCCTGCAAGAACCGGCCTCTAGACCTCGTCTTCATTGTAGACAGCTCCCGTAGTGTCCGACCTGAAGAGTTTGAGAAAGTGAAAATCTTCTTGTCAGAAATGATCGACACCCTGGATGTTGGTGAGAGAACAACCCGTGTGGCCGTCATGAATTACGCCAGCACTGTCAAGGTGGAATTTCCCCTCCGCACCTACTTTGACAAAGCCTCTCTGAAGGAGGCTGTGTCTCGCATTGAGCCCTTGTCTGCTGGCACCATGACCGGCCTTGCCATCCAAGCTGCCATGGATGAAGTCTTCACCGAGGAGATGGGCACCCGGCCAGCAGCCCTCAACATCCCCAAGGTGGTCATTGTAGTGACAGATGGACGGCCACAAGACCAGGTGCAAGATGTGGCAGCAAGCGCCCACACAGCCGGCATTGAGATCTACGCGGTCGGGGTGGGCCGGGTGGACATGCAGTCCCTGAGGGCAATGGCCAGCCAGCCCCTGGATGAACACGTCTTCTATGTGGAGACCTATGGTGTGATCGAAAAGCTGACATCCAGATTCAGGGAGACTTTCTGTGGTAAGGGGATCCGTCCAAGAGAGTGGTGTAACTTGGCTCCTTTTGACTTCTGCTGTGGTTCAACTCTTCAAGAAAGAAGTTTTTCAGAAGTGTTATGTATCACATTGAAATATTTCCTTTACCATCCATTAGGCAAACAAGCCAGCCCCTTTTTTCAGTGGAGGCCAAGTAATGGCCTTCCATTTTGAATAGTGACCTTAGTGCAGGTAACAGATCTGTCTCGAGTGGACCTCCTTGTGCAGTTGATTTAGAGAGATTTAGAGAGAAAGAGAACTCACAGCAATCTGGATGAGGTTTGACTGCATATATTTACAGAATTACTGAAGATGCACACCAGAGATTGCAGGCTGCTCGTTTCTTTTCCCATCTCACAGGGAAGCAAAGAGGGTGGGAGTGTAGAGCTGAAGGGATTCTCTATCAGAGTTCAGAGTACATGTGCTGTAAGCAAGTCCTTTCATAGCAGCAAGTCCTTTCATAGTCCTTGTTCTTAAGAATAAACTTACTGTTTATTGTGCTGAAGCATAGAAATTATGTCCCTGCAAGGCTGGGGGGTAAATCAGAGAGCTCACACATGTACACTTCCAGTGTAACTCTGAGTGGCCTGTGTGCAGTTTGCCAGAATCTGTGGGATTAATGAAAAAAACAGGGTGAAGGAAATAGTATTTAAAAAGACTCCTATAAACCAAATGAATATAAGAGGGTATTGTAAGACAGTGTGGTAAACTGGGTCCCGTTCCAACTCCAGATTGCTTTTTGGTCAGAAATCTGGACTCACCAGCGGCAATTAGGATTTTCTTTCACTTTGACCAAGGCAAATAAATTTGTTTGTAGGGTGTACTGAAAACAGGAAAACTAATATTGAGGGGGAAAATAGTTGGCTAAGATCAAGTTCTTGATGCATTGAGGGCCTTATTCAACATGAGGCCATCCCAGAGATGGAAAATCTTAGCCTTGAATTGCTGTCCAAGACAGTGAACGTTTGATTTTCCTACCACAAAAATCTGACCATTTGAGTCTGAGCTTCTCACTTATGCTTGAAAATATCACCCAGAGATTTTGTTCATAAATCATGGAGATGAATTCTCTAATTCCCAAGGGTGTAGCACAATGAGAAGATGCTGTCTGGGTTTCAAAATGTAAAGACAAGACAATTGTATCAGCCTTTTTAGAGGACTTCTAAATCTTCCTTGTTTGAGAAAATTGGAAATGTTGCCATTTTGTTGCCACAAAATTTCCTTGTTTTCAGAAATACATGAGAAGGTTCAAGGACTCTTGCTTCTGATTTCTTATCTTTTGCTATGGAGATTGATTTTACTGGTAGTCCATACCCAAAGTAAAAGTAATTAGTAGCTACTAATCTAAGTAAAATCTCAGGTAAAAAGAAAGCTGTTTTCCCATTTCTCTCCCACCCTCCCTCCCCCCCTCCCTCCCTCCCTCCCTCCCTCTGGCTGTCTGTAATAGAAAGGGACTGAATACAAAGAGCCAGAAGATCCTTTTCCTTGCTGAGTTCTCATTTCCAGTGTAATGTTACTAAATGCTTAAAATCTCTCCTTGTTGAATCCTTTTCAGTTCATCCCTCCTCCTGCCACCTCAGGTAATGAGTTATTTCAGTGCTGTTTATGACCTCTCTCCTGGCTGCACAGCGCTGCAAAGGAGGCTGTAACTTGTTGTGACAACGACACAGCACTGACATGCATTACCACTAATCCAGGAAACAGTGCAAGATGTACTTTTGTAAGCATGAATGATTAAAGCCTGTTCTTCCCTCTGGGATGCCTGAAGCACCTCTCTGTCACTGCCCCTTGTAGCTGTGAACGTGTGCGCCCTGGGGACCCACGGCTGCCAGCAGGTCTGTGTGAGTATTGGGGCATCCCACCTCTGTGACTGCTATGAAGGATATACCCTGAATCCAGACAAGAGAACCTGCTCAGGTATTACTCCTTTGGAAAATGAGTTCAGCTAGAGAAAAAAAATAAATTTTTTAACACTATATTTGGATTTGTACTTGTGTGCTTCTGTTGAAATAACAAACATCTGTATCTTTTTCAATAATAAATCTAGTAATGAATAATAAATAAAACTCAGCTACAAGTAATGGTGAGATGTAGTTTGAGTCTATCACTGTCCTTTTTATTGTGACTACAGATCCATTCATTAGGACCATATGCCAAAACAAAGTCTTCAGATGTAGACACTATATTTTCTCCTATCATTTGTTGTAATTCCTTCAATTACTATTGCCATTTCTGAGCTGATTCCAAATCAAAAGATATTAAAAAATGGGAATGTGCACTCCATCCCAAACTGCTTGTTATTAACAATGAGTTGTTTCTCTAACACGCCTAACAAGCTGTGGACATGTGTGCATCTGGGAGGCATGAGTGTGACCAGATCTGTGTGAGTAACAATGGTTCCTATGTCTGTGACTGCTATGAAGGCTACACCTTGAATCCAGACAAGAAGACTTGCTCAGGTAAGAATTAAAGGCTGCTTGAATGTATGAAAATCATGGAGATATGGACATGTTTTTTGTGAGATACCCTAAAATGAGAACTCATTTGTAGTCTTTCCTTGGTTCCAATAATGATAACATTGCATTTCTGTTTAAATTTGTTGTTTAAAAAATGCAGATTGGCAATTATCTACCATTTTATAGTCTTCACAGAATTCCATAAACATTGTTTAGCTGCTTAGTCTGACATGGAACAGGTTATTGCTAATCTCATGTGGGTTTTTAGCTTCATCCTTACTGGGGATGCACGAGACTGTTGGAATTGCTGATGAAAGACAGAACTGCATGAGATGTTGTGTAGTCATGTCTTGCAGTTTCTGCCTCCTCCATTAAATAATTAATAAGTGGATTCAGTTGTCTGCAGCATAATATAATAATGTAACCAGTTAAATTGTAATTAAATTGTAATTACAAATGTTCAGCATTTAAAACAGTGAAGTGTCTAGGAGGTTTAACAGCTTTCTTTCCTAAACCATGGCTCACCCCAGCCATGGACATGTGTGCACCTGGAAGGCATGACTGTGCCCAAGTCTGTTTGAGTAAAGATGGATCCTACAGCTGTGGCTGCTATGAAGGATACACTCTGAATCCAGACAAGAAGACTTGTTCAGGTAAGATCTGATTAAAGAAAAATTGTGTTCCACTAAAAGCAAACAGCTTTGAAAAATCTGGGTAATTTATGTTATTTTTCTGATAAATTATTCCAGACTTTCTGTACAAACCCTGAAAACTCAGGGCAACTTTGTTTTTCCACATGTACAGTAGTAATTTGAGATCCTTGGCTTTTCTGCAGTTGTGTGAAGCTTGTATTTGGTTAAGATTAAAATGCCATTTGGCATTTCCTTGAGGACTTCATAATATTTTCACACCCATGGAGCATGAATTGCTATATCCAATATGTGATGTGTACCACTTCTGTCAAAAAACTCTACAGCAAAGCAGCACAGAGAATGAGATGAGGGAGAGCATGGACTGTGCTGGAAGAGATTGCAGTCTGTATCATCATGAGTGTGATTGCTCTTTCTAGTGGATGTGTTTGGACCTTAAAAAATATTCCAGCCTTAGAGCTCTAGAGGATGGAAGAAAATGTTCCTTCTCAGTGCTGGTCTCTTGTGGAGAACAAGAGCAGAGATGTAGCTGGTACCCAGGGTACAAATAAGTATTTATTATCTACAAATTAATATCTATTCTATATTGTCTTCACCTGATTAGGGTTTGAGCTTCACTCTTGAAATTCTTTGGATGTCTCGTTGGTGATTTATTTAGGGAAAATCCTTTTTTCCCCCCACTTCCACTATAATCCCTTTCCTTACTTTATTTTGTGTGACAAACTGTTGACCTTAGGCTTCCAGTTCCAGGAGGAATCTCCCAAGTTAAGTCACAGCCTCACATCTCACAGAGGTGAAGCCAGAGGGCCTCAGTATTTCTTCCTGCCTAGGTTAGGAGCTGATTTATAAATATGGTGCCTAGGATTAGCTCTTAGCTGGCATTACAGAGAGACAATAAACATGTGAGGGAATGAAAATTCAATTAGGCCTCCCCTTTGGAAGTCCAATTCCAAACCTCATTTCATAGTACCAGTTCTCCTCCTGCATACTCAAACTTTAAAATATTTTCTTCATATGCTTGCTTTATTTTTTCCTTTTGAATCTCCTTTTGCAGTATCCTGCTAATAATTTCCCAGCCATTCAGGTCTTTATGGCAATTATATCACAAAGATGTGCAAAAAATTATGCAAAAAATAGTCTAGGTCTGGGAGAGGGTCTTTTTTCCTTTTTCCTTTTACTTTTCTTTTTTTTCTTCTTCTCCTTTGTTTCCTTCCCCTTCCCCTTCTCCTTCCCCTTTCCCTTCCTCTTTTTTTCTCTCTTTCTCACTTTCTTTTTTCTCTCTCTTCCTCTCTTCTTTTCTTTCTCCATCCTTAATTTTTTCTTGTGCCTTACTGGGCCTCCTTAGTGCAAAGATATCCAAATATAGGAACTCCTTCTCATCTTGCCCTTTTAGAATTGACGTTAAATTTGGCAGAAAACAGCAGCCTCACACATAAAGTGCCCACTTTGTAACTGGCAGTGGGTGTCACATCTATTTTAGCAGTCACATATACTTTCCTGTTTATGGTCTTTTCACTCCATAAAACAGTGTCTTCTCCAACTCAGTAGAGCTGAAGTAATGCCAAACAGTCTCTTAAAATCAAGATATTTGTTCTCTGAAATTCTGCTGGGTAATTGTTTTGTAACTTCATCGCTTGTAGTTCCATTCCTTTTGCCATCTCTTACAGCTGCAAAAAAGTGTTGCCAGTATTCCAAAACTTGTACTAATTTTGTGATGCTGATAGCCAGATAAAAACACAGTCTGTGCACCTACTCTGGTCAATAGCACACTGACATGCAGTAAATACATTTGGATTCAAATGAAGACACATTTGCGAGTGGGAATCGCTACAACCAACTCCAAAGGCTGAAGTTTGGACACTAATTAATATTCTTCTCTCTGAAACGCCTCCCTCAGCTGCTGATGTGTGTGCGCCCGGCAGGCACGACTGCGAGCAGCTCTGCGTGAGGGATGGCCTGTCCTACACCTGTGACTGCCAGCAGGGCCACAGCCTCAACCCCGACAGGAGGACATGCTCACGGAAGAGCAGATGCTGATCCCTTTCCCCTGTGCTCTCCCAGATGAGTGCATGTGTTGCACTAGCTCTCATTAGCACGTGAATGCATTTTATATGTCTGAGAAACTTTCACCTGCGTTCAGGTGTTAAAAGCCAGTTCTATGTCACTCTGCCTTGCCCGCTTTGAGCAAAATTCAGAGATATAAAAAACTTTATATGTAACAGTGTTAGTAAATACTCAACATGCAGTCTTTGTCAACTTAAAACTAAGGCCTCCCCTAATTTATGCAATATTCAGCAAACCCAGAACTGAGAAATTGTTGAAGAAAGAAGAGCTGGGGTTAGTCACACACTTTGGAATGTGTACTACCATGCAAGACAGTTTGAGAGGATGTCCTCCCCTCAAGGCTGAATTTATCTTACTGTTCCTTTCTTTAGCTTCTAAGTGACTTTGTGTTACAGTAAAAATGTAATAATTTCAGAAGTGTTTCTTTCCTTCCCAGTCTCCTTACTGTAAACTTATTCTGTTCTGGAAACCTTTCCTAGTGTGCCTTTGGGAGCTGATGTAGCATTTCATTCTGGTAGGGTTAGGCAGGTGGGTCAGAGGGAGCAAGGTCTGAGCTATCCCTTATGTTATTTTATGATTTAATCCCCAGTAAGGCAATTGCTGTTCCAAGGCAAGATCAGTTACACATCTCAGCAGTTCCTGTAAGATTCATAGAGGATAGGCTCCCAGCATGGAAAAGCATTGCCATTGGGAAGCATTAAAAAATGTTGTTGTTGGACAACTGCTTCTCCAAAGCACATCCTGTTGAACTGTGTGTGCACACCTGGAGCCCATGACTGGCAGCAGGTCTGTGTGAGTGGATCAGAGACCTGTGATTATTATGAAGGCTTAGTCTTAAATTCAGATGACAAAACATGCTCAAGTAATAATTTAATGTTGGGGTTTTTTTTCTGAATATGTTTATTTATTGAAGCACCTCTTTTTAATGTGTGAAACATTTTTAATCTGTTTGACTTGTTGAGCATGCCAGTGGCAAATTTTGAATATCAAATACTGGAAGTCTCTCAATTTCACAGGACTGTAGAAGAATTCAGAGTACCCCTGGACAATTGTATGAGCTGGTTGCAAAAATAATTTTGTTAAAAGAGACAAAATCCAGGGAGGATCTGTATCTGTCATTGGAGAATTTAAATGTAGACATAAAAAGTTAACTGGCAGTTGGTTGGAAACCAGCCATGCTGGTGTGATGTTCTGAACTGGCCTTCCTCCATCTGACTCCTGAACAGCTCTTCTTTGTACATTGACCATAAAGCCAGTGGAATGTTTCAAAGCGGGGAGCTGAGCAAATACAGGTTCAGTGGAATCAAGGAGACACCAATTTCAACACTGGCTTGAACAGAAATGAATTTTTGCACTGGCAGATTTGCAGCCTCATAGATTTTGCAGTTTCCCTGCAAAATGGGAGTATTAATGGCATGATTGATAAACAAAAAAAACCAAACCAACGAACCAACCAACTAACCAAAACAGTCCAGAAAAAAAGGGAAATGTACTTGTGTATAATATTTCTGTTGTTTTACTGTTACAATGCTCACACACTTTGTTTGATACTGACCAACTATGCATTTAAATATCTAGAGAAAACAAGATTTATTAATATGCCATTGTTGCCTTTGCAAGTAATGTAAAACAACATTTATGAAGAGATAGATATTACATACAGGTAATACCTCTTGATAACTTATTGAAAATGTATTTGTAGGCTCTCTTCAATAATTATTCAATAATTGTAATAAATCTACTAATTGTTATTTTCTCTCTTAGGAACCATAATGAGCAGCCTTGTAACAACTGAAGAGTCCTGTAAGTGTGAAGCCATAGTTGCCCTCCAGGACTCAGTGACCTCACGCCTTGAAACTCTGTCCACAAAATATATCCTTTTTCTTACATGATCACCTGCATTCAGCACTTTCCTGGTATTTTAAAAGGAGCCATTTCAATACAAATTGGGGAAGAAATGTCCCTCAAAAGAGAAAGTATTATCAGGGTGATTTTATTTGTTGTTGCAAACACCACTATGTTTTCACATTTCATTGAAGAGCAACATGATAGAGATAAAATAAATGCACATGCCCACATCTCTTATATTATATATGCCATGTTGAACATCAAGTACTGCTGTACTCATAATTCTTCTAGTTGGCTTTTACTGTTACATCAGACACTCAGTTTTGAGCCTTCCTATTATGTCCCAAAACTTTGGAGACAACTTCACAGCAGTGTGACAACAGTCCCATTAGCTGTGTCATTCCTTTGCATCCACAGGCAGGCACTGTCCCAAGTGATTTTCAAACAGCTAAGTTTGGAAATTTCTGTTTCTAGCATGTATTGATCTCATCTAGAAAACAGACTGGTTTTTGAAAATGCAACGATGAGAAAGACTCTTAGCCATCTTTTTTATTGCCCTTAACAACTGACCACTAGAGGAAGTGTCTGAGAAGCTGCAGGCCTATCAAGACAGACAGCAGATTGTCTGAACTATCATTTTGTTTGATATTTTAAAATAATTTTTCAGAATCAAGCCTTTTTATTGTTTTCAGCAAGCTTTATTTCATTGCACAGCTTATAAAACAGCAGTTGGTTTATTATTATCGACAAACGTCCAGAAGATTTCAGGAAGACAAGAGTCTTGAAAATACAGAGACCCTGAGGATCTTCATGTACAGGCACTTCACAGATACAAAGATACTCACACTTGCTGTGCTTCAGTTTGTACTGCAGGTACTGCAGGTACTGCTTTTCTGTAGTAACTGCCTTGTTTATTCTCTTAATGCAAGATAAATGCAGAAAAAAAAAGAATGAATACAGTGTATCACATTGTATAAAACTCTGAAACAGCAAGGCAGAATGAAAAAATGTATCTATGTCTTCTTTCAATTAAATGGGAAAGTAAGTTGGGATCTTTTAACTTATTTTAATAAAATATGATATCACATTAATGTTAGAAGTTATTTTGTATTCAACTTAAAGGATGTGTGTTATGAAATAAAGGGCTTAAAAAACCTGAGTAAACAAACCCTCAGAGATAAAGGAGGCATAAATGGAAGAAATAAACAGAATACTGCCCTAAGTCACATGTTTGGAAGAAAAAGTATTAGATTTTAAAACCTAGATGTCATTGTAAATATAGATAAAAGATTCAACAGTAATTTCAAGTACTAATAATATTTAACATGAAGAAGAATGAAAGACATCCTCTAATTTAAGCAAGATTTACTTATTACTCAGTCATTCCTGTTGTCATTACACAGACTTTACTGACACTTTATTTGTGTCTATCAGGCTTTAAGGATAAAACACACAAGCTAATAATTAAAAAGAAATTAGTCGTTCAAGGAATCCATTCATTTTATACACTTGGCATTTATAATTATCCAAATACTTTAGAAATGATATTTAAATTAGGAGTCAAGACGATGGGGTTTTTTTAATGCAAAAATATTTTGTAGACCTTTGTATAATTACACAAGATATTGTATCTGGTAGCTGGTCTGCTATTAAAAAGGACATATTAAAGGACATATTAAAAAAACATCTGTATTTGTTTCACACCCTGCACATTCCAAATTCAAGTACATTCAGTTATGTTCACTTCTCTGTACATGGGAGTGGGACTTCAGGTGTGCCTACACAGCAATGTTAAGATGGAATAAAACACTAAATAGCACAAGTGAACATGGGACACAGCTTCAGCTGCAAGAACTAGAAATGAGACTATAAACCCTCCAAGAATGCTGGATTTGGCAGTGCTTGGTATTTTGTGAGGTGTCCCTGCAGCGATGTTAATTTGCTGTAGTACAATTAAATTAGCATGGAATGTCCTGGCTATGCTACACTTGCTTCCTCAAAGTGCTGTGCATGCATATTTCATTTTCTCCAAGTCACGGAGTTTTATATCCAGCACTTTACTTTGCTTACTTTCATGTCCTCTGCTTAGGCAAGGGTATTATACAGGCATTTATAGGACCAGAAGTATGCATTGGCCTCTGTAATTGGTAAGAATAAACAAGTTGTAAATCTAATGCAAGACTTTATAACTTCTTGGCAATTGGGAGGGGATGACATCAGTGCTATTTACACTAAGGCCAGTTGTCAGATGAGATGTCAAATTTTATAGGATAGTGGAAAATTGTCCTGGAGGCCAGATGTATCTTGCAAGCTGTCAGCTGGGCAGGCTTTGATTCATGCACTAGTATTCATAACTTCATTTTGTATTACAAATGCTGATATTTACATTCAGTTCCTCTGAGCAATTACCTGCCTCACTTTGTGAGTACCAGGTAAAATTCCAACATTATATAAATGATTTATTTAAAATAGGACATACTGTTGCTCAGAAAAATTGGATTTATTATGCAGTATGCTACAAGTCAATAGTACACACTCAGAAAGAGACATGATTGTTTATTTCAGAGTTGTGCACCCAAGCCTTGGTGCTCAGTGATATTCCAAAAACCAAGCACATTGACAATAAGAACTTTTTAAACTTAATAAAACACAAAAATAAAGTAAAATTTCTCCCTGAACACAATCAAAATGCAGTACAGATTCTATTTTTGTCCATGTGAGTCCTGAGTCAGTTTCAGCTTCGGGGGTCCTTCTGCAGATCACCACAAAGCTGGAAGAATTCCTTTGGTCTGTGTGCAATGAGTTCATGAGTCCAGTCCTTTTAATTTCATGGCTCTGTGTGTGGTTAGCACAGCCTGACAAAGTCCATTCCAATCTTCTCAGCCAGTGGAGTATTTTTCCACGTTTTCAGGTAGACTTGATCTCCACGCTTAAAAGAATGTATTGAGTTGACTGGGAGCAGTGGTCTAAACAAGTACCTGCGTGATAACCTCATGGTTTTATTTAAAGACAAGAGATAATCTGTTAAAGCTTTCTCTCCTACAACTTCATCTGGTCAGTTTTTCTTGTCAGATTCATACTATGCGGTGCACCACAAAGAATTTCAAATTTTCTGGATTTTTCAGTATTATCTGGCAGACTCCTTCCAACGCCTCAAATCAGTGGTTCAAAAAGGCACTTTTACAGGGTTTTGCTGTGCCCAAATTCTACCCGCAATTTGACTAAATGCATCAATTCCTCCACTCTTACCATCAGTACTTCCCTCGTCCCAATTATCACCACCTTGATTCTTTCTTCCTGTAAAAGCAGAATCAACTTTATTAACAAACTGCCAGTGATTTCGCACCAAGCTGAGCACTCCCAGCCCGCCCGGCCGGGGGATGCCCTCACGGCACGGCCCTCACGGCGCCTCCCTCACGGCACAGCGTTAATGGCGCCCGGGCGCTCCCCCGGAAGTGGCGCCATTTCCGCCGGCGGTTGCC
>JAHLSL010000038.1:8803283-8844703 GCA_025920805.1 Petroica traversi | reverse complement strand
GCCGGGGATCGGGAGCGCGGAGCCCGCGGGGCTGGAGATGGTGCGGCCCTCGCAGAGCGCTGCCCTGCTCTGCCCCGCTCTGCCCCGCTCTGTCCCGCCGCTTCCCTGGGGCTTCTTTGGTCTCCCGCTGCTCCAGCAGTTCCGCGGTTTCCCCCCATAGGCTTTTTTTCCGCTGGAGACCGAAGCGCTGTGCGCTGTGTGATCCCCATTGCCCGTTTTTGTTGCTCAGCACACCTTTGAAGGTGTCCTGTTATTATTATTTACTGCATGTGTTCTATTGCTCGAGTGTGGCACAGTTTCACGTGTGCTTACAGTTCTCTCATTTTTTTGCGTTTACCGACCTGTTTATAGAAATAAATTCATGTGGTGTTGTAGCTGTCTTTGAGGTGTTCAAATAGACTGCGTAAAATGAAATGTGATGGTCGTACTTGTGTAGAGATTCAAAATACTTCTTTTTCAGATTGCAATTCCAGGTAATGTTCGATTAAAATGCATTTCCTGGAATAAGAGCCAGGGTTTCATAGCCTGTGGTGGAGAGGATGGATTACTGAAAGTTCTAAAATTAGAAACACAAACAGGTAAACGGATATGTGTGTTTGTTTGTTTGGTTTTTTTTTTTTAATTTTTATTTTTTTTTAATTTTAAGAACAAAACCCACCACACTTAAAGGCATAACTTCTCTGAGTTACTTGCCAATATTGCATATGTTTTAAATCTGTACATAACTAGTTATGTATTTTCACTAACATAAAATTTTTTCATCAGTGTCTTTTGAATAGTTTTCCTCCAGCTGGTCTTACTTGATACACAACTTACTTGTCTGCCTCTTATATCTGCTGAAGTTTTCTTCAGTGCTTCTTTTTTTTTTTTTTTTTCCCCCCCCCAGGGTATATCTTTAATTATTTCTCTTTTCATGTAGGCTTCCTCTTTATTTTGGAACGTTCTTTCTTATTTCCTGATTTTGTTTAAACATTGTCTACCATCTTAATTATTTTAGGGAGAAAGCTGTGTATTTTATTTTAAATAAATATGTTTCAGGAAAAGGAAAACCAATTTTCAAAATTTTTTAAACTTTTTTTTTCTGAATGTAACGAAGTGTGATAAGTTGATGTTCTTGTGGGTTATTTTATTTTATTTAATTTTGTTGGTTTATCTCCCTCAAAAACTGCTAGACCATAAGGTTTATATCAATTTGGATGACACATGTGATTAGCAAACACATGGAACTGAGGAGTGGAAATTTCATCCTGCAGTTACTATGTACTTCTTTTAAGTGGTTTGATTTATCTATGTAAACAGTGATTAGAGCTGCAGTATTCATAGAAGCATGGTAACATGTATGCTTTGTTAAGTTTATTTTCATAGTGAATTTTATTCTTGTTCAGATGAAGCAAAGATAAAGGGACTGGCAGCTTCAAACAACATTTCTGTGACTCAGACTCTTGAAGGCCATAGTGGTAAGTGTATTTGGGCATTTGGTCTGCTTTTGGTTAGAATAAAAATACAAGAATTTGTAAAGCTGATAGAGTAATTTTGGTATAACTTTTTATTGTAAGTCTGAAATAAAGGCTGTGAGTATTCAGCATGGGTATGGAACAGCAGTTTGGGTTTTTTCTTTTAATAATGTCTGTGAGATTTGCTTATATGTTACAGTACAGAGAAAATAGGTACTCAGCAGTGAGGGCAGGAAAAAGTGTGATGTAAATTGATCTACAGTATGGAACTGATAAAAGATGTTTCAAGTATTTATGAGTGGGAACCCATATGAAACTTGAGGGTCTGAAGGATTTGTGTGTAGAGTGCTCTTTTGGGTAATTGTCAGGGAGATTGTTTTAAAAGTGCAGCAATAGTGAGGATCAGACTACTAAGAGGAAGAAAACCCCCAAATTTCCTATAACAGTAAAGTTTTGTCAGTGGCTCAGAGTGTCAGATGTGGTCAGAAACTGTAAAACCCTGGTTTGGGTTTTGGGTATGGAATCGACACTGAGCAGGATTCGGGGAGGATGTTACTCCAGTGGGTGAATACAGAAGCAAAAGTATAATTTTGAAAGAGGAAAAAAGCCTACAACTAAATCAAAGTCAGCAATGCAAATTTCTGAAAAAGTCTAGTTGATTACTTTGGATGTGGTCTTTTTTTATTAACTTACTTAAATAATGCCAATAAAAGGCTTTTTATCACTTTCTAGGTTTTGTGCAGGTTGTGACATGGAATGAACAGTATCAAAAATTGACTACCAGTGATCAAAATGGCCTCATCATTGTGTGGATGCTGTACAGAGGTATACTGCAGGAAAAACTTGATTCTGTGTAGAGATTCAAACTACATATTCTGTCTCATGAGAAATACTTTCTTTTTCCTTGCCTGCACTTTTTACAATTCTTTTTCAGAGTTTTTATTTTGTAGATTGTATAGCTCAAAATAGTTTTAAAACAATCTTCAAGTTTTATTGTAATATTTGTCTGTATTTTTTTATAGTGTAGTCACTCTGGCAAGGCATTTGTCTTGCAGAGCTACTGTAGAAGAAGACATCAGGACTTAGCCATGTGCTTGATAAACTGCTCTGAAGTTTTTATCTCTGTTGCTTGAAATACAATATGAAAAATATATTGTGCATTGAGCACAAACATGTTGGTATACTACAAAAACTTATCAACCCTGCTTAAAGCATCAATTAAATACTCTCATAAAAAAAATCTTTAGAAATGTTTAAGGTAGTGAACCAATATGACAAATCAGTGTATGACTGCAATTATCTTTTATTGCTCTTGACCCTTTTACACACACATATACTGTGGTTCACTGGAATTCATTTGAAAGCCAGGAAACCTCACAGTCAAGGTAACCATTCTCCAACACACGTGGGAAAGAAAAAGAAAATAAAGGGTTTTCCTATTCTCTTGGAAATTTTAGTTTAATGACAATTGGAAACAAATAAAATCTTAGCTTTTCTTCTCATTTCAGGACTAAAGTAAAAAACTCAGTCTTTCTGGCTGATATATGGTGGCTGCTGTCACGTAAATAATCTCTTCGTTTTGGAAAATAACCAGAAAATTACTTACTCCCTATTCCTAGCAAAGTTGTTCCCTGTGTTTATGTTTCCTATTGTATTGTCAGTTGTGAAATTGCTTAAGCACAGAGCTCTTTCTGTAGAGCCCTTCTTGGGCTTTGGCTCTCCTTTCTGAGCCCTCATCTGTCACCATTGGCTCTGGAAATGAGCAGCTCCCATGGGAACACTGGGTTTTTCAGTAACTGTGCCCGTGTCTTCTGAGGACACTGTCCTATAGTCTTGCCAGGCTGACTGAAAGGGCAGTTCAGTGTTTAGCATGTACCTTGAGTCCTCTAGAGGTTTATCAAATCACAAGTGTAATTCAGTGTTTCTTTCACCTCTAATAGGTTCTTGGTATGAAGAGATGATTAACAACAGAAATAAATCAGTGGTTCGAAGTATGAGCTGGAATGCTGATGGACAGAAGATCTGTATTGTATATGAAGATGGGGCTGTGATTGTTGGATCAGTGGATGGTAAAATCTTAAACCCTACTAATTGTTGTGCTATTACACAAATTTGTTTGTAGTGTTATATACTCAGTGGCTCTGTTTCTCTGGGTAAATACAATTAATAGTTACTTACTAATTGTTGCTTTGACTTTAGCTGTTTTAGTTTTTACAGTGGTAACTTGCATCCTGTTTTTAATTTTGTGGTATATTTATTAAGTGCAGTCAATTTTTTATTCCAGGCAATCGCATTTGGGGAAAAGACTTGAAAGGTACCCATCTGTCCCATGTGGCCTGGTCCTCTGACAGCAAAATTCTACTCTTTGGAATGGCAAATGGAGAGATTCACATTTATGATAACCAGGGAAATTTTATTGTAAGTTAATTGTGGTATAATTAAGGATTATAATTATAATTATAATATCAGGATATAATAATAATTATATATAAGGATCATAATTAAATCCAACAGGCATAAAAGCTCACTTCCTCTTAATTTATTTCATGTTTGTTTAGTTGGTGGACTTCAGTACTGCAAACTGGACAACCTCGTGCACAGAGCTTTTATTCAAGAATTCTGCAGCTTTTTATTATAATTATTTCTTTTTTTGGTAGCTAAATGATTATCACATCAACTAATGCCTTTTGGCCTTGCAAAAATTACTGAAAATGTAAAAGTAGGAATGATCAGACTAGTGAAATTAAGTGAAATTCTTTAGGACATCTGAAAATCATTACTTTCAGAGATGTTTGTGATTATAGGTCAGATTTAATATTTTTTTAGCTGTTGTTTTTTTTCTCCCTTCATTATTTGGAAGAACTAATGCTGGCTTAAAGGATATTGACTTCTTACAGCTTCTGCTTCTTAAAGTATTAGCATGCTTTTAGAAAAAGCAATAGTTTATTTTCCTATTGCTCCAATTATTCTTTAGAGAAAATCTGGTAGTGAGTGGAAAATAAAAGGAAATAACTACAGTATATTCTTAAATTCTTATAACCTAAATTTACTTATTTATTTTTATCTACTTACTTGAAGTATTAGAATATGACTCTAACAAAGTACTAAGTAAAGCAATGATTTTAAAACCTGTGTATTTGTGACCTGTTAACTTCTAAATGCTTAATATGGTGAACTTTCTTCTCTTTTCCATTACCTTCCTAAGAAAGTATCTGCTACCCTGCCCATTTTCTTTTCTTTACCCTCCCACTGCATCTTTCTTTCTTCCCACTGTGTGAATCATGGTATTTCCAACTGCTACAAATATCTGAAATTCTCGAAATAATTTGCTGTCATTTCCCCCGCCATATCCACAATATGTATGGTTGTGCTCTCTCTCCGTTTCCTGTTCTCTCCCATAACTTACCTGGCATTCCTCTTTGAACTGATCCAGGAATTCTTTTATCTTTCTGACAAACCCTTACTTGTGTTACCAGGTACTCTGGGCTGATTATTGCAAAAGTTAACTTATCTTAATTGGTGTTCTAATTTGGACACTAGTTTTTCCAAATTATTTTTATGAATTATTTTTTTTCAGAAAAATTTAGTCAAGAAAAAGCAGACAAAAATGTTGGGTTTCAATTTAAAAAAAATATTATGCCCAGGAATGGTTTGAAATAAAGATTAATTTTGCAGCGTTTCAGATGGTTTCTTGTGTCTATGCACCTGTGTGAGTAGTGGCCTTTTTATGTTGTTGGTTTTCTTTGGTTTTAAGTTACTTTTCAAAGAATGAGAATGCCAACATTGGGGTACTTCTTTATAATTAAAAATAGATGTTTTCATATGTCTGATTTGGCTTTGATTGTGTGAGGAAGTTTTTCAAACCCATAATGTTCTGAGAACTTGAAAATTTTCCTTGGGACAGAAGAACAATTTTGCTTAGACATCTTGTCTTTTGCAGGTGAAAATGAAGCTGAGCTGTTTGGTGAACATCACTGGAGCCTTCAGTATTGTTGGGATACACTGGTACCACGGTACCCAGGGCTACATTGAACCCAACTGCCCTTGCCTTGCTGTCTGTTATGACAACGGGAGATGCCAGCTAATGAGAGATGAGAATGACTACAGTAGGTACAAAATGTGGCGTGCAAGTTACTCAGCTCCTCTGGACCCAAAATGTTTTCTTGTGTTGATATTCTTAATGTTTATTCCTTAAAAACTAGATCCTGTTTTGATTGATGCTGGTATCAATGTTGTGTGTATTCAGTGGAACCACAATGGAAGTGTCCTGGCAGTGGCAGGCTTCCTCAAAACAGCTTCTCAAGATAAAGATGTCATTGTTGTGCTGTTCTACACTCCCTTTGGTGAGGTAAAAATATTTGATAGATAGTGTAAATGTTTGGTGTTTTTTTCTTTCTATACTTTATTATGTTTTGCTACAAGGTCATTACTGGTGGAATTGGGATGCCAAAATGTAGGTGTTTAGTGCTCTGAGGTGTCCATGTGTGATATCCACATGGAGCTGGAAATATCTGGAAACAGGCCCACATACCCTTTTAGAACAGCAGCCTAGTGGCCATTATGAAAATCCAAGTGCCTCTCAAAACACTAATTACAGAATATGTGTAATGTCTAACTTTGAACCAGATCCCTGAGATGAGACTATAGAGGATAAGCAGTTTGGAGCTTAGGCAGCAGTAAAGCAGTCAATATCTGTGTATGAAATCCAAAGTACTTGTCTTTCTGCACTGGCTGTGGAAGAGACCTGGACATCTCGGGATTAGAAGCTGAAAATATAGCAGTGAATGCTCCCCTCTTTTTTATGGAATCAGTAAAACTGGCAAAAAAGGCATCCTGTATCAGTAAAAGCAATGGCTCAGAAACGCTAAATTTTTTCTAAATGTCTTCATTTGGCTTTGGGGCTATTGTTTTGTACATGTGTTTTGTGCATTCTGTCTTTTTATAGTAGATTAAATCTTTGATAGTTGAGAGACAGCTGGTCAATATATTTTTGTTGTGCTATTTTTGCCTTGCCAGGTAATATCCCTTTCCCTCTCAATAATATATCTGAAAATCAGTAAGTTAATGTTAGGTATCAGAGTGTGATGAAGTTTGTCCCTGTACAGAGGGAGCACTGGCCAGCTCTGAGCTGTGCTATGAAAGGGATTAAGATCCAACATCGTCTCTAGGGGTTTCCTTAGTTGAAAGTATTTAATGGAACCAAAGGTTTTGGCAAGAATGTTACATCTCTGGTTGCTAATATCAGTCGGATTAACTGAAGCTGGTGTTCCAGATTTTTGTATTTAGTGTTAAGAAGTAAATTCTTCAGATCTTAGAATTGTTTTGTACTCATTCTGATACTCAGATATGGACTTAACTTTTTGGAAGATGGTATTTTCTCTGAATTATGTGTGAGGAGTATTTTCACTTCATATTTGCATCTGATCAAAGGCACGAAAGAGGTACTGAACTGTGTCAATTCATTAGTAGCAGTTTCCTTTGGCACAGTTACGCCCTAAAAGGAAAGTTAGATCTGAGCGTAAGTATCCGTCTTCTACTCAGTAAATAGTATTTTTTTTAAAGCCTAAGACTATTCAAAAACATACAGTAAATAGTAGGTAAATGTATCTTTCATTACATACATTATATTATTTGTAACTAAAAAAGTATCCACAAACAAGTGCTTTGTGAGACTAAGGTTATAGCTTTTGAAAACATTATTTTATTTCTAATTGTTCCCTTCATTCAATTAAATATTCTTCAGCAAAATAAAGATAATGAAAAAAAAGGAAAGTGTACCAACTGCCTTTGTTAGATACTTTTAGAAAGTGGATAGAGAAGAGGAAAATGTCCATTGCCTTACTAAAAATTGTGTACCTATGCAGTTAATTCATTGCATGCTCTTGACATAGAGTAGGGATATGTTTCTCTTTGTTTAATCTTTCACCTGAAGTTAAGGGTATTGTACATGAAGTGACTAATACACTTCCAGTGTTAGTGAAACTTCTGAGACATGTCAGGATCAATGCTACAGCTGTGTTTTAGCTGTGACTGAAATTACAAAGGTGATTCAAATTACCAACCAAAGGGAATAATGTTTATGCTGTCATTCTTCATCTAGTGTTTATTTCTGTACGATTGACCTATCATATGTATTGCAATTTGAGAATTGTTATGGGTTAGTGTAAAGAATATCTATAGGGTGTTTTTCATCAACTATCAAAACTGTTGTCTACGTATTTTAGAGTGGCTTTCTTGTGATAAATTAAAATATTTTTCTTTCCTTGTTCTAACCAAGCACTTACGTACACTGAAAGTTCCTGGCAAACAGATATCCTCCTTGTCCTGGGAGGGAGGTGGACTGAAAATTGCCCTGGCTGTTGATCATTACATATATTTTGCAAACATTCGTCCACATTACAAGGTGTGTAGTAATGTGAAACTTAATTGTATTAATAAATTTCCTGTTATTTATTTTCTTTCTGATCAGGTTGAAAAAGTAGCTTGCTCTAATATACATACATATATGTGTGTGTATACATATATATATATATATATGAAATTAGTGCTTAATTGAATATTGTAGCTTGATCAACATTACTGACTTGAAGTTTTAGTGGAATGTGAGGATCTTTCTTGGTGATGCAGTGACTTAGCCATTGCTTTTACAGTGCATTTGGAGTTTCATTTTGACAGTAAAGAAATGTACACATTGATAATATTAACAGAACTGGGCACGATTCTAAATTTGGTAGGAGCTGAGGATGTCATTAGGTAAGGCTCTAATGTTTTCACTGCTGTTTGGTTAATTAGGTTGGGCTAAGTCATACGATGGGAATTGTTTGAGCTTTACTGTCTTTTTTTTTTTGGTGGTGAATTATTCATTTGAGCCAGTAATGTTGATTAGAAACCTGAACAATAGGAATGAATGCAACCTGATAGATGTACTTCCTGCTTGCATTTCAGTTCCCAAATACTTACAAGTGTGTATTCAGCTAATTCTAAATAATGTTTTATCTTGTTTATCACCTGAGTTTTTTCATTTGGTGGTTTTTTTTTTTAGGAGTTTAAATTTACAGAATAACAACTAATAGCAACTACTGTCCAGTGTAGAGTATGGTATACTTTTTTTTTCCCATCACAGGATGGATGGGAATTCAATGTAGCCATTGAATTAAAACGAGAGAGTGTAATGTGAAGAACATCCTGCAGCTATATTGAAATGCATTCTTCCACTTGCTGAAAAACCGTTGGTCAGGGAATTGTAAATACAAATCTGCTAGGAAGCAAATAGTTTGTTGTAAATCTTCTGGAAAAGATGCTGGAAATTAGTCTTGCAGGAACTGCTACCTAATGTTTATTCTGGGAAATGTGCAACAGCTGGAACACAGGCCTGGTGCTTTTTCTTAAACTCATCAGTATCTAGGAGACCATGTATATTTCAAGATCTGGCACAGTTTGCAAATTAATAATACTTTGAAACTTTAATTTTAGAAATTGCATGGGTAAGCTCATTTTTTTTCCATTTTGCATAGCTGAAAAGAGTTGTTCAAATTAATTTATTTCTCCAGCAAATAAACTCTTAATATATTTGTACTGTACTCTATTTCAGTGTTAAATATTTTTATGGTGAATGATACATGCTTTCCTTCAATAAATAATCCACATGACTTCTGCTGTGTTTTGATAATACAAGTAACTCCTTTTTAGAAACTAGATGTTCTGAAAGGTGACAGTCATTAAATGGGAGTGATTCAAAGCTGTAATTATCTTAGGCTGGATTGGAATTAATGACCTGGAGATGAAGAGTTAATATCACATTACTAATCTGAGTAATCTGTTTTCCTCTATTTTTCAATAAACCATAATAAAAGAAAGAGGATTTTAAATTAACATGACATAGTAAAAACCGTGAATTGAGCTGGTTTTTTTTAAAACTATTCATAGTTTGCATGGAATCGTAATACTAATTTAAAATCTATAGGTCTATTCTAGATGTTCTGCTATTGATGCAATAGTTTATCATCTTGAATTCTTGAGGAGTGTGGGAACCTCCCTTGCCAACACTAATAAGCTTTCTCTTCTCTCTCTAGTAGATGCTGATGAAGAGAATTCTATTCATTTTTCTACAATCGCATCATCATCTTTAACTGTTTTGCTTTGTGTCTCCTTTATTTGACAGCTTCTTTCTGTTTTCTGATTCTACTATATTAGAAAGGATTTTCATTATTAAATTCTGTACTTTAAATTAGTTGAATGCAATAAAATGCATCCTCATGTTCATATTCTGTTTCTTTTGCCTTTTTGCCCTTTCTCTACCTTGTTACAGGAATAACTACATTCTTCTGGGAGGCAGGGAGGGGTTTTCTCATGGTACTATTATGGGAGGGTGATGTGAGTTATTACATCCTATATAATTGCTTATTATTGTCTGCTTCTGGATTTGCACTTTTTAAGGTATTTATTAGATTTCCTTTGGGAAATGAGCTTTGGGTTTCCAAATCAGTAGTCACAAAGCAAGCATTTTCATGGCAAAAACCGTCGTCACAGTGGGTGTTTCTGAATACCTGCTGAATTATATAAATGTACCTATATCTGCTGAACAAAGAAGAAACAAGGCATAGTGAGTTTTTGTCATGTTTTAAGGTTGATCTTTCGGTTCTGAAGTTACGCTGTGATAGAAAAGCTTCTTTTGTCAGTTGAATATTATTCCAATATCTTATTATGTGAGCTGTGTTCTCATACTTTTAATAAATCAGTTTTTCGCTAGACAGGGAAAAAATATTGAATATTGGTTGTGTGTATGAAATAAACTCTTTCTTTCATGGCTGTGAACAATTAATGATTGAATTCTTGTGATTTTTTGATTGGTTTTATCACCATTGTCTTTCTTGGCAGTGGGGTTACTGTTCCAACACCGTTGTTTATGCCTATACCCGAGCGGATCGCCTGGAATGCTGTGTGGTCTTCTGGGACACAAAAAACAATGAGAAATATGTGAAATATGTCAAGAGCCTTATTTCCATAACAACTTATGGGGACTTCTGTGTTTTAGCAACTAAAGCAGATGAAAATCAGCCTCAGGTAAAATCTGTTTTTTAATTTTCATTTGAAATGCTCTGTTCCACATGTCAGCTCTGTACAACCAGAATAAGATGGAATGTAGAAGTCTGAACCTGCCTTAAAGTTGTGTCCATTGCCATTTGATGGAATGGCACTTGAATGGGCTCAGTATTTAAAAACATAGAATCCCCACAAATAACAAAGTAGCTAATTAACTGCATCTACAGATTAACTCCTTGTTGCCATTAGTAACCTAATAAAAACTGCAGCCTTCCAGATTAATTCTTCAGAAATATTTGGAACAGTTCTCCAGACACAAGCTAAAAGCATCAGAATGGTAATGAGTATTCATCAGTCAGAAATGCAAAAAAGGGCAATTTCTTAGGCGATATAAATTAGATGTTACTGCAAACTTCTTTGTTTATTAATTTATATTGTATGTAATCACAATTGATAACTCCATCCTTTGGTTAATGAGTGTATGGTTAGTGTGATACTGTTACACGACTTTCCTTGTGCAATCTCTTCAGAACTATTTTCTGTATCACTTGTACATTGCTTACAAAGGAGGAACCTGAGACAGAGTCATTTGGTGCCATGGTAAAAAACCCCACACATGCTTTAATGCTGCTTTGCTTCATTGTGCAATAAATGGTGTACTGTCATACGGACTAAAAAGATAGGATATGTGGACATAAACATTTGGTGAAGTTGAGTGCAATGAATTTTTTTTTTTCTGGATTGTAATTTTAAACAAGGAAATAAACAGTAGAGAGACTTAGTGTAACTTCATTGAGCATAAATAAGAGATTCAGCACCTGAAAATTAAAGGCCCTTTCATTTGTTTTGAAATGGCTCCAGTGTAATTATTAACACTGTGAGTTGCCAGATTATAGGAAATGAAGTCCATGGGCTTATGGGTAGCAGTTCATTGTGAGTTGTCTGAAAAACGGATTTGGTTTACAAGAGATTTTGGTCATTAGAACTGTGATTTAAAAATGGCATAATTTACAGCAATAGCTAATGGGGAAAACATAAAAAGACTTAATTTCAGCATGACCTGTTTAATGATACTCCAAGTAAATGTGCCAGTAAGTTAAGAAGGACTTTGTGGTGATATCCACAGTAAGGCTGGATAAATCAGACATTTGAAACTCCCTGCCCTGGCACCACCTTGTGTGGGTTATACAGCCTGCCTTGGATACTGTTACTCCATTACTCCTTGACAGGCTCTGATCTACTCCCTTAGAATCTCAGAAATTACTAGAAAGGGCATAAAAGAGAAATTTATTGTATTCTGAATGTGGAGATAATTTACCATAGAAGAATTAATGTAAACATGATGGAAATAAAATCAGAGTTAAAAAAGCTATGTGTATTTTTCTACAAAGGTAGAGGCACAACATATTGTTTTTGAAAATAGAAATTTGAGAATGCTGGGGAGAGTTTAACTCCTGAACAAAGAAATAAAAATAGTGCTTGTATAAGTGAGGTACTTGTTCACAAAAAAATATTCACATTTTGGTAGCCATGTATATTTTATTTATTTTATTTTAATTTTAAAGACTTGACAATAAAAGGTGCTCCTTAATTTCCACATTTTTCATTCAAGCATTTCCCTGCGGAATAATCTTTAAGTTTAATCCTTGATTTAGACCTGGAGAAATAAATACATAAGCTACAACAATGAAACATTGGTGTCCAGTGAATTGTCATGTATTTGCATCTTCCTGAATTTAACTGCCCAGTCTCTGAGGTATCCATGCTATTAAAGCCTTCCTGAGTGGGATTACAAGAAGGGCAAAACTAAGGAAAAAACCCATCATCACTTCTGTAGTACCTGTGGTACTGCAGAGGGAGACCCTTACTGACAATTCTCCCCACACTGTTACCCTCTTGGAGGTTCAAGCAGATCTACCAAGGGGAGACCAAAGGTCCTAAATGCTGGGAGTTTATTCGATGACCTTTTTCATGAGCAGCTGATGAGAGTTAAGTCTCTGAGTCCATGGTGAATCACGCCTGTAAATACTCACAGTGCAGTGAGTGCTTCACACAGCAGCACGGGAGACACTGTCCTGCCCCAGTGTTGTCTGTGGAGGTGCTGATGGTCCCTCCTACCTGCTGGATTTTGTCTGCTAGATTTGCTCCCATGCATAAAACAGCTGCTTACTTGCCTGTTTTGTGCTTGTTCTTCGTTTACGGTGCGAATTGGCAAATATCTAATTTTTCTCATGCTTCTGCTGCTTTGTATTTGCTGCAGTCATGGTCTCTGCTTTTTGTTGCTGATGAGCATTAGAATGTCTGGCGTGGCTTATAAGATGCACCTTCACAGAAAAGCTTGCTGATTTATAAAGAGTGTGATAGTACTGACACTTGCTTTTATTTCCATACAGTATGTGCTGGTTCTCTGCAATTCTATTGGCACACCCTTGGACCCAAAATATATTGATATTGGTAAGCAACTTGCAATAGTCTTATTCTGTAATTTGTATTGGAATTAACCTGTAAGTTATCTGCTAATAAAGATCATGGCTTATAAAACCAGTCATATGCCTTGTCAAACTTGCTACATTAAAACTGGTTCTTCCAGTTAATACAAACTATGGATAATAGGACTTTTAAATTGCTACTTCTCTCTCTTTTTTTTAAATTAATGGATGATTTTTGGCAATTCCTGATTTTCCTTCATAATAGTGGTAATTCAACTTCTTTTTAAGAAAATGTACTTTGAAAAGGGTTCAGTTGTATCAGAGGAAGTGAAATAATTTAATGTGGACTTTCTTTTAAAAATAACTTGTTGCTGCATCCCAGATATCTTAAACATCAATTTCTTGTGTTTCAGTGTCAATAATACCTTTTTCTTATCTTCCTCACTATTGTTTTATCTCAGTAGTTTCAGGTTATAAAGTTAAATTAAAAGAAAAAAAATCAGTGGATTATAACAGAAGTACGAAAACATCCCAAATCCTAAATAATGCTGAATTCCAGGCTTTTCCTACTGCTTGTTCGCTGCAGATGTGGTACAGAACATTGCTAAATAATTGCAAACCACTGTTTTCTGTGAGTTTTGCTTGAAAATAAAGATCACTGATTATTTTTGCTTTAAACAGATGAGGGAATTGTAGGCAAATGGACAAATTAATCAGAATCCATTTTTCTTTGTTCTGGTTTTTGCTTTATTTCTGGTTTGTTACTTAAATAGATCTTAATTTGGATTCAGAGTAGGTACTGTGAACCCTGTTTACAGGTTTCTTTTTGAAGCTTGATTCTTTGATTAACTCTTCTGTTTTGTTGAAAGGCCAAATAATTTATTTAAATTAATAAAAATATTTATTTGCTTTTGAATGAGAGAGAATATTCTATGATAACATTTTTTAATGTAAATTGCCTTTTAGAGCCATTGTTTTATCCTCTCTTCAAAAAGAAACTCTTCTGGCTAAATTAGTCTCAGTAGAAAAGTTAGTTCCAAGTCATAGAGCTAACACTTTGTGTTAATATTAAACAACAAACACCCAATCTCTCTTATAAAATTGATGGGTAAAGTGTCTAGCAAAGTTTTGGTAAGATAGAAATAATGAGGAAAGTAAAGTGAAGAACTATAAAACAAGGAAGTAACAACAATTCACAGAAGAATATAGGTAGGAGAAAAATCAACCAAAGACTAGAAATAATTGAGATCATAAAGTTGATTATTTTCCTCAACCAGTGCTCCTAAACAGTTTTATTTTTTATTGTATATTAACTAAGTTTGTAAGTATCATTTTCTAATATTCAATTTTTTGGTGATAGCTGAAATCAGCTGTGGAGTCATGCATATATTGTGAAATTCATGCCATATATTGTAGCTCATAATTAAAATGAAGAGTACACTCTGATTAATTATCTTGACTACTTTGTCTTATGGAAAGGGTAGGTAATTTTGTGGTTAATTTTAATCTTGTGATTTTTGTTTGTGTCCTTTTGTTGTCCTTGTGCCACTTTTTGCAATAGGGGGGGGCATATCGGAATCTTAAGGAATAATATGTTCAGGAGGTTCAATATAAAAAAAATTTACCAAGGATGGAGGGAAAAAAACCCAAAACAACCAAACAATGCCCCCCCCCAAAAAAAAAAACAAAAAACCAAAACGAACAACCCCAGAAACCTAAACCCAAACCAGAATCCCTACAACTTGAAGAAAGATGAAATGGTGTTTGATAGTGGTGTGAGTTGGGTGCCTGTCCTGTGTCTGCTCCTGCTCAGATATCTACACTGTTTGTACCCTGTAGTTTACTTGGCAGGTGGGATTGGGGTGGTGGGAGGAGCGTTCTGGGACTTAGAGGGAATAGTTCTCATTTCTGCAGCTGACATCTAAAATAAGCTGAGTGAATCATTTCTGAAAGAAGTCTTTTTGCTCTCCATTGGATATGAAGAAGCCCAGGGCAGCCAGCTCATCTCTGTCAGAAATGTCTAAAATTAGGTGAGATGAATCCCACTCACTGTTAAAAATAGCTTTGCATGTACACCTCTAACTCTGCATTTAAACTCTTTGCTTTGCATTTTTCTACTGTTCTGGTAATGTGAACTTTCTGAATCTATCTATGTGTGTTTTAATTGCATTATAAACAAAGGTTTCTTTATGGTTCTGCCAGTATGACCCATCTCCTGCAGCTGCCTGTACACAAGGAACGAATCTTTTTCAGTAACTGGGAACACTTAAAAAGAAAGGCTATTTAATTGAAAAATGCTGTCATTATTCCAACTGTATTTGAATTGTACTGAAGAGATTAAACAATTTCTTCCTTTGACTTAACAAACCTCTCTGCAGTCTGTTGCTGTTCTCTTCAGTATTGGATGACCAGTTTAGTGCATAGATTTGCAATGCTCTTTCCTAGAGTGAGGTCACTTGTGAAAATGCTGGGCATTATAGCCTTCAGCCTCACAGATGGGCAAATACCTGAGGTTAGGAATATTTTCATTTTTGAGTCCTGAAAAATTTCTGTAGCCTCAGTAGTTAAAATATTACAAGTGAGTCTTTCATTGCTGTGTGGTAAATATAGCCAAAGAGTCAACCTTCTTAAAAAATATATGTGCATCCTGTAAGACTCTTTTAAAGTTTGCTCTCCAAACTTGCAGAAGGGATTGAAGGTAAAAGTGAAAAGTAAATGCCTGTAAATGTGACTCTTCTGGAACACTTTGTGTTTCATCATAGTTACTTTCCTCTTTTTGTAACATTTGAAAATGCATCTTTATAAAACAACTAGAAATATTTACAACATAAGGTCAGTTGGTGTGAGAGGTTGACAGCTGTACATAGTCAAGGTCCTATTGTACAGTATATCATGCTGTTTATCACAGTTGGAGCTTCTTGGCAGTAGGAAGTGTAATTGTTCCAGTTTGACAGCATGCTGAACTTAAGCAGCTGTCTGGCCTTGCAGAAGTCAATAGAGAGAGAAGACCTTGAAAGACCTTAAGGGCAGAAGACTTTTATGAGAGTTCTAAGATTTCAGTTGATGCATGAGTCCTAACAAAATCATTGTCCTTTTGCTCTGTTTATAAATGAGGAAAATCAGCATTAAATCAATAATCAGGAGATAGTCATTATCAATAGCTTAAGATATAAGCAGTTACAAGTAAAATTAACTTATCTCTTACTTAAGATAATTGGAGGGGTTACTGATTTATGAAAAATGCTATTATCTGTTTGTAAAATTCCTTTCTTCTCTTTTTTCTACTAATATGAATGTTCAGATTATTTTTTTTTAGTAAGCTGATAAATTGTTGCATAAAGTTCTGTCCATAAAAAGTTAGGTAATTTTTGTTTTGAACTCTTGTTCTTTTTCCAGACTTCTAAATGCCATCTTTCAGAATGGCTTAAATACACTTAGGTCGTTTCTTTATTTTATTTTTCATAAATGCTGGTGAAAAATGGTTTCTTGAGCTGTAGAATGTCCTCAAGAGACCATGTGGTCCTGCCTTGTCTTGAGTGTTGCTCTTCACTGCCATGAGTCTAAACTATATTTTTTTGACTGTCTGTAATTACTGCAAATTGAACAGTAATTGCAGTGTCTTTGGTTTCTAGCAGAAACCCTGTTGGAACAAGAATCATCTGAAGCTCTACTGAGCATAAAGGATTTACTCCTCCTTGAGACTTAGGTGCCTTGCAGGCCTCTTGGCAAAGCCTCTTGGACTTTGTCCTGGTAGGAGATGGATAGTGGAGAAAATCGACTGCTCATCTAGGGATGCTAAGTAGCTGACAGTGTATTTAAATAATGCATGTGAGAATGTGTGTTAAGACACAATTTGTCTGAATTGTCAGTTTATAATATTTTGTAATACTGTTTCAACAAAGGGCTATTAATCTCCTAATGACAAGGTAATTGTGACATTATGCAATGTTTGATTCACCCTCAGGAGAAGTAAATCTTATGTTGGGCTCTAAGCCAGTAGTTCAAGTAAAGCTCAAAAAAAGAAGCGCTTATTTCCTTTGTTCTGTTCAATTTTTAATTATGTCATTAGCTTTCTAATGCTTGTCTCTGTTAATGATGCAGTAAAGGATTAATCAGTCATTATCTGATGAAGGGCCATCACTTCTGCTTCCTTTAGACATTGATGGGTGCTTACACTTTCAGCTGTTCCTCGTACTGCTTTTAATTTTGTCTGAAGGCATTTTGCTTTCTGTGCTTCCTGTGCCTTGTGTTTGAGGTCCTTCACAATAGCTCGTGTTTGCTAGCCCATAAATTACTCTTTTCTTCATTGTCTAACATTACTGCATTCCAAAATTAATCAACTCAGTGTCTTCTGTGCTTGTTTTACAGGCTCACAGGCTTTCTGTCAAAGTCCTTTGGTGAATAACTAAATATAAACTACAGAAGGTTAACTATCTTGTTACATAATATCTTTTTAATGGAAACACAACAGATGGTATCTGCTAAGAAATGGTCACTCAGGCTGGATTGTATCATCTTCTGACTTGTGCTTAGGAGCACTGACATAGTGAAGTGTTGAATTATCTTTCAAGTGTGTGTTAGCACCCAGTGAAATTAATGCAACAGCCTGACCAACATAACAGGTGGATTAAAGGCAGAGCTGGAGTCATGCCCAGGTGTCTTGCCTCTCCTGGATGCCTTAACAGGATGGATGACTGAACTACATGTGAAACAGCACTTGAATTGCTTAGTTCATCCTTTCCATATAAATTGTGACGGATTTTGAATATTTATGTTCTGTAAACTGTGGTTGTTCTTGAGTTGTCCCACATGTCCCAGCATGTTCAGTTGTCCCTGCTGTTGCCTGACATTTCCTTCCATTTGTGAGCCAACACTTGTAGAAATATTTGAATCAAGCTCTAAAATTAGGTAGATTTATTGATTAGACTAAGATTCTCAGGAACAGCCTGTAGCAGACTTGTATGAAACAAGAGTTTAGGATTGTGTCTGTCTGTCAGATTGCTTCCTTTCCATCAGATTTAGGTGGGATTACTTGTCTTTCTTGTTTGTGTATCCTATCTCATAGACTAGAAAGCGTCTCAGCATTTTCATGTGGTGGAGTAATGTAGTCATGCATTAAGTTTGATTTCTGTCTACTATTTTCACAAGAAGATTAGACAGTGAAGCAGGTGTTTTCTAACAGTTTTGAAGTGAGATGGAGTGTGTGTGGATGAAATGCAGACATTGTAGAAGGTTATTTGAGATTCCTGGGTATATAGGAAAGAAAGTTTCTTTCCTTCAGGGAGTAGGCTTTATGAAGGAATAGTGTTGAGAAATGAGGTGAGAAGAGAAATGAGGGCCAGAAAGAATTTAAAGGGCAGTTGTTTCACATGTTGGAGTTTTTTTTGGTGAGGATGGTTTGTTTAGAACTTTTCAGTAGTTGGTCAGTACCTGAAAAAAAAACACCTGTTTAAATGTTTTCCCCACATATTTTCAATGTCTGAAAATTAAGTATGAAGACATTAATACTGAAGTTGAGTATCTGCAAAATCAGCAGGAAGACCTAAATACTAAGAAGTTTACATGTTGAGCATTTCAATTGCTGTGCAGTGGGAATGCTGAGCAGAGGAGTGTCCAAATCTCTTGTCTCCTTCAGACTTTAGGTGCTTGCATTTCTGTCTGCTTAACAATCAGAGCCCAGGTTCTGTGAAGGGCACTGATGCTCAGGTGAGCATCACCTGCTGCTAAATCAATGCTGCTATATAAGATGTTATTTTAACCTACACTAAAGGAAACTTAAGTAATTAAACACGCTCCCTCAAAAGGGATTCTAGATCTTCTTCGGCCTGAAGGGTTTGAAATGAGCACATCGTCTTTCCTAGGAAATGACAAATCCCATTCTTTCCTTCTCTGTCCAGCAACAGCCTGGACTTGGAGTGGTTGGGACATCCTTCTCTCATGTTGTATTTATGCTGTTAGAAAGTCAAGAAGGAAAACATTTTAGGAGCAGAGCATAGCACAGAGTGGAAGGCTCTGAGGTGAGAAGGTGGAATGGAATACTTTCAGGTGGAGGGGACTGACAAGGATCAGCCAGTCCAGGATCAGTCCAGAACTGACTAAAAGCATGTTGCTAAGGACATTGTCCAAATGCCTCTTAAACACTGACAGGCTTGGGGCACTGACCACCTCTCCAGGAAGCTGTTCCAACGTGTGACTATCCCCTCTGTAAAGGCATGTTTCATAGTGTCTAGTCTAGACTTGGATTTGAGTTTCTTTTTCCAGATTTTTCTGTTCATGATTTCTTGTTCAATGACTGACCAATATAAAATGCAAAAGCAGTTCTAGAAAAAATGCCAGTGTGCTGCTTTTATGCAATTGTTGAAGTTATACAGGCAATCTGTAAAAGCAATGGAGATGCTACTCTTCCAGATGTTGCTTTGCATGGATCTGATCCTGATGATTGTGTCTGTGTGCTGTGCCCTGCAATTTCATGTTTGGCTTAAATCCAGTCATCGCTGAGCCTGCTGTTGCAGAGAAGGGAAGGCCCTGCCCTCCATGCTGGCTGCTCATTCCTGCCTGCTCCAGCATTTGTGATTTTCTCTTTAATCCAACTTAATGTAATCTTTTATTTATTTAATTTTGAGGTCAGTTAGATGAATGAACTGATCCAACTTACTCTGTTGTCCAGCTGCTGCTAGAGCTGATATGAAAGAAGTGGAAGAAAAATGTGTCAGGGTTGGTGTGTATGTGCTTTTTGGCAGTAACAGCCAGTTTAGTCTTAGGAATGGTCATAAAATGCCTAATTGATTGTTTTCCCCTGGATAAAGCATGGATGCTTTGCCATCTTGTTTCTGGATCACAACAGAGCTTTTGTGAACAACTCTTTTTCCCAGACTGGGGTATTTCAAGGTGTGCACAAATGAGTAAGTTTAGGCTCCATGGAAGCTGTAAGTCAAAGGGGGAGTCGCCTTGTGAGTGTGAGGAGTGCCCACGGCTTCAGATGTTGGCATGGCAATGTGGTTTAACATTGTCTTGGACCACAAGTACTCAAATGTTGACTAAGTTCAGTCCAAACGTGAGGCTTAGTACAAAAATGCTGTGATTTGAGCAAACCTTATTCCCTCACAAGTCAGGAGATTCTCGTGTTTCATTCTTAAAGGATAAAAGCATTGGTTATTACAGCATAAACAGCTGGAAGTTAATAAAAAGATAGAGCAAAAAATAAGATTTATTAATGTTTTTGATGAAACAAGAGACTGTGTCCTTCAGTTTGGATGTGACTAATTATTGAAATGGATGTGTTATAAGTACATGAAATTCACTGAGTTGCATATAACGTAAACAACTGTGCTGCTCACATGTTAAGCTTCATCACTAAGCCTTCTTACCCAGTATTGACATTTTTACTAAAAAGTATTCTGCAGCCATTGGGTAGCTTATATAATCCTCTTGGTTTCAAAGAAATAAAATCTGTTCAACCAATCTTCCCCCATCTGTCTCTTGTAGCACTGCTCTTCTATGTGGCAGGCTTATAGCTCCCTCCAGAGTTCTGTTCTGTGCTAAAATACAGAGGGGAAAAAAAAAAAGATTCACTGTAAAAGAATTGTATTTTCTGCTCCCATCATGTTATCTGCATGACTCAGTGTTCCGCTGGCAGGCTGGTTTGCATAAATTTTTTAAAATTTATCTGGGTGTTTTTTTTGGTTTTTTTTTGGTATCACAATGATTTACTTGTGGAACTTAAAGATATTGAGTGATTTGCATACTAGGTTTCTCTATTTTTCTATGCCTTCACTGTTTTGGGGGTTTTTTTGTTTGTTTGTTTGTTTTTTCCACTGAGCATGGACAGCAGGAACAAGATACTCAATTTGTGCACATATTCCAAGTGGGCTTAGGGCTGAAGTAAAGAAAATACTTTGCATTCCTACACTATGATTTTTTGGTATAATAACGTAGGATGAAGCATAAAGTCTGCTAAATATTTAATTTGTTGCCATTCAGATAAAGAATTGATATTTGGCCCAACTATTAACTAAGGTAAAAAACCTAATTTTCTAGGTCTTTCTAGCTTAAAATTTATGAACTGTTTTTAAGAAGAAGAATCTCTTTTAGATGGTCAACTTTTGAATAGCCTTAAATATGTCAGGAATGGAAATAGTGTACAAATCATGTTAAGGAGATTAGAGACTACTCCTGAACTGGCCATTAACCTGAAAGTTTATCTATATGTATTTGATATTTTCTGCATCAGCACATGAAGATTTGCTGAAATAGCAGAGAGGAAAATGTTGATGGTAAAATCAGAACTTGTAAAGAATTTCTTTGTTCTTCTGGACAAGGCCACAAGGCCTCTGTGAAATTTGTTACTAGTTAATGAAAACGGCTGTTCAGTTGTGTGGGTGGATTTTTTGGTTGTTGTCTTTTGCTTTTAATGTATGTTTTCATCCATCTTGGAAAAAATTTATGATTCAGCATCTACTCCAATGCTTGCTGCTCTCATTTTGCAACTCTTTGGGTTTTGCAACAGAGCCATTGTTTGTCACAATGACCAAAACGCACGTGATTGCGGCTTCCAAAGTGGCGTTCTACGTCTGGCAGTATCGGGTGGCCAAGAAACTCACAGCCATGGAAATCAATCAGCTGGCACGGACCAGGAAAGAGGGCAGGGAGAGGTTTGTGTCCAGGCTTTGTAATTTTGCTGCTTCTGCACTGGTGTCATTGATAAGGTGGATTCTGCCATGTCTAAAATGTAAACCCTTGTCTTCTCAGTTTTCTAATCAGGTTTGTTCACTTGCAGGCCTGTAAGATGAAATAATAGTTTTGTATAACAACTGTGGGTTTGTTACCAAGATCCCTTAGACATTTCTGGATTAGTTCTTGTTCAGTGTCTCCATTTGCTTGCTGCATGTTTTCCTTACAGAGCTGTGTATCTTGATGCCTTTTTACCCCTCTCCTGTTTCTCCTCCATGCTCTTAGTTTCCAGGCAGCTCTATAACCTCTGATAACTTTAACTGCTTCTCATCTGTCATTGCCTGTAAGAACATAGTCTGTCCAGCTGGCTCTTCTCTAATACACTTGTGTCTGATTGTGGCTTTGACTAATCCTGTATGGACTTTTATCCTCTCAAACTAAACAAGCCAAAGTCAACATCATTTTGCTTCCAAAATATTTCCTTCCCAGGTGCTCATTTGAGACATTAGCTTTTCTGTCACCTCCACAAAGCTTGCAACTTTGTTATGGTTTTCTTTTGTGTTATTTTATGTGTTCTTTCATATCATCTCTACACTATATAATTTTTCTATAAACCTACCATCTCCTGTCACCATATATCCCTAATAATGAGTAATTATTTGTACATGGTATAATAAATTATGTTGTTGTAGGAACTGGATGTCCTAGCCTTGGACAAGATTATAAATTGATAAAAATATTGAAAAAATGTAAATAGTAAATGTAATTCAGCTTTAATGATGATTTTAGCATTCTAAAATCTTTCCTAATGCTTCTTTTTAAGGCAAAAGAGTAGTTAGGAATACAGATGGAATAATACAGTAATACAGAAGTTCTTGTGGAGGTGAGAGTGAAACTCTTTGTAATTATGGAGAAGAGCCTGGGGAAATACAGAAGTGCATATTTGAAAAGAGACAACTGGGTGGTTGATGGTTAGCAGGAACTTACAGGATGAAAGTTTACAGACCATAGGGGAATAGACCATCGGGGCTGTGAAAGTGAAAGCAATTGCCATATCTTTATATCAATACAAAGCAGGTTTATCAAAAGGGATGCTTTGGAACATAAGGAACAGGCATAGCTTTTCTTCTGTTCTCCAGTTCAATGGTTTCTTGTCCAAGGATTGAACCTTGCTACCAAAGATGTTCCTTTCTTTGGACTCGCTTTTTCTTCTAACTTTTTTTCTCTACAGGATCTATCATATTGATGACAGCCCTGCAGGGTCTGCAGATGGACACCTTGATTACAGCAGAGCTTTTGAAGTGAGTGTTATTTCAACCTAGTTCATTGTAGTGTCACTGGTAGCTTGAAAGAGCCGTAATTAGTGCTGATTTATTTATTTTCATAAATTTTCATTGGTAGAAGTGGTTGTACTTAAAATTTCTTTTACTTCTACCTTTTGTACAGAGATGTTATGTTTCTTCCCTCTGGTTGGTGCTGTTACTGTGTCATTATGTATTGTTGGAAATACACAGCAAACTATGGAGAACATGGAAGAAGTATATTCTGGGTGTGTACAATATGTAGACACCTGCTGTCTTTGTGGTCAGAAGCAGTTCCCCTCACTTCAATAAAATATAACTTTGTTGAAACTCAATAACCTTTGTGATCTTTTCTAGAATTTTCGACTGTTTTCACTTCGTGTCTGTGCAAGTGCTGACTGTCCTTAGTAATATACCTGAAATTATTAATTAACAGGCCTCACAAGTAAAAGGTTATTGCTTTCTTGTATTTTCTGTTAAACACCTGTTACATTTTAGGTTTTTTATTTTTCTGGAGAAAGGGGCAGGACAAAAAAAGGAAGCTGTAATATTATAGTCATGATTCCCATAGCAAAGGCAAATAATACCATAAGTCATCCATATACTGTATGCTGACAATGTTTGATAGCCCTTTTTCATGTGGGTACTTAGCAACATTCTTGTTTATTTAAATAATCTTTTTTTCTTTAGCGGGACATCGTTCCTTTGCAGTAAAGCTGATATTGATATCACTTGTTTGGTTTCAGGGAACAAGAGATCCAATTTGTGCAATAACAGCATCTGATAAGATACTACTTGTGGTAAGCTGTATGATAAACACAACTCCTAATTGCCTCTTGTGCTTTTAAGCATAAGATTCTTCTGCCCTGTGTTCATAAGCAGTCATAATTTCAAAACATTTCTGAATTTAGCATTTACACAGACAAAATATCTTTCTAAACTTCCTCCAAGAGAACAGTTTCTTCTGTTACCCTGAATTCTTTCTTTAGGAGAGTTAATTCACTAAGTACTTACAATTTAATTACAGACTAATTGCCTGAGTTAATACTGACACATAGGATTTTATAAAGTCTAGATCAGGACTTAATTCTATAATCTGAGTCCTGGGAAGTCTCTTTGAGACAGTATGTTCTAGATTTTATAAGACTTACAAATTTGTTTGCATATTAATGGTATCATGCATGGTACTATACTATATACAGATTAAAACACTTATGGATTATATAGATGTGTGAGGTATTGGGTCATGCCAAAGATCTGGTGCATTTTTTTGTTCCAAGCTGGAAATTGATCTCATTAGATGAACAAACTTACATGGGGGCTTTAAAGCAAACTAACTGAACAGAAAAAAGAGAGAGAAAGAAATGTTTCTTCCTGTTATCCACCTTCCAAGAAAGATCTTGATGTTTCCTCATGTTCTGATTCTAGTGTGGATTTTTTGTTTGGTTTTTCTTTTATCCTTTGACTGGATTTTACAAAATCAGAGGATCATGGGAGAAAGCATGAACAAAAAAAGTGTGATGGTTAATAGGTGACTAGAGGATTGCTACTGCTTGAAGAATAAGAAAATAAACTTCAGACAATAATTAATCTGTGACTTTTGTTAAAAGGAATGGAATGAGAGGAAATGCCTTTGAGACCAAAGCTGGATAAATTTGCTGAAGTTGAATACGTATTATAGTGGTTCTATTTTCTAACACTTCTGAACAAATCTGCTTTTTGGTCTATAGGGTATACACATGTGAAAAAGTAAAAAACAGTGATTTATGCTGAGGATCTTAGGGATGGCTTTGGGGGAAGAAAAAAGAAAAAGGGGTAAAGTTTTCATGTCTTGGAAATTTGATGTTGACTCATTTCCAACATAGGAGTTGAACAGTAGGCACAGCAAGCTGGATATTTTGTTCACTTTACAAAACACCACCATTTCAGCCTAGGGATGTCACTCCTTTCAGCCTGATGGTATCTTGTCACACAAAACACAGGGTGTTTCATTCAGCAAAATAAATATAAATCACACTGGTACTTAGATTTGTTTCCTGTTACTCAAGCCTGTGAATATTTTATGGCATTTCATTTCAAATCTAGCTCTAGTCTTGCAGTAAGTGGTGAAACTTCTTGGTATGCAGTCAGCCCCACATGAGCAGAGCTGTCCTGCTTTCAGAACCAGGGTGGTTCTGCCATAGGGGGATTTACCAAGTGGGATAAGGATCTTTTCACACCTCTCCTTTATTTTGTAGACCATGTCTGGAGGTTCATGGCTCCTGAAATTCTGGGGGCTAGCTGTGGGCTGTGACTGTTTGCTTTAACATCCCTGATTTAAGCAGATCTGTCAATTGTAGCATCTTAAAGTATCTTGTTTAAATACCAGAATTCAGAATTTTTTAGGGTGATGACATTCTCTCTTTCCACTCGTGCTATGTCGCTTACCCCAAAGCTATTTTATCTGAACTAGCATATAAGACCATTTTAAAGGGTTTACTGATGGAAAAGTTCTCTAACTAAGGCAGCATTGCTTTGCTCTAGGGAAGAGAATCTGGCATTATCCAGAGGTACAGCCTCCCTAGTGTGGCTGTGGTGCAGACCTATACCCTGGACTGTCGGGCCTATCAGCTGTCTTTGAACTGCAACTCCAGGTAAGTTACAGATCTGCTTCTAACACTGGTATCCAATTTCAAAAGGAAGCACTAAAATCTGTGAGAATACTAATTCTATGAATTCTATAATTTTATAATAATTATGTACTATGTTTTATTTAATATAAACCGTGTATTAATTTTAGTTGTTATTAATAGTTGCTTAACCATTTATTTATTACTAATTATTTCCATCTGGACAGTCATTGCTCTGAGAGGCTGTTAGTAAAGGTCTCCTGTTTTACACCCTGTGTACATGAAAATACCTTTGTTTTGTTAGATAAACCAAACATGACCTTCCCTTGATCATGACATGAATTAATAAATTATATCTCTATGACTTCTTTCTGATTTTGTGACCTTCTAAAACCTGGAAATTTTGTTCGTCCCATTTAATTTTCCATTGTTAAAGGCTGTAACTAGTGGTGATGCTTCTAGTAAGTCTAGTTCTCCTGAGCTTCATCTGTGCCAATACTGAAGTTGCTTTCTACTTAACAGCTATTTTTTTGCAAGAGAGTGCATTAGAGTGTTGGCAGAAAAGGCAAAAATACACAAGAATTTGCAAGGCAATTTTAGTAACTTAAAAATAACTTTATAATTTCAAACAAATTTCATAATGCATGATAAGGTCTCTTGCCTCTTCAGGTATAGGCCAAAAATAGACTGCTTTGCTTAAAAGGCTGTGTAGTCTACTCAGAGCCATATTCATTTTGTTTTGAACACAAACCATTTTCTTCCTAAGTGACTTTGTTCTAGGGAAATAAGCTCAGATCCATAAGCATTTTGAAGTTAATTTTCTAAATTGTATTTGAAATTTTAATTTGGATTAAGGCTGTCTACTTATCAATATTTAGAAATGCTTTTAAAATGGCGTTGTAATAAATAGAAGTTACTGTGATTCAGTGAAGATCTGTGCAACTGTAAATTTTCAAATGTAGCCTTTTAGAAATTATATTTTTCCCATATTTTAAATTACTTCCAAAATTAATTGGATTATACTTCATATTGCCTTGGAAAAAAGTGAAGAATATCCTTTGTAGAAATGCAAGAAATCCCATTTTAGGAATTAACAGTCTGCGTCACTACACTGACTTTTAAGTTTAATAATCTGCTTCATTGCCTCCTAGTAAATAAGGAAAACCCGTTCTGGTCAGTTGTTAATTTGAGTCTTTGTCAAGAAAAGCTTTGTGAGGGACAGAACCTGTAATTTATTCAATTTGGTATCTGATGTATCTTCAAAAAACTGGATATAAAAATGGGAGTATTTCAGAACCTTTGCACGACCAGATCCTGTGTAAGCAAATGAAGAACATCTTTCCATGTGTCTGGTCTCTGCTGTGCAGATAAATGAAAATCACGGGGATCTGTGCTGGTTCCAGCACACAACAGCATCGCATGGAATCTATAAAATTGTTAGGTTAGAGAACTATTTCAGATTTACAGCCTTGAGTCGTGTCATTGTTCTGCATTATTTTTTCTGCTTCCCTGTAGCCGACTGGCTATCATTGACCTGTCAGGGGTCCTGACTTTCCTGGAGCTGGGCACGCGGGCTGCGGACAGCGTGGGGCAGCAGGAGGCGGGCGAGCAGCTCAAACTGGAGCGCAAGGATGTCTGGGATATGAAATGGGCCAAGGACAACCCGGATTTGTTTGCAATGATGGAGAAAACAAGAATGTATGTTTTCAGAAACTTGGATCCGGAGGTAATTATGTACCTTATCAATATACATAAACTGTTCATCTTACAAATTCACTCCTAAGTTAATTGCTGTTTCTTGAAAAGTATTATTCTTGTGCTTACCATTCAGTTCTGCAAGTGTTTGTATTAACTTGCTTCAGGAAATCTCAAAAGCTTATCAGCTCTCATGTGGGAATGTTGTTTTGGACCAAACAGGTAAAATGAACTATCAATCCTAGAAACATCATATTTTTCTTAAGTATCTGAGATTTGCAGGAGTGTATTTTTTTCGTATGCTTTGGAAAACATACATATAATTTTAATAGAGATACTTGTAAAACTGTTCAGTTAAATCTAAATATTGGCAGGTGTTATTCTATCTCTTTCTCATAATTTAATTACAGAAAATATGAGATTTTAAATGATGTCTGTGTTTACAGAATTGTTAATAATATTAATGATTGTAGTGTTTGTTGCCTGTTGGAGTTGCAAATATATCCAGATGTTTGTATAGGTTCCTTAAAGTTAAATAAGTTACAAAGGAATGAACTTGTATTCTGTCTGACTAAACCATAATCAAATCTCTTAAGTACACATATAGATACATTCTTCTCCAAACTAGGATATATTTGCAACTTTGAAGATTTAGAAATCAAGTCTGTTCTTCTGGATGAAATATTAAAGGTCAGTATAATTAATTTTATTTTGTAGGAAAAGTCAGTGTCTGTCTTAATGACAGATATCTGTTTTGTTGGGTGAAAATAAAAGTCACCTGGAATAAAAATATGTTTCTTTATCCATTATGTTAGAATCCTGAACATCCTAACAAAGATTACATCATCAATTTCGAGATTCGGTCATTACGAGACAGTCGAGCATTGATTGAAAAAGTTGGCATTGAGGACTCTTCCCAATTCATAGAAGACAATCCACATCCCAGACTTTGGTAAAATCTCCTATAAGCCAACTTTCTTTAAATTTCTCTTATTTTCTATTCTTTTCCTGTTCAGACAGATCTATTAGGAAAGTACAAAACCTCAAATTAAAACCAGCCAAAGCAGTATTAATTTTACACACAATCATTTAGGATTTAATGAATGTTGGAGTACCTAGAATGTCAGGCATGTGCTGTGTCATGATAGTGGGTATAGGGTGTAGGCTCAGGACATCTTTTTGCTCTGTGCTGTGTGGGCCCCAAAACAGTGTTCCTTGTGTTTTGAAGGTAATTTAAAGGAAGTGAAAAGCTGACAGAAAGCTAACCAAGTTGGTTAAATTAAAATTAAAATTTATGTATTTGATATTGAACATTAAAGAGCTTAAACCCTAGTAAAGGGAACAGATCAGACTGATAATAGGGTAAAAGTAGTTTGAGTAACCTTGTAGCATTTGGACAGGCCATGAAGGACAGAATGAGAAGGGCTGTGTATCCTCCAGCATCTCAAAATTAACCTGAGAGATGGAGATAGTGGCATGCTTAAACTAAATATGACTCAGCTATGAAACTAAAGTTGAAAAGCCTGCAGAGCAAACGTGAGAGTAAACCTGTGAAAACAGTAGTGCTGGAAATCTGTTTAATATCCCAACTTGTAAGGGCTGGAAGAGTAAAGGCCTCAGTAGATAATGAAAAGTTAGTGCAGAACCTAAAACTTCCTCGATAAGCTTATTGATAAAGGAGAGCAATTCTCTTTAACTCTGTGGGGTTTGTTTACTTCTCTGTACCTTTCTTTAGTAATTTTGGCTCTGTTTTGAAGCTAAATGATCTCTTTCAGCATTGGATGCTTAGACTGCATCAAGAGGGCTGGAGAGTTCACTGGTAATTACGATAGTTCATAGTGTAGTTGAATTTAAAGTTGCTGAAAGACTGGCCAAGACACCTTGCTTTAAAAGTTTGTCCCAAAAAAGCATTCCTTTCTATCTGCTTGTGCCTTTGCCTCCAGAAAGTTCATTTTGAAAAACAGGATTTGCCAGTGACATATTGAAAGTTTCTGTAATAATACTGTAATTTATTAGCTTGAGTGTGTAGGATAAAATGTTTGGGGCTTGAGTCTTCATTTTTATGAACGTCTTGAACTAGCTGAATATTTTTGGAGCTTTCAAATTGTTCATGCATTTTTTGCTAGTACCATCTGTTCACTTAGTATAAAATGACTATTATTTTTGCAAGTATCTCAGTAAAAGTTCTGTATTATAAAATCACAAAATATGTCAAATTCTGTTCACCTTGCTCCAGAATTGTCATGAATTTTAATTTTATTATGAGAGAAAACACATCACATATTCATGAAGAAGAGATGGATTAGAAGTGCTGGATATAACGCCAATATATTCCAGATCAGAACAAAACAGTGACCTTGCTTCTAGAATGCAACAAACAGGGTGATGTGTAGCAGATCAACTGGTTTCTTTGATGTCAGTGATAAGCATTTGAGTTTAGTGAAACTAATCGTCTCAAATTGATTACAAAATTTCAGAGCTGATACTGTCTAAGCGTGGCTTGGGTCACTGAATACAGCAATAATATTAGTGGTTTTGTCAGTGCCTTACTGCACTGAGTTTGTTTCACAATGTTAAACAGCCAGTCTAAATTTTAAATAGCCTTATTTTTGCAGAAAATTCTAAAGCTCATTCAAGCACCTGATCCACACAGTTTGGCCTGAATTCCCTATTTGCAGAGCTAACCAATGGGCAGTTCCAGTTACAAGGTTCCCCAAAGGTTTTCCCCTGCTCTCCTAGACTGCTGTCCTAACAGGACCAGGAACATCCAGATGGATCAGAAAGGATAATTTACTTGTCATGGCCAATGTAGCTGGAGGCATTTAGACTAAGGCTGTCATCAAGGCTTAAAGTTTTGACAAATGCATATGGAGAGATAAATAAATGGAGCTGCACTGAGACCAGCAACATATTTCACATAAGTGTAACAGTCAAATCTCACCCATTACTCCCAAGTCAGTGTCCATCTGAACAGCTGAACAAAAGAATATTAGCAATTATTTGAACATCTCTCCCTGACCAAGTACCAACAGATACAGAATGTATTAGGAATAAATACATGACTGAATGGAGATTAGCTGGTAAAAAATAAATTGCAACAACTTGTATGTCTTCTTTAAATAATTACTAGTTAAATGTACCCTCATTTAATTTACTCTGTAGCTGCTTTTCTATCTGCTATGTCTGTTTTGCACACAGGCGTCTCCTGGCTGAAGCTGCTCTTCAGAAGCTGGATCTGCAGACGGCTGAACAAGCTTTTGTGCGTTGCAAAGATTATCAAGGCATTAAGTTTGTGAAGTGCCTGGGCAATCTGCAGAGCGAGTCCATGAAGCAAGCAGAAGTGGCAGCCTATTTTAGCAGATTTGAAGAAGCTGAAAGAATGTATCTGGATATGGACAGAAGGTAATTGCATGTAAACATCTCAGCAGTAAATAAAGAAGAAAAAGTCTGGGAGAGAAAAAAGCATTCCTTAATCAAGAATGGCTGTTTTCTTTGGAGTGTCTTTACCAGTTTCTGCAAAGACATAAAAGGATCAGATGGAGAGAATTTAGGTTTATCCATAGATAACCAGTTCTGTATGTAAACCAGTGCATTCCAAACAGTTTACAAAACCTTGGCTGCTCTAGGTAGTGCTGTGTTTTATAATGTTTTTTTCACAAGTATTTTGTCGGTATTTCAGCTGGGATTCCAAAAATACAAACAATCTTAAATAATGTTTAATTTATGTGGTGTTGCTCTGCGCTACTAGCCAAGTACACATTCTTCTCAATTACATATACAAACAACAGAGCTTTTAATGAACTGTAATCTTTGGAGAGACAGAAGGACTCTGGATGAAACTGTGAAACATTGAAACCAGTCAGTGTAATTTTTGCTCAGGAATGAAAACAAACAAAGCAAAACTTTAGTACTGCTGGGAATATAAATTAACACTAAGTAATTAGCTAGAGCACTCTCTCTGCTGAAAAAGGATAATGAGAAATGATCAGCAGCAGTTGTGCAGTGTAGCCTGTAGATGGTGGTCAAACATGGAGAAACTTATGCACATGTGAAATTTTTAAGCTTCGATTAATGGAGCCATGAAAAGCAGTAGGGAATGATGGAGAAAAAAATAAGTTATTGTTTCATGTCGTAAGAATGAAAGTAAGGGGGACAGGGTGGCAGGGCAGAGGGAGAAGGCAGGAGCTGGGGAGAGATGCCCAATAGTGCCTGGTAATGAAAACTTCCTTGCATGTTGTTAATTAGTTTATGGCAGTTTGGGCTTTGGGGATGTAGGCTGCCTCCTTAGCACTTCAGTCACACTGCAACACCCAGTTTTAGATATGAAATATTTCTTTCCATATGGCTGAAGAGAAATTTGGACATCGAATTGCAGAGGTCAAAAAATTACTTTTTGTTTACTGGTTTCTTCAACAGTAGAGCATCTTATTCTCCAGCTAAAAGAACATGGAAATTCTGTATGACCTTATGTGTCTCCTAGAAAAACAACTTTCACAACTGGAAAAAACCTGATAAGGATCTACCATAAATCACAATGAAATAAATCTATTTTTCAAATAAAAATTTAATCTTTTTACATAGATGTTCTTATGATGTTGACTGCACTGACTTGCTAGTGCCTTCCTTAATTTACTTGTAAGTTGAGGGCATTTTCTTTTTAAAAGAAGGACATAGGTCTCTCTTTATTTTCTATGCACCTGCAGAATTACTTTTATGTGAGGTAATAAAGAATTATTCTATTTGGTGGAAAAAACATGCCAGACAGACACAGTGAGTCATATGTATGCATGAATAATAAAAAGAAAAAACTACTACTGAGTCCTTTCTCCTTTATCCAAAATCACCCTGAATCTGGAAGAAAAGTCTCTGAAATCCATTTTATTGTATTTCAGCTTTAGTCTCCATTATTCACATTCATTGCTTCTTGGTCTTTTCCCTCATCTTCCTTCTGCTTTTAGCCTTTTGCAGCTGCTGCCATCTCTTGTAGTGGTCTGCAGTGAAAGATAGAGAACAGAGTAGGAGGGAACTTGAAGTAACATCAAGCCAACTGACTCACTCATTGAACTACTCCCACAGGAATGTGGCTGATGAGGAAGTGCATACGTGTGATATAACTTGTGAGCTCTCTTGAGTATTTGCTTTAATGGAACAGTATTTAAATTGTAAACAAGTAATCTGGCATTGCTCTGATACCTGCATTGCAGGTTAAGAACACGAAAATACTTTTGGGTGCTTTTCTCGAGATTTTTGCTACCTATTTTGTTGTGTTTGAGCTCTCCCTGCTGTTTCTTGTTCAGAGACCTTGCCATTGGGCTGCGGATCAAGCTGGGGGATTGGTTCCGGGTGCTGCAGCTGCTGAGGACGGGCTCGGGGGGGCTCGGATGACGCCCTCCTGGAGCAGGCACACAACGCCATTGGGGACTACTTCGCAGACCGGCAGAAATGGTACGGCCTGTACAGCAACCAGCAGGAAGGAATTCACAAAGGAAATGAATAAACTGATGACAAGACTCAATTTAAGAGGAGGGACAGATGTCAGGAAAGTCAGGATGCAATACACAGTAGATAATTTTGGAGTGATGAGGTTTAGTTCAGCCCTTCATGGTTCCATGATATGATAAAAATTGAGAGCTGTTGATCAGCTACCTAAAGGGTGAAGGTGATAAAAATCCTTCCCAGCAGTCTTTTTCTGAAGCTTTGCTTCAAATGAAGGAAAAAGAAATACCTATACAGTTGTATTAGGCTGGATATAGAAAGTATTAAAAAACCCAAAAGGGATTAAAAGTAGGACAGAATTACTAACTGTGAATGAATTTTCTGAAATGCTTCATACCATAAATATTTGAGAAGGTCCAGAGTTCTCTAACCTGGATCTGTCTCCAGCTGTTGCCCAAACTGGGCACCCAAGGAAGATTTTAAGGATAGCCCACACCTGTAATGGTATTTCTCAAGAACACACTTTGCAGTCAGGTGCTTACTAAGCCAGAGGTAATATTTTTATAGCTACTAACTTGAAGGGAATTTTTTTCACAAACTTTTCTTGTTGCCTTCTAAGCCCATGTCACAAGAGTTCCATAGCCCCACTATGTGTTACCATTAGCCAAACTGTATTGTCACTAAGCAGCTGAAAACTTGTGTTTAGATTTTGAAAGCTGAGTTTTAGGTGCCTTAGGTAATTTTGGAGAATTGTCTTGGAGGTCTTGGTGCTTATGTTTTAAAATACGGTAGCACAACAGTATAGCCCTTTTCTGAAAGTTTAGTTGTAAGTTGTCCATTATCTGCCCTCATCTCTGCAGTTGTGAGAACTTAACTTTAAGAATTCCTTTACTTTCTAATCTTATGCTAGTAGCTATGAAAGCTTTTTCAAGCAAAGTTACCTATTTAAAATAATATGATTTTAAGTTTACAAATGCAAAAGGCTTACAAAATTAAAAACTTCTCTTGTGTTTGTGCATCAGAAGCCACCACATTTTTTTGTCTTACTAGGTTAAATGCTGTACAGTACTATGTCCAAGGACAAAACCAGGAACGTTTAGCTGAATGTTATTACATGCTAGAGGACTACCAAGGACTGGAGAACCTGGCTAACTCACTTCCAGAGAATCATAAATTGCTCCCTGTAAGCAAAAAGCGCCTTTATTTTTTGTTGTCTTACACCAAACTATTTATTTAAAATTTCCTATCTTGGGAGTGTTAAGAACGAAAGAATGCAGTATATGACATACTCACTTAACTGCAATGGTGTTATTGATATTGATCTCTAGTATTACTGTTGTTTTCATACTCGGTCACTTTTCCTTTCCATAACTGTCCCAGTTCCCCAGAAAGATCTGACTAACAATACTCTAAAAGGAGGGGAATTAGATTGAGATAGCATATGTAGGATATATAGGTGTACAGGGAATAGGTGTGTATAAGTAGCAGGAAATTACTTACTAAATAATAGCTAATTTTAAACTATGCTATTGTTGATTTAATCCAAAATGCTTGGAAAATGCAAAACATGCTCCTTTAATGCATCTTCCAGTAAATCATGACATAGCATTTTCTTTTAATCTTATTGTAAGAGCTTTCTTCAATTTAGAAGCAGTGTGTGAGACTAGTACACTGTTCTAAAGATTTACAACAGTGCCTGGTGCCTTCACAGAACTCATGAAGCAAACAACCCATTCCCCATCCTCTCAGACTTAAATTAACCAAACAGGAGTACTGTTGTTGCTGCACAGTGTACTAAAAATGTGGAACTGAATTTAACACAGTGCTGGTGCTTTTTGCAGGACATAGCTTATATGTTTGTGAGAGTGGGGATGTGTGAACAAGCTGTGTCAGCCTTTCTGAAATGTAATCGACCAAAGGATGCCGTGGATACCTGTGTGCATCTCAACCAGGTAAAACAGCAGGAGATCATCTGCAATAATACCAGTTTAACAGTGAGATTTCTATCCTAATGTCCACAGGAACACAAATCCTTGTTAAACGTTAGATGGTTTGTCACAGTTCCTGGAAAATTCGTACTTCAGTGCTTAAACCAGTTCTCTGAGATTAAGATTAGACTGCTGGAGGGGCAGTGCAAAGCTACCTGCAGGGTGTGTGGGCAGCATGCTCAGCATACAGACATTTGTAGCCTCTGTGGAGCTGGGCTGTATTGCCAGCTCCTATGGAATGGGAGAAGACTGGAGAAGAGGTAGATGTCCATTCTGGATATTTTCCACATCCCCCTCCTTTGTATAGAAGCAAATGGATTTGTGACTGCATGAGGATGTAGCTGGAAAAAGCTGAGCTGGAAACTCATCTGCCTGTTTATAACTAGAGCTGTTTCCTGGTATGACTTAACCTGTGCAAATGTCTGTGTCAACACAAATAAGGGAAAAACTGAGGATGGCTGTGAGGAACTTGATGGATGGGAATGGCAAGGCTGGCTAGGGCTGGCTTTATATGAACAATTTCTTAGTTTATGGATCTGAAGAGCTATTAGGTGTGAGATTCAGTTAAGATCTCAGTCCTGCCAAACCTTTCATCTGGAGCAAACACAGTAGCCAAACCATTGAAGATCAGGAAAATTCACAGACAAAACGAGGTATATAGAAGGATAAGTAAAGTGTTACTGTGTGCTTTAAGCTTCTGAGATGAGGTCCTCTTTCAGACATGCTTTTGAGAGTCTGTGTTAAGTAATATCAGAAGTGTTGAAATCCACATGTCCAGCTATGAGCTGCAGTGAAATGATTTTGCATAGCTTTTATGAAAGCAGAAGCAACTGTTTTCTATGTGGTTTTGGACAGAGGTCCAGCATTTTTTTCACAGTCCTGTTACATTGGCAATGATGTAAGCATTTGTACTTTCTTGTTTTTTATGTTAATTTTGCAGTAGTCTGGTTCAAAATGCTGATGAAATACTGCATGCAAATGTTGCAGTCTGTTCGTGGATAACCAGTTTGTTCTGGGAGTGTATTTGAAAAAATGAGGTTAATAATTGTCTCCTTTCATTTCTAGTGGAATAAAGCTGTGGAGCTGGCTAAAAATCACAATATGAAAGAGATTGGATCCTTGTTAGCCAGATATGCAAGTCATTTACTGGAAAAGAATAAAATCCTTGATGCTATAGAACTCTATCGTAAAGCAAATTATTTCTTTGAAGCTGCTAAGCTCATGTTCAAGGTATCACAGGTTTTATTTTTATGTCAAATAACTGGGTTTTTTTTGGATGAGCTCTTACTATTACCATGACACTTATATTCTCTTGGGGTTATTTTATTTTTAAAAATGTCTAGGCAATTAGCAGATGTCATCATACAGGATACTGCAAAGATGAACCTAGGTATCTCTATGTGTAATAGTTACCCTGGGTGTCCTCTGCAGCTAGTGGAGAGGAGAATTTGGGGACACAAGCCATCTATTTATTTATTTTGAAACTTTCACTTCAGTTGGAGATCAACTGCAGCTCAGAAAAGATCCTAATACCCTGCATTGCCTAGTAAAGGAGTATGGTAGACTGGCCAGGGGTGCGATGTCTACATTATTTTATATATCATGGGAGTTATTTTTATCTCCTCTTTAAAGAAAAAAAAAGTAGCCATGTCAATAACTAGAAGTTACATTTTGGTATTTCTTCAATTAGTTTTTCAATTAGAAACTAATTGGTGTGCTTTGAAGATAAAGATGTCGCTTAGATTTGGTTTGGCGGCAGAGATTTCTCTACATAGCTTAAAGTCTTGTAGGAGTGATACGTAATTTTTACAGCAAATAATTACAGCTATGTGTGTGTGTATATATATATATATGTTACTTTCAAAAGTCATTCTTCTTTTCTGGGAAAACTACCAGACCTTATTGAAAGCTATGTATGTGTTTAAAAATGGCTAGTTTTTAGTTTATTTTTGTACTAGATCACAACTTATACATGGTTATACTGATTTATCCTTCCTGAGAATCTGGCTTTATATACGTTAGCTAAATAAATATAGAATAATGTGCATACTTCACTTTGACATTTTCATTTATAGTTCTGTTTCCAGTCTAAATTATTACATTTAAAGGCAGAATCATTTTTTGGCATGATTTCCCAGGTTTGTACAAACATGCAATTGTCCAAGAGAATTAAATCCCTTTGTTTTGTTTTTTAAGATTGCAGATGAAGAGTCAAAGAAAAGGACGAAGCCTTTGCGAGTTAAAAAACTTTATGTGCTATCAGCCTTACTTATGGAACAGTGTCATGAACAAATGCAAAATGCACAAAGGGGGAAAGTTAAAGAGAAAAGTTCAGAGGTAGTGTCTTTTTTTTTTTTCCCTTTTGGAATTCTGGTATCTGCTAGATAGTCAGAATAAAGCAAGCTGTCTTCATGGGAGCCTATAATGTTTTTTTTAATAACCCTTTTCCCTGCTAAGAACAAAGCTTTCCTTCAAGCAAGACCCCCATGAAAACATATTGTTTTAAGTATTATTTTAAAACATTTAAATTGTATGTATTAATAGATATTTTTCTTCCTAAGTTTAATGTGTTTTTCTTAATGTTTTCACTACAACAATGAAAACCATACTAAGAAACTCCACACTTTTTTCTTCCTGCAAGACTCTTGTGTCATTTAGGAGTAAGTATTGATCCCAAAGGGTGATCTGTGATTAGATTTAGCTATGTTGCCTGCTATCTCAACAGGGAGATGGCTCCAGATACGGGGGAAGCAAATGGAAGAATTTGTTTTCTCTGCTCACATGTTCATCTTCATATGCACAAATAAAATAGTTTAAACAAATTTTTAAGAGCTCTGATGTTGAAACACAGTATTAATCCAAACTGTGAACCAGTCTGCAGATGTGCACAAAATATATTTGTATACACACATATATGGTATTTATCTTTGAAAATCTGCACCATATGTTGTGCCTGTGCTCTGTACAGAATGCCTGACAATGCTCACTGCAGGTCCATTTGTATTTTTCCTACTTAACATGGACAGTGGTGCGATCACCAAGTATAGAAAAGCTCTTTTCATATATCTCCATTTCCTGCTGTATCTGTTTCATATAAAAACTCCTTGTGATACTGGTTTGTTTTCAGAGTGCTTCAGCTTTGGCTGGTTTGCTGGAAGAAGATGTTCTTTCTTCTACAAATCGCTTTGCAGACAATGCTTGGCGAGGAGCTGAGGCTTACCACTTTTTCCTACTTGCTCAAAAACAGCTCTATAAAGGTTCTGTAGATGCAGCACTTAAAACAGGTAAGAATTCATTTTCAACCCTGTAAAGACAGCACATAACTTCATTTATAGCTGCCACATTTTTCAGTTCTTAATAGATTTATGGAATTTATACCAAAACCATATAATGAATTGAATACGGCTGCAGTCACGACACCTGGAAAGGACTTTGCTGAATAAAATGCAAATCTTTCCAGGTATTACTTGGTAAATTGGTCAATCTCTGTAGATGTTCTGCTGACTGTTTTGTTTCTTTCCCTAAATTATGAGGCATACCTGAATTTACATCAGACCTCTTCGCAGAGCTTCACAAAAAATCTGCGGGAATTAAGGAAACAAATAGTGCCTTGTACTTTTTCCAAGTAATGAAGATTTCAAATCCTTCTAACACTTTTAAAACCAACCAACCAACCAACCAACTAAAATAATGTGTTTCAAGAAGACACCAATTTTCCAGTCAAATCTCCTAATTTTTTTTTTAGAGCAGTGCTTCATAGTCATGTAAATAAAAAGACTGTGGTTTATTTTGTACAATTTTTAGAATTAATACTGTCATCTAGTAGCAACTGTTTCATACAGATTATGCATTTCTCAGAAGATGTGTAATGATGTCCTTGGGTTTATTTTTAAATTTTTTTTTAGCTCTCCACTTGCGAGATTATGAAGACATTATCCCTGCAGTTGAAATCTATTCCCTTCTGGCACTCTGTGCATGTGCAAACAGAGCATTTGATACTTGTTCAAAAGCCTTTGTTAAATTAGAATCCTTGGAAACTCTTAAGCCAGAGCAGAGGCAACAGTATGAAGACCTTGCTCTAGAGATATTCACAAGATATAGACCAAAGTATAACAACAAATCTGATCTGGATGATGTTCTTGAGAGGTGGGTGTATTTTTATATGATACTATCATTTTTTTTTCTGCTGTTCTCTGTATTTTGGGATTCAGTAGGTTTTGGATGTGTGCTTTACTCTTAAACCAAATATTGGGCAAGAATGAGGCAGGAGTTAGCCAGTTTGGAGAAAGGGTAATACAGTACATTCGAGGAACTGGGCATAAAGATAAAATCTTTATCTTAATTTGAAATGCAGGTGGGCAAAGCACAGGAGTTTTAGGACCTTTAAGACTGTGTCATGTGACATTAAAGTAAGAATGTTACTCTTTGCATCACCATGGTGGGATGATGTGAGTGTGAACAAGGGAATGTTTAACCATTATTCACTAACAGGTGTCTGGTGTTTTGTGGATTAATAATCTACTTTGTGTGAAAAGAGCAATATGTATATGTGAAGTAAAAATTAGTATGAAGGGCACATTTAAGGGATAAGTCCTTGGAGTGGCTGTACCCACTATAGTGTGTTTGACATATTTCCTGCTAAGAGCATGGAACTTGTAAATATGGAAATTGATTGTGAATCAATTTTCTTTTAGCAAACTGGATTTTAATTTGTCTTGATTGATCTTACTGTGCAGCTGTACAGAATCTCAGTAGCAGCTGTCAAGTTTACCCTTCAGACTCCAGAGGAAGGACTATAATAGCAGTGGTGCTAATCAGACCTTACCTTTACATGGCTTTCACTGCTTCTTTTCACCCCATCTTTTGGATCTGCTGGTCTTCATTTGTTGACTTTTTGGTTCTAGGGGTGGGCATTCTCTGATGTGAAGATTTACTCAGTTACGTGAACAGTGAAGTGTTACATGAGGTACAAACTTGTAATCAACAACTGGCACACCACATTTTTATCCTTTCAGCTTTACTCTTTTTTTTTTTTTATAGTGGAGATGGTAAACTTCCTGTATGTGTTGCAACAGGAGCCCCTATCCTGGAGTATCGATTCTGGATGTGCAGTGTGTGTAAGCATTGTATGAAAGCCAAAGAAGCAAGCCATTATAACGCCTGTCCTCTGTGCCACAGCACAGTAAGCTGAGGATAAAGTCTCTGTATCTGCATTTATGACTGCTAAAAACAGCCTCTAAAATGTTATTGTATTTCAAAAGATAACTCAGGTACTGTATTGTAGCAGTTAGTGCTGCTATTAGAGAAACATTAAAAAACCCCCAAGAGAAACCTTTACTGCTTCCATTTATCTGAAGAAATGTCTGTGTGAATACATTCCATTTTTTTGCTACACTTTAAAAAAAAAAGATTTAAGGTAAAAGCATTCTTTCTGAATTTTGATTGAACCTAGTTTCAAAACCATGTGAATTGAATGTAGGTTCATATCAAGTTCTACTCTGAGTGGGCTCCATTTTTTTTGTCTAATTGCATAGGAAATTACTGTGTTTTCTCAGAAATCTTTTTTGAAGGAAGTAATTCCTGAGTTGAAATAATGTTACAATAATTTTGATAATATTACCATATATGTTTTTGTATTACTATTTGGGATTACTAGAGTGATGATACCAATATAAGCATATGTTAGTGCCAGTTTCTTTTGCCAAGTGTATTTAAACCACCATAGCAATAAAGGGCTTGAAAACACTCAGCAGTCAGTGTATCAGTCGGGTTCCTGAGCTTGGCTGACGTTGTCTTCAACAGGTTAAGGAAACCTCCATGAGTCTGCAGACTGGAACCTGGCATTTTCATGTTGCTTGAGAGAGCAGCTTGTATCTGTTGAACAGATTTCAGGAGTTGAAGTGTCACCCTTGTTACACACAAAGGTCCAGGGAGCAATGTCTCACTGTCCTACCCTGCTCTGCTCTGGCAGTGCTGCAGGGCTGTGACACACGGTGTGAGCTCTCCCCAGGAGCAGCCAGCACTTGGCTGCCTGGCCATGGCCATGGGCTGTGATGTTCACATTGTGCACTGGCACGTTCCTGAGAGGAGAGTGTGAGACCTCTCTGGGTTGTCTCAGCTACTCTGAGACCAGGTAAGGATAAATCTCATTTCCATAGAATCACAGAGTAGGACAACGGCCTGGGTTGGAAGGGACCTTAAAGACATCTTGTTTTAAGCTCTCTGACATGGGCTGTGACACCTTCCACTAGACCAGGTAGCTCAAAGCCCATCCAACTCGTTCTTGAATATTTCCAGGGACAGGCCATCCACAACTTCACAGGAACAACCTGTTCCAGTGTCTCATCATCCACACAGTAAAGAATTTCTGCCTTATGTTTAACCTAAACCTTCCCTCCTTCAGATTTAAGCCATTCTCCCTTGTCCCATCCCTTTATACCCTTATAAGCAGTCCCTCTCCAGCTCTCTTAGAGCCCCTTTAGGTACCGGAAGGTGCTCTAAGGTCTGCACAGAGCCCTGTCCAGGCTGAACACCGCAGCTCTTCCAGCCCGACTCCGAAGGGGCGTAGCTCCAGCTCTGGTCACGCTGGTGCCCTCTGGCCTCGCCGCAGCAGGTCCGTGTCGTGCCCCGGCGTGGCCGCGGCCCTGCAGGTGCGGTCTCAGGGAGAGGGGCAGAGGGGCAGAGGGGCAGATGGGCAGGCGGCTCCGCGGCCCTGCAGGTGCGGTCTCAGGGAGAGGGGCAGAGGGGCAGACGGGCAGACGGGCAGACGGGCAGAGGGGCAGAGGGGCAGAGGGGC
>JAHLSL010000038.1:8776532-8802883 GCA_025920805.1 Petroica traversi | reverse complement strand
TCGGGGACACCTGCCGGGGACACCGCCTGGCACGGCGGGACAAGGGCGGGCAGCGCTCCGGGACAGCGGGACACGCTGCTCAGCGCTGACAGCGCCTTCAGCTGCCGCCTGTCCCCTGTATGCACTTACAACCCCCTTTGTTCTGCTGAGTCATTCGCAACGATGCTGTTCCCTAGAAAATAGGGGGAAAGGTGCAGTTTGACTTGTGGGAAAAACTGCACTAGAGTAAAAAAGGCCAGTTCCAAACACTACCGTTAAACGTGAGATAAAGCATCTTCCAAGCAGCCGTAGCTGCAGTGAGCACAGCCTTCTCAACTTCCAGTGGGCTCCAGCCACCTCTGGAGAATTTCCTGCCCGGTTTTGATGATGCCATAACGAAATTTTCACAGCCCTGGGCCTTTTGTTAGAGCTTGGCCCTTGCAGAGGTTGAGGGACTGGAGAATGGAGCCAGGCTGTGGGCAACAGCTGGAAGCTCTGTGCCCATGTGCCAGCTTTAAGACAGCCTCATGATTGGTCTCCTTCTCCAGGAATAACCTGGCTAAATTGAGCCTTAAGTCCATTTGAGGTTAAAAAATACATACTCTTGTTCTTGCTATGAAAACTATTGACTCCCAGTTGGGCCTGTGGAGAATCCAGATGTAGTGGTCCAGTAAGTAGCTGCTGCTTTATAAATGAAAGTATTAGGAGGTGTTCTTGAGTTATAAGAGGTTTGTGAGTGTGAGCAGTTACAGAAAGGTAATTTTACCTTTTTTTTTTTTTTTTTTTGGAACAGGAGATTTTGATGAGGCCATGAAAGATTTCAGGAAAGTATTAGAATTAAACCCCCAGTTTGAAGATGCCGCGTTGAGTCTAAAACAGGCTATTCTTGATAAAGAAGAAAAACAGAAGCGGGGTTACTGAAAACTGAGGTAGTGATGTGACGTGAAAATATTCTGCTAAAGATGTGATTTGTCATTGATGGATGAACCAAAACATCACTTAAATCTGTATTGAGCTGTTGAAGAACTTCATTCTTGGATAAATAAGTTCAAAATGGATTATGATTGCAAAATAAGCCAGATTTGGTATTTTTAGTCTTGAAGGAAAGTATAAGGGTGATCTCTGTGAGACAGATGTACAGATTTTGTACAGAAATATTTGTAATTCTAAAAGAAATGTATTGTCCCAATTAATTGAAAATAAAAATTAACACGAACTTTTTATCTCATGATTGTCTGCAAAGAGTTTACTGTAGAAAAAATTCACAGGAGGAATAATGGCTTTCTAATTAAAGACATCAGTTCCCTGAAAAATACAGTGTGAAATCCATCTGATGGAACTGGCTGTGAATACCCAGGCAGCTTCATTTCTCACGTGGTAGGAGGGACCATTGCTGAAATCTAAATCATCAGCAAGAAACACCCTTGCATGTTCATAGCAGTGCAAGTTCTAATGAAAAAAATGCTTTCTGATTGCTCCCATGAGCATTAGGATTTTGTTTTTAAAATAAAATTACACCAATGACGTTTCTGCTCTTTACTGTGAGTTCCTCTGTGGATGGTCCTGGAGCCTGTACCAGCACAAGGCTCACTGAAGATGGTGAGACCGTTTGGGTGAGTCATGAGAGCCGACTGGATCCTCTGGATATCCTTACCAGCAGCCTCACCAAGATACCTTTCAGTGTGGGGATGAAACTGCATCAACCACAATGAGCAGGGCTGAGAAAATGCTGTGTTTTCTCATGCCCTTGTCACTTGACTGCAGCCCTACAGAAAAAAGATGCATGATAGCAGGATGTGACCATTTACAGTTTGAGAAATAGGAAATGACCATCCCCCCCCCCCCCCCAAAACCCTTATCTTTGGACTTTTCTTGATATATTAAGCACCTGCTTTGCTACCGTTTATCTTGGAGTTCTATCTCCAAAACAATACAGATAATTCAATGACTTGGCACACTTAATGCCACCTCAGTCTTAAAAACTGGGAAATCCTACTAACTCTTGACTGATGTGAGAAGGTGAGCTAGAGCTAAACATGTTCCTTACTGACCATGCCAAGGCAATTAAAAACACCAGTAATGAACAGTTGAATATGACTTATGATGTTTTACTGTGAGAAGAGTGATCACAGATGTGGTTCTGCACAGAGCACTTAAAATGACAGGATATAGATCAAAATATTAACAGTAAGTATTTTAGAAAGTAAAGATGCTAGAGATAATATTCCAGCTTGTGTTTTGTGAATGTTGCTTAATTATGTCTTATGCAGTTGTTGGCACAGAAGCACTGCACTGGGCTGGGAGGAATTGCCAGTTCTCCACAGTATTTCCTTGTCTCTTCTATGAAAGGATGAACTGTCATCATGCATTTCAGCATAATCTGGAATTCTTTCAAGGTAATTTTGGCCAGTAGGGTTTTCACATTTTCCCCTTTCACATGCATACGAGTCACTTAGTTCTCTGGCTTTCAGGTTTTCAGCCTGAAATTATTAAATAACTGCTGGTTTCAGCTGGAGTAGAGTTAGTTTTCTTCACAGTGGCTGCTATGGGCTGTGTTTTGAATTTGTGCCCGCCACAGAGTTGATAATACGGAGATGTTTTGTTATTTCTGAGCAGGGCTTTCACAGAGCCAAAGCCTTTTCTGATTTTTGTATTGCCATGCTGGGGAGGAAGTTGGGGATGCCTGGGAGGCTGGGAGGAGACACAGACAGGATAGGTGACCCAAACTGACCAAAGGGATATTTCACACCATAGAGCATCATGCTCAGTATATAAAGTATATAAAATACTCTCAAAACTCGTAGAGGAGGGTGTATTTAGTAACTCTCCTTGTCCTGAACAGTTTCCTGTTTGTAAAAGTTTAAGAATTAAAAGCCTAATGGAGAGTAATACAATTATTTTATGTAATGTTTTGTGAAATTCAGGCGATCTCTCAGCCTGTAAAAGGAGAAGGGTTGTGTGCTTTGGATGCTTTGCTATGTGACATGCCGTAGCTTTATACCTTCACTGGGCTTTTGGGGTTGTCTCTGCATGCAAATTCCACACCTCTGTGGAGCTCCTGGGCCGGTCCTGCCTGTTCCACTGCCGTTGTCAAAGTGATGAGGCTGCACCAGTAAATCCAACAGGTGGTTGCTGCTAATGCACTGTGTCTCTCTTTACTCTGGCCAGAAATGTTTCAGACGTGAATAATTCTCAGCTGCTTTCCCAAGGTTTCCTACCTATAAACCTGCTCTCCCAAACCCTTGACTTTTGTTCCACAGCCATCACTGGCAGCCCCTCTGTTTGGCTTGTTCCCCTTAGCCAGGGTTAATTTGGCAATGAATAACTGTTCTCACCTGATGATTTACCTCTAAACTTATGAAAACCCCTGTGAATTCCACAATACGTTACAGAATGTCAAAGAATAACATCACTGCCTTACAGAACAAGGCAAAGAGTAACATCAGCACCCTGTGCTTTTCCCTAGGACTCTATTTGTCCTACTGAAACACAGGAGTTGCCACACTTTGCAGTATTTCAAGGCCTTTTCCTTGCTTTTGCAGAAAGGTGGGAAAAGCTGGTAGAATGCCAAGGTTAGCAGAACACTGAACAGTGTGAGAAGGGTTTCATGTGTGTTTAGTGTCAGTGTAGCATGGGGAACAAGGAGAGCTTTTCCAAATAGAAAATCTGTGGCACACTCAGGGCAAAAGGTTTGGTTGTCAAGTACCAGAATATGTCCCTCTTCCACATGCCTGTCTTGTGAGCAACAGAGGTTAGGTCAGCATGAAAAGCCTGAAACTTGGAGTGTCAGGAGTGAGGGCTGCACTGTGCACTTCTCATCTAGTAGGTAACCTTGTAAAAAAGTGACTAAGGAGAGAAAGGTGCTCTATTTCAAATTTTGTGGAGATTGAACACCTCTATCTCAGTCAAGCTCAGCTATGCAGATCATGCTCTCTGTTGACTGTCAGGAGGGGAAGGATTCAGAAAAACAAAAGCAGTGTTCAAAACAGGTTTGCTAGTGGAAGAATAATATCCTATATTCTTTTATGTCAGCAGATGCCTTGGTTAAAAGGATGAGGATCTGCCTCATCCTTTTAACCAAGGTAGAGGCTGGATCAGTGGGACAGATTCGACCCCAGCCAGTGGCTTTCATGCATATTGGGAGGTCTGGTTGCTTTTTATGAAAACAGTTTGTTGAGAGATCTGGTCAAGGTGGAGGCCCCACTTCCAGCCTCTTGTGACCATTTGACCTGAACACTGGTCTGTTTTCCAAGGTTATTTCCAAGGTTCTCCTTGTAGGATCCCTTTGGTGCATGAGCAGGGAGGGATTGGATGCAGTCCAGAGCATCACTTCCTACAGCTCATGGCGATCAGGTTTTTCTTTCCTTGTGCTGTGTTGTACAATGAACATGTGAAAGGGACCTTAAGGATGTCTCCAAGCAAGGAACAGCTGGTCCAGCTGTGTCCCAGGCATCACAACAGTAGCTTTCAACCTAACTCCTGTTGTTAGGGAAATGGCTGATCAGTGCTTTCCAGGCTGGGAACTCCCCAGGCTGGGGACTCTGGTGTGCCTCTGTCTGTGCATTTAAAATAACTTCTTTCCCAATTCCTTTTCTCCACACAGGCTGAACAATGAAGGCTTGTTCAACTACAGTGGTATGACCAGAGTGGTTCCTGAAAGCTAATCCAAGGAACCATTTAAGCCCATAGGGCTGAAAACTGCTACCTAGGACAGCAGTTAGGTGCTGAAGTTCTATCTGCAACACGTGAGAGGTAGGAATAACCCCAGGAGGAGTTCACCTGTGCAATAGTGGGGCTGAATCATAGTTTGGGAAAAGCCCTAAAAGGTAAACAGGGAATTCCTAACCCTAGCACAATGTGAGATTCAGTGTGAAAATCATGATCTACACCATGAACAGCAACCAAGCAGGAGGAGGAGACCAAGGGTATGGAATTGCTCTGACTTGTCTGTGGGAAGGTGGAAACCTGAAATGAGAATGCAAGTCTATCTCCCCTTTTCCATCTCCCTTCCAATGTATGTGGAAGAGAGTATGTTTCCTCATCTGTCAGGTGGTGGGTGAATGGGTATGGAATGCTGCTGAAACTCTTCCTGGTTTTCCAGGGTAAAAGGGGAGGATTTGGGATATCCCACTTGCTGTAGACAAGTTTATCTGAATATACTCTGCAAGGCTGGAAAACAAGTGAACCTTTATGACATCAGACACCTCTGTGGCCCGAGACTGCTGAGAAGAGTTAGTTAAGGTCATTATTATTTTCCCTTCATGCCAGTCTAGAGGACTGCTTTTTAGGTTGACCAAAAGTTAACCTAAACTTATGAGTTTGCTGCTTAAAAATAATGACTGTGCTCTCCTGGCAAACGCGTGAGAGCAGTAACTTGCAGGGCTCTGCAGTGTGGGCTGTGGACAGCAGAGTGCACTGCTCGTGCAGCAGAGGAAGGCAGCACCCAGGCAGCTGCTGTGGGCTCCGGGGTCCCAGCACCCTCCCATTCCTTTTTACAGATCTTACTCCTTCAGCAGGCACAGCTTTAAGTGGACATTTATTCAGCAACCATCTCAGGCAGGACTGCAGCTCTTGGGAAGCAGGCCTCGTGTGTGCACGATCAGCCAGCCTGGGAAGGGCTGCAGGAGCTGGGAAACCTCTGGAGACTGCACATGAGAGTTCTGTCTGCCCCCTCTGCACTACTGTTGAACACTTAATTGTGCTGCAACCACACCTGCAGTTACACTGCAGGCACATCCTGAGAGTGATTACAGGTGGACACGTGTCAAGTTTGTATTTGATCTCTAAAAAATAACAATAATTAAAAAGAAAGTGTTCTGCATGCATGGAAACCAAAAATACCAGGTGTCATTTTTGCACATACTAGAGTATCCATCTGCTCGCATTTTGTAGAGTTAGCCTTTCCATACAGGGGCAGATGAGAGGAAAATGAGGAGCTAACAGGTTTCTGAGAATGTCAGGTCAATGTAATGATACAGACAAAACTCTGCCTTAGTGGGAAGAAGTGTGTGCCCTGGTGTTGCATGCTGGAGGGATGGCAGCGATTGCTTGGCTCTTTGAAGCCAGTGTTGGTGAACCAGATGGTTGTTGTTGCATATGAGCAAGGAGATGTTCTGTGCTTACATTGCCCTGGTGTATTTTTATTTGACTTTTCAGATTTGCACTTTACATTCTGATGGGAGGATTCACAGTCACTTTATGAAATATTACAAGAAGCAGCCATAATCAGGACTGGAATAATTTTGGTATTCTGCAAGTCCATATTTCAACAGCTGGAAGACATACAAAGTGTTATTTTGCAGCCTTGGGTGGTTTTCTGGTAAGTTTTCTTCTGTAGCCCCTTCAGAGAGGTTGCAAGATTTACTGATCCTGTTAGCAGGCTCAAGAACTTTCCAGGCCTGTCCCACCTTCTGGTCTTTAAACTTCATGCAAATAGTTCTGGTGGTTTCTGGAAGAAGTAGCTCCTGTGTCCAGTGGCACTGTTTGGAAAGCAGCCAGCACAGCAGAGCCTTCAGGTGCTGTTGGGGACACACAGAGGCTGAAGTGAGGAGTGATGCTGGAGCAAACAGCTCAGCATCTCTTCTTCTCCAAGGGAGGATGAAGCTATAGGATAAACCCTACTGTTTGGAGGATTTGGACCATTCAAAAGCATTTGGAATATGGCAGTGTGCCTTAGAGTTTGTTTCTAAAATTTTGGATCTGTTTTCTCTCAGACTGGGGGCAGTCCTGTTGAAAAGCTGCTGAAATAATACCTGGCTCCAAAACTGCCTGCTGTGGCCCAACTCCAGCATGCCCTGCTCTGCTCCTGGCATCTGCTTTAGAGCCACACCACCTGTGTTTGGCTTGGCAGGGACCTCTCCTTCCCTTTCTCATGGGCTCAAGCTGAGACCATGGGACTGCAAACCATGTCCATTCCCTAGTTCTTGTCCCAGAACTTCTATTTTTTAAGTCCTCAAGGACAGGCTCTGCATCGCTTGTGTCACAAAGCATGGTGACTTCTCTGGCTGAGTACACAAGGCCTGGTGTTCTTACCAAATTCAGTTTACGTGTGTCATCTTAGATGTGGAGCAACAATCCATACTGGTCCAGCGAGTGCATAGCCCTGGAGATTGTCAGAAAGGTGACCTGGAAAGCCTGAGAACAATACACAGTGTGTTTGTGTAGTTTTTAAAGAATACATACATGCTGCACGTTAAGTGCTCGTGTATGAGCTAAAGGTGGCATCAGTGTTCACACTCCATGCTCAAGGCATTTCAGATGCCAAAGTCAGAGCTCCTAAATCTCTGAGAAACATCAGGTTGGGGTGCATTGCAGTGGCTCTTTTTCTTCCCTTCACCTACCCTTCCTCTCCCTGCTTGAGCTGCACTGTCCTCTGCAGGTGCTGTCAGGTTGTGTGCTGGAAGGAGAGCATGCTGCCACCAAACAGTGCACGTACACCTGAGAAGAAGGAAAAGTGCCACTTGGTCCATATCAAATCCCACTTTGCAGAGCATCGTTTTGTCTATGCTTTTTGCAGAAACTACATCTGATGAGACTTAGGCTTCTCTGAACACTTCCATGTGGCACCTTCTAGCTGAACCTGCCTTGAATTTTAAAGCTGGTGTCAAAGAAGCCCTCAGGCAGTTTGGTAACTGAGAGGCTGAGACAGGAGAAGTTAAAACCTCACATGCTGCAGTGTATCAAAGCTAGACAGAAACTCAATCTGGTGCCTGCTGCAGCTGCACACTTAGGAAGCAGCACAAGCCAGAACTGCATCATGTTCATTTTTTGCAGCAAGTTCAAGAGTTGAGGTGCCTATGAAAGGCTGAGTAAATAACGATGAAGTTACTTGAGCTGCCCAGGCAGGGTGAAGACACCACGGCTGGTGTCAGTACGTGTCAGTACAGGCAGTTCACTCAGCTCAGTGCACAAGGAGCAAAGTACCCTCAGGTGACTGTCCTGTTTTTGTTTTTGTTTTTGTTTTTTTTCTCTCCTTATCCCTTAAAGGAGAACAGGATCTCAGACTTTAAGACCAAACCCACATGCCTCTGCTTCTCTGCCATTGGGCTGACACCTGAGGAGATGGATGACTGGCTCGGGTAGATGGGAGACGACAGTGCTGAACTTCACATGGATATTGGGACATATAAGTTGATTTTTCTCTTCTAGACATTTTGAGCTGAAGTGATATGAATCTGGTCCTACACAAAGCCAGAACTACCATATAAAAATCATATTTACATACCAAATTCTTTTGTTTACTCCAGCCAGTCCAATCTCAAGTGAGCCAGGTGGCAGAGGAGATTTAAAAAGAGAACTAAATTAAAGCTGTGCACCAGTCAGGGTAGTTAAGTTGAATACTGGCTGGGTTTTAAATCTGTGAGGTGCCTAAATCTACTATTTCTCAAAGCATGGAGTCATAGAATATCTCAGGTTAGAAGGAACCCACATGGATCCTGGCAGAACTACCTGCTACTAAATCATATGACTAAAAGCATCATCCAGACTTCCAGCATAGGGTCCATGAGTGGGAGGTGAGCCTTTCACTCCATCCTACCTGTTCCAGTTGCTGTGCCAGGGTCCTTACTGCCAGCCTTTTAAAGTGAGAAGGGTGTCTCACCCTGGGGCTGGCAGGTACCGGGCAGAACTCTGCAGCAAACTCACTGCCATTAATCTCACACCTATTTGAGAGGAGAGATCAACAGATCTAAGCAGAAATTAGGGCTTTGCTGATGAAAGCCTTAGACATTTAATACTACTTGCCCATCCACAGTGATATTCCATCTTGGGGTGCTGTTGAAGTCTGGAGATGTGGCCGCCCAGCAGTTTTCCAAGTATAACTCAACACTGGGACTCTCGTCTTTCAGCTCCACCTCAAGAAACACAGGCTCCGTGGGGTGTTTGAGTATTGCCATGCTGGGCTCATAGAACTCCATGAAGGATTCATCTTGAGAAAGTGTCAGGGAATTTTGTTGTTGTTTAATTTTATTTAAATTAAAACATATTGGGAAATTCTCTGATTTCCACAGGAGAAGATTTACCTTTGGATACTCTTGAAACCACATTCAGAGCTTGTCTTACCCTTCTGTAAACTGCAGAGAAGAAAATGTTAATGAGGTTCTTTAGTTGAAAGCAAGGTGTTTCTTAACGAGGGAACTTAGGACTGAAAGAGTCAGAGAGATTTAAAAATGAAGGAAGAGAATTGCACACCTGCAGTATTTGAACGTGGAACCATTGTTCCGGAGCCAAAGGGAGGGGATGTGGCTGGGTCACTGGAGAAGGCACCAAGCACTAGGGTCTCTTTTGCTTGGTAGTAGCATAAGACTGTTAGTCTAGAAGAAACAGCAATTCCTGTGTTCACATCTATTTCCCAGCAGCTGTACGAAAGTGAGCAGTGTTGGTGAGCAGCAGCTCCTACCTGTAGTCTGGATCTCTTGTGATTGTTGGTGTGCTCTGTCGTGGGAGAGTCTCTTTCTCATAAGAGATTTCATTCTCATAAACAATGTGATCGCCTTCAAACTATGCATATGGGAAACTCATTATAAATGGACTCTTCTCAGGGGTTGGGGCAGGGGAACAAAAGGGGAAATGCAGGAGAGGCAGAGACTTCCAGCAGGTGTATCTGCTCTGGCCATAGGCTTACCCTTACTGAAGTGCCACAGGTAGTGACATGGAACTTGAAGAAGGCATGGGCTTCATTATACTCTCTGGGCTTGCAGGAGCTGTCCCTTAGCTTGGTTTTACTCATGTCAATGGCAGGAACTGTCTTCATTTGGGCAGATACCATTACGGTACCATCTGGGTGGCATACTGAGAAAGTCAGAGAGTTGGTTATGAGCTCAAGAAAAAATCAAACACCTTTTTATTGATTGATAAATTGCATAACTTACTTATAAATGCTGAAGAATTAAAACTGCAGCTAATCGAGAACATCTGTAAGATTTCCATGGTTCTCACTTTCCTTAGCACAACATCAAACCTTGCTTTAATTTTCTGAAAGGACACTTCCTGCAAAGGAGGAGATGGAAGAGATCTCCTGTTACAGTACATCATCCATGTGTACAAAGTTCTGCTCCTTAGCCTGTGCCACTTGAATGCTAACAAGTCACAAGAGTTAAGTCAGTGTGAAGACTCGAGCCTGAAGCAACATGGGGCAGAAATTTTCTTGTATGAATTTATCAGTCACTGTCACTGAGATAAATTTGGGCCGATTATTGTAGAATAGTTCAAATGTTTATTACAGCATTAGTTTTCCCCTGCCATGTTTTAACATTTCTACAAAAAGTTCCTTTCAAAGAGCTTCTTTCATAAAAGCTATATTGAAATATTGTTTCTGGCTCAGTGCAGATGGGACATTTTGCCTCATCTTACTAAAAACACTGAGGAGTTTGTTTTTGAAGACTTGGTGCATATCTTTTAGAGACAAGTGGGGACTGCGGATTGCATAATCCATGGCATTACCAGAAGGATCCATGTCCGATGCCTCTTGTCCTACTTGCTCTGGCTCAGAGTCCTTCCCCATGGAGGTTTTCCAGTATGTGCAATACCACAGCACTACAGGCTGTGACTGTAGGACTCTGTGAGAGCAAACAGTCCTATGTGCTTTAAAAAAGGCATTGCTGAACAGCTCCTGTACCTCATAGATGAGTCCCCCAGCAAACAGAGGTATTTGCAAGATGAGGTGTGTGGAGTTGGTAGCTGCCAGGTACCCATTGGTGAGGGCCATGTGCCGGTTCAGGAGCTTGTTACCAAGGTACAGGTCCCAGTACTGGTGCAAGCCAAAGGTGGGTAGGGTTAGATACAGGTTTTCTTCATCACAGGAACCAACTGCTTCTGGTACTTCTGTGGGAAGGAGGTGGGATGAAGGGTTAGTAAGGAATGAAGATTTGAATGGTGAGGGTAATCCCTGGATTACCTGATTTGGACCAGGCAGGGATTTCTGTCACAGGTAAAACCCCAGCAGCCTGTTACGTGCACACTGGCATTGTCTGCAGGGCTTGGCTGTGTTGTAGTGGGAGTAGCGGCTCACATCTAGTGGGATGGGAGTCCTTCTGCTTTAGCAGTGACTGCCAGCTTGCTTCCAGGACTGTTCTGTTTCAGTAAGGCAAGCTGAACTATGTATGTAAATACATTTTTTCATCAGCCTTCTTTGAGCTGAACCAAGAGCTATTTCAAAGATAAAATAGGACAGTGAGGAGACTGTCATCGTTGTGGCATGCAAAAATCTAATATGTTTGAGAAAATACCAAACAGACCTCCCGATTGTTTCAGTAACCTGCTAAGTACAGCTCTTAATGGATGATTTCTTCTTGCAGAAATGCTGTCTTTGGAGATTAGAACAACTTTTTTTGAGTCAGTTAAGTTCTGTCCTGGATGCAGAGGCAGAATTGTGTTTGAGGACAAACTGAAACTTGTAACAATGTCTGAAAGTTTTGCCAGTAGATGTATGTTCAAGTTCTGAGGCATCTTGTTCACTGAGTTTGCAAGCCAACTTCTACACACTTGTTTTATTGCTCTCAGTGTCTCGAGGGCAGACTGTCTTGCCAGTATGCAGAAGAGCTGCCATCAGTGCAGCAGCCACTTGGCTGATACCAACAATGAGCTGTCGAGGGGTGGGGTTTTCCCCAAAGCTCTCACCCTCACTCTGATGTTCTCAGTGAATCCAGTGGCAGCCCTGCAAACCAGTTAATGTCAGGAGAAAGCTTACCAATATCAGCAATCACACACTCCACCTCTGCTGAATGATAGTAGAGTGTCATCTCCAGACCCACACTAAGGGTGTAGTTAACCAGGAGGGTGTATTTTGTTTCATTTCTATTCACATACTGAAAGAAAGAGAAGTGTAAGGCTGCAGCAGGCTGCAGAATAGGCAGGCATGTATATTCTGGACAACACTAAATAATTAATGCAACACCCTCCTCCCCCCCTGCAAATATCTCAGTCTCCAAAAGCATTGCTTCAGCTGGCCTAAAGCTATTCAGAAATCTGGCCTGGATTCCACAGCTCTCAGCCAAACATAGATGTGGAGAATGTTGTGCCTTTTTAGAAAATGAAGACACAGGTGAACACAGTGGTGGTTCCTCTGTAGCCCAATGGTGAAAGAACTCATAGAGGGAGATCCAGGTCCAAATCTTTATTCTTCTTTACTCTGAGTGTGGGCTGAACAGGGGAGAATAAATAACCAGTCTAGTAGAAAGTGCGAGGAGATGCTGTGAGAGATCCCTCTCAATATTCTCTTTTCCTTCACTGAAAGTGCTTCCAAAGCAAAACCTGGTGTTCAACCTGAAAGAAATACTTCTGAATTTTTTTTTTGTTTGCTTTGATCCTTAATGCAATTTGACTGTGGTTTGACTGCAGCCTGAAAACCATTTGCACAAATCCTGCGTGGTTTGGTTGAAAGAGTGGGAGAGGACTCGCAGTTATGCACCCTCCCACTGAAATGAGAGGTTGAAATCCCTCTGTGAGTATATTTTTTCAAATATTTAGATTACAAGTGGTCTGAAATGTTACAAAATTACATTTAGAGTACCCTGAGCCTTCCCTTAATATGCTCGCACAGGGCATGTCCTCTGCCGGCAGTCAAATGGCTCTGCACAAACAGTGGGTTCAGGAGTTACTGGATGTTGGAAACTGGTGTTTGCCAGGATTGCAATAATGGATTTTTTTTTCCAAGACACTTGAGTTTCAAAGGGCAGCATCTAATACAGATTTGACAAACCTCTCCCTGTTGGGTGTGCACTCGGACATTACCCGTGCTGACAGGCACTAAAGGAAGTAACATTTCATCCCATCTAATTACACTTGATACTGATCTGTGGAGAGCAAGGTGGGGACATAAAAGCCTCTAATCTTAACTCAGAGGAGCTCAGACTCATTGACACCTTTATGATCAAGGAACTGTTGTTGGTTAATAAAAGCTGTACCATGTTCTGCAAATGGACTGCCGCACCTCCTCCACTCTGCTGCTGAAGTGACTGCCTACCTCTTTTAGAACATATGGATCATCAAAAGAGACTTCTAGGATAAATGCTTTTGTTCCATTAGAAAAGGGAGTTTCATAAATCTTGAAACCGTGGTGCTGTGCTTCCCTCAGGGAAAATGGCACATTTCCTACTGCGATTGCCACCAGAGAGACATCGGGCAGAAAGTGTCCAAATGCAACATTAAATAGCCTTTCCTCTGGCACAGTGTCTGCAGGGAGAGAACATCAAATTACTGCTGATGTGGATCAAATATCCAAGACGTTTGGGGTGGCCTCCCATTCAAATTCCAGGAAACTTAGCCAACAGCCATCTCTTTAATGGCTCTGATTAATGAGTGTTTGTGTTCTAGTCAGATCTGAAATACTCTGAGTACATGAGAATTGCTTCAAGCTGCAGGGGATTAACAACAAACACATACCACTTTATAGAAAGTGGGTTCAGTGATTTTCTAGAGGTGCACTATGATGTGCAATACCTTTAAAGAAATCTAGAATCTAGTTCTGCCACATAAAATTTGGAAAAAATATCGTATTGTATGGTAAGAGGCTCCTTTTTCTTTCTATATCTCTTATCCAGACCTCCAAGTATGTTTAGGGCCTTAATGCATTGGAAAATAAAATTTGAAAACCATGACTGCAGCACTGGGTGGCACAATGATTTCAGTATGCTCCCAAGGTATCAAATGCAGGCAGTTTGGGGGAGAAAACACCAGCAATGAATGTTGTTCTCAGACAGTTCTTCTTCTCAGGGTTATAACTGTACTTCAAAACATCTTTATTCCAGTGCTCAGTGGAAAAATCCAGGTATTAACATGAAAGGAATGTTTACATTTTTATCAGCAACTTACAACTTAAGGCTAAAGGGGTTTTTGTTTGTTTGTTTGTTTGTTTGTTTGTTTTTAATATAATAGTTGAATCTTGGCTTTGCCTAGAAAATTGTAAGTGGGAGTTGAGAACATTCTGGTGAATGTAGATGTGTGGCGCAGGTCAGCTGGGGCAAAGTATAGCTCAGCAAAAGATTGGTAAGAGTCAATGAGAGGAATGACTTACTGTTGATAACAGTTGGTATTTGTGGCACGAAAGGTGTGGTGATGGATTTGATGACTGTATACTTAGTGGTTTGCCAACCTGCATCCATCCAGGTGTGCTCCAGAAACAGGTCAATACTGTAAATTACTCCATATACACCACCAGATATGGAGCTCTAGGAGGCAAAAAGTGTGATTAAGTCTTAAATCATGGTAGATTTATAAAGAGGTGGCTGAATATGGTTTACACTACGAAGAGCACATGGTGTTCTAGTACAGCTTGGAATGGATTTTGCTAGGGGAATTTGTTTGTTTGTTTGTTTATTGCTTGGCCAATTTGTCTGGTCCATGTGTGGCTCAGATAGTGCTGAGATCCTTAATAAGGAAGTATCAGGTTTTCAGTGGTGTCCTCATTAAGTTTAGCACGTCACCACATTTGGTTTTTTTTTTTACCATCCCTGAATTACCAGTCATGTCTCTTGTTCTGTCTGTTACACAAAAAGGGAACCTCTGAAGGGGTAGTAAAAATCACACCCATGTCATCTTATAGGAATATTGCTAACTCCTTTCTAGGAGTTCAGGCTGCATGGAGTTTTGAGCAATCTGATCTGGTGTAAGATGTTTCTGCCTTTGACAAGGGAGTCTGGAGTAGATTATCTTTAAAGGTGCCTTCCTGTTCAAACAATTCTCTTCAGTTCTGCTGACCATTCCTTTTGACATTGCCTCTGTATCTGTAAATCATATATTGATGAGGAATAAACTGTGTTCAAAGCAGGTGACCACCACAACTACATGCAGAGAACTTGTCCCATGCTAAATTGTGCTGTCTTGGAAATTGGCGGGGAAATTACTCATTGGGCCAGGCCAGAAGTTTACCAGGACTAGTTTCATTATTGAACAACATAGTCAATTGAATTCCAGCGTCCAGAAATCCCTTCACTCTTATTATCTTATAGATTATTAACAAAAGGCAGTCTCTTACTTCTAACAAGTCATTATAAATTCCTAGTTTCTGAGTAAGTGCTTTCAAAACATAGAGAAGAAGTATCTACTTCTTAAAATATTAACTGTATCTACAAATTTTAAGCAAAAATCAATCAGTATTTGGTTGGAAACATCTGTAGTATAAACCCTCAAATGTACTTCTGTGTGACAGGTTCATACTAACCTCTAGCTTGCCTCCTTCTGCTCCAATAGGGATGGATATTCTGATGTGTGTCTCGTTGTGCTCCAGTAAGTAGTTAATCTCCTCTGGATTTACTATGACCTGATCATCCACTCCCATTACAATGCTTTTAGACAGGAAGGTGGACTCCTGGACCACGAGCGTGGGGATAACTCTTGGCACAGTCCATGTTAGCATAGTGTCAGTGAAGCTGATGCCATCTGTGGAGTTAGACAGACAGCTCCAGAGGAGGGGCCAATGGGGTCACCACTCAGTCCTGTCTCTGCCTTTCCCTGATTCCTTTTCACCAGGATATCTCTACAGCTTTCACTGATGCACTACCTTGTAGGATATAAGCCAGATGGTGGCTATTTTGTCACAGAGACCCCAGCACTCAAAGCAGACCTGAATCACCAGTTTCAGGTGAATCATTAATTTATTCAGAAGAACTGGCAGCTGTTCTCCCAGCTACCTGCTCTGTTGTCCTTCTGGTCCAGGTCTTACTGGCGAAAGGAATAGGGCACAGAGCAACCTGTTTGGACTTCCTTGAAATATTGGCTTTGAGGTCACAACAACTTAAAATCTCGTGCTTCCTCATCACTGTTCACACTAATAGTCTTCTGTGAGAGCCAGGTGCAGCCATCACTTCTCTGCAGAAAGCCAGGCTAGTCCTGCCTCTCCAGAGAAAAAGATTATGTGAGTTCCAGGGATACACATGCCTTGTGTAGAGTTGTACGAAAGAGGACAGCCAAGGCTGTGGGATTACCCCAGGGGAGGCTCCCTGGCTCTTCTATAGCAGTTTTACTTGTTTCCAGTTTCCTGCATCTAATGTGGGGATTTGAGAAATCAGAGACAAGGCATGACACTGCTCTGAGAACACAAGTAATGTAGTGTCACAGCAGGGACCATGTTTGTCCAGGACTAAAGCCACAAACTCTTAGCTCATGTTGCCCTGAGAGAAGCTTGTAAACCTCTTAGTGAGAATGGGAAGACTGTTTTCTACTAGCTCCTTCAGTGGTTATTTTTAGTGAAGAAGGAAGAGATCCTTACCAACAGGACAGGAGACAGTCGTGTCAATCAGCAAAAGCAGCCACCGCTGCCTGTACATGGAAGTGGAAGTGACCATGTTCATATTTACACCACTGACCTGTTTGAACCCAGGCAGGAAAAGAGAGCTGATGTTCTGGAGAGGCAGTGGGAACAGCAGGGTTTTGTGTCTGGCTGGGATCAACAACTCACCACGCTGATGTCAGACTCGTTGCTGTGGTAGGGCGCTCGCAGGTACACTCGGGACAGGGTGTTATTGAAGCTGTAGCCCAGTTTTACTGCATCACTTACTGTTACTCTCTTTCTCCCTGATGGAGAAACAAACACCAGTTGCCATTGCTGGTATGCAACATTTTGAGTCTGCAAGAGAGAGATGAGCTACATCAGTTCTAGGTCTATAAAAAATCTATTATATTGTAGTGCATATTTTCCTGTTAGAAGTGGGAGTGATTACTAGTTCATCTCAGGCAAGAAACATCCTAGATAGATAGATAAATACCTACATACATAGATATATATGTACGTATAATTATATGTAAAGATAAAGAATTCTAGAGCTCTTTAAGGCATCTTTAGAGATAGTCTTCTATCAGCCCTGGAAGAAATGTAGTTATTCAAGGGTGGCCTTGAACAAATCCACTGTGGACAAAATACCTGTGCTGTTAAGAAACTGATTGACTCCATGTCTGTTGATTGCTGGAGCAGTCCAGGGGCCAAATGACAGACTGCCTTTTATAGTGTGTAGCCATACTGTATAAGGATAAGAAGAAAGCCATGCCTGTACTGGCCTAGAACAGAGTCTGTCTGAAATGATGGCCATATAGGAGCACAGTGAAAAGGAAAATGGGCATCAGGAGCAACTAAGACATGAGAAACAAGCAAATATATTTCACAGAATCACAGAAAGGTTAAGTTTGGAAGGAACTGCTGGAGGCCATCTAGTCCAACCTCCCTGCTTAAACAGAGTTGCCATGAGTGTGTTAGTCAGCATTGTGTCCAGGCAGCTGTTGATTTTCTCCAGAGGAGACTCCCCACCTTCTCTGGGTTATTTGTTCCATTCTTCCTCACATTCAGGTGGAACTTCAGTGGATCAGTTTCTGTTTGCTGTCTCTTGTCCTACTGCTGGGCACCACTGAGAAGAACATGTCTCCATCCTCTTGACACCCTTCCTTCAGGTACTTGTGTGCATTGGTAAGATCCTCTCCTAGTCTTCCCCAGACTAAACAGGCCCAAATGCCTCAGCTTTTCCTCATAAGAGAGATGCTCCTGTCATCATTTCCCACTCATTCTTTCCTGCCTCAAATATTTTTCATCTCAGAGACTCCTGAGCTATTGTACCTTCTTTGTATTTTTTATGTCTTATTTGATTTATCTTCAGTCAACTTTTCCAGACTATCCTTGGGAATCAAGTAAGCTTTAGCAGCCACAGCATCTTTTGGTGATGAGTTTGTTTCAGTACCCATTGTGTGAAGAACCACCTACCTTTGTTTGTCTTGAACTCAGTTTCCACTAATGGAACAAGCATATGACTCTGTTCTCCCACCTAAAAGTCTTTTCGCAGTCTAGAGGTCTAAAAATACTTGAGAGGTTTTCAGTATTTGATGGCAAATTTGTCATCTCCCCTTTTTTTTCAGAGATGGAGCTATGCCCCAAGAATGACTCATAAGAGTAGAGAGAAGAAGGAGGCTAGGAATTGCTAGGAAAGACTCCCCTTCATACCTCTGGCAGTGCTGACATCCATGCTACAGTGTAGTCATTTGAAACAGCTGGAACATCAGTCTTCACTGACACCTGGGGACACAGGAAATTCTTTGGGAGTGCTGGCAGCAAACAGATCTTCAGTATTATTACAGGCATGGGGAGCAGTGTCAATCAGGATTTAGCAATTTGCATTCAGTGGAGGTAATTAAAGTGTTTCCGTGGAGGTTCTTGATGGCAGTAATTTTAGAGGCCTTAAAATGAAAGTTAAAACCATGGTATTTATAGTGGTGGGAATACTTTGTGTATAACCTAAAGCCCTGGTTCATATCTGCTAAGCTGTAAACTAGATTCTGCTCTGGAGACTTTTCAGGGACATCTGGGTCTCTCCTCTGAAGGTGTAGGGAAACAGGTTATTGGCATTAACAGGACTGGTTCCCTCTTCCCATGCAGGCTGAAAAGCTGAAAGTGCAGGATCCCCAGTACCTAAGATAGGTGCTGTGGTGCAAATCTTGCCCACATGTGCTGCAGACTGAGGCAAGGAAAGAGGGCAGTCAGAAGACACTGAGCTTGGAGTGTTTGCCTCAGACATCTGTACCATAGTTTAAGTGTGTTGCTACACCCAGATGTGACTGCCTTGAGTTCTGACAGAAGTATGCTTTCTTTTTCCTTCCTGTTGTAGGCGTGCCCAGAAGGCAATAAAGCTTTGTTTGGTCCCTGCCTCATTTCTACACTGGTGTGTAGGTGATGGCAGCAGGCTGGGCAGCCCAGCTGCACCACCTGGCAGCAGGCAGGTCCTGTCTCACAGTCATGTCCTGTGTGATGCAGCAGAGATGCAGGTCCGCAAACTCTAGGTTTTATTATTTCAGATATGAGGATGTGTTCTCACAGATGCTGCAGCACTTTGTGAAAAAAAGGTGCTCTCATGAGCAAAAGATCTTGGCCTCTCTGTTGATTTGATTGCAGAGGCTTGCCTTATTTCATCTGTACAGTTAACTGAGTTTCACTGCATACAAAATATCTACGGCATGTAAATGTGTTACTAATCAGATCTACAGTTACTCACTCCGCTAAATATCAGCAAGTTGCTATTCTGCCTGGTACATGGGGTCCAATCTACTTCTAATAGGAATTCGTGTGGTTGTTGTGCCTGGCAGGGATCTTGGATGTAGCCTTGCCTTCAGTGGGATGGTTTTTACCTCCACGTAGTTTTCTTCACACACGATTTCTCTGGAAGCCCAGGAAGCGTAGGAGCAGTACATAGGGTAGGTGTAGGTGACAGCTGCCCTCATGCTTGAAAATGAGGAGACCTTGATGTTCACAGTCAGTGAAAATAGCTCATCTGCCTGGGAAGAAAAGCTGGCAATTCAGCAGATGGTGTGGAAGGTTGCAGGGGTGGTTGCATGGGACCATCCAGCCCAGTGTCCTGTTTCTGAGAGGGTTTTATAATGATGAGAACAGGCTGAGAGCTGCAGTGACAGGTGCTCCAACATCCCACCCTGTCTGAAATGGTTGTCTGTGGGGTCTTTCTGAGCCAGGGACATTGCCTTAGCACTCACAGCCCTTGCCTCAGACCCCGTCTCAGCACTGTTCTTGCCACACTATAAAGCTGGCCAAGGGGAGATCTCACCTACCTTACCATGAGGTTCCTGTTTCTCCTCCTTGTGATTCTGTGTGTCTCCATATGGAGAGAAAGTACTGAAACTTTTGTTTTGATGTAAGTAGTCAAGATCTAATCTACAAATGCTGTTTAATATTTAAGACAAGACTAACTCCCTGTAAAAAATCTTTTTGGTTCTTCAGCTCCCCAGAAGCCACACACAAAGTCATGGACTGTCATTCTATCTGTCCTAGATGTGTGTTTTTCTAGAGAAGAAGGCAAAACCTTTACAGAGAAATTTCCAGCCTGGAAGCCCAGGTTATTGCACAGCACACTGTACACCCCCGCTCTTGTTAGCTAACCTCTGCCTATAAAGTTTTAACATATTTTTTCTGTGGGACTTCCAGGACCAACCAGACTAAACATGGACAAGCAATGAAGTTTCTACTCTGATTTGTTCTGGTTTTGGGTACATTTCATCTCAACTAACATTTAGAAATTAGAAATCCAGGCTATGCTTTTATACGTATTTATGGAAGGGGTGAATCACCTTCTGGAGATGCCTGCTTCTCTCCATTGACTATTGTGGAAGAGTAAACAACTAGTTTAGACTAGACATTATCTTTTAGATGGCTAAAGTTACGTGAGGCAAATCTGGGTCTAACAGACGTGTGTGATCTGTGTTCCTAGGCATGTGTTAACAGGCACATTACCACACAAATTAAGCCAGGAAACTATCTGCCAGAATCACACTGCAAACATTGCTTTTTCAAGCAGATGCCTACTTCTTTCCAGAGAGGCTTTCAAGAAACTCTCTGGCAAATCAGCAGCTACAAAGATATGCTTGAGAACTGGCAGCTACTCAGCAGCATTAGGATAAGTGTCATTCCATGGAGAGAGGAAATCCCATGTCAGTCACACTGAACAAACCTCACAGCAGAGAGCCATTGCCTATTTATTTCTACACTACACACCCAGCACTAGTTCCTTGAGCTCAGTATTCTCAAAACATGCCATTAGAATGCCATATCCTGTCTCAATCTTGTATTTCTGGAGAAGATGTACTGCCTGAGCTGTTTCCAATCTCGTGTCTGGGCCTTACCTCATTGGCCACATGACAGCCAAGCACAGAGGCGCGGAAGACGGGATTGCCCCACACGTCTTCTGACAGGACATAGCCACAGCGAGACGCCAGCTTCTCATCCAGCACAACAGGGCCAGAGTAAGGATCTAAGAAAAAGGGAAAGATATGTGGGATGTAAAGCTCAAGGCAAGTCCTGGAGCAGAGAGGTGCTGAGGCCCTCTCACGTAGCTCTTCTCCAGGTGGGTTGGGTGCTCTCCAGCTGGTGACAATGTGCTGGCGTGTGTAGGAGTACATGAGAGAGTCTGGCATGACTCAAGCTCACACTCACAATGTGCACTTCAATGCCTGTTTCCTTCATCCAGAAACTTGTGCCATTGCCAATTTGAAGTGCTATTATGGTGAGTTTCTCTGAAGCATCACCTACATTTCTCCCTCCATGATTTCATTCTCTAGAAAAGGGTTTCTCTTTCTATTTCTAAAAATAATCTCGTTGTGATAATGTGCTGTTCACTCTGCTCAAAGGATGCAGTCTCAGACCTATTTGGGTGGGCACTTTTACATATTGATTAAGTTTGCTGCTCCTCTCTACGTGCTGTGAAACCTATGGGGGAGCCAAGTAAGAGACATGTCAGGGACTGGCTGTGCTTCACTCTCGATGATGGTAGAATTAATAACATCATATTTTGTTAATCATTTGCCCTCTGATTAAAGAACTATTTTAATCTTGGGTTAGACACAAGAATCTGTAAAAATAGATGGGATTTAACTAGCTGCCACTGCAATTTCTAGATTGGTCTGTCATGCCTACATGTCAGACAGTTCTAGAACTTCTGTTTCAGTAGATGTACGCTTGCAGCCCTGATAGGCTCAGGAGATAAGGGGGAATAATTTTGGAAGAAGAAGGAATGGCTTTTATGAGGCCAACTGATAGAGCTGGAAGAAACAAACAGCATTTTGTGCCTGAAGGCTCGTCTGTTTTTTTCAGCAGTATCAATTACTCTCATAAATGCTATCCCTTCTGCTCACACCCTTTCCGTACTTGATTTTTTCAGTTCTGCCTCCAAATCAAATGAAAAAAGAACATAACCCAAAAAAAGTGCACTGATCTCAAGAGAAATTAATTAGGTTTGGGGTGAAATCACATACTTTTTACAATCTGATATGAACATTTTCTGGTTTTCATTTTCGTTCTGAAGATTTTTTTTTCCCGCAGAAAATGGAACCGCTTTGTCTAATCTGAATTACAATATTTAAATGCCATTGTGGTGTTAAATAAAAAGGAAATAAACCTTCCAAAGTCCTTTAATTGCTGCAGAACTCACTCAGCACTCATTGAGAATGTGTTTTCTAGGTATTATGCAGCCTACACTGCTGTTGTCTTTATGCTGCTCAGGACTGTATCCAATCTGTAATGTCACCTTTGTTTTCCTCGCTACACACATGTAAGGGCTTGGCAGAGGAAAGAATGAAAGGCAAATGTCAATCCTTCCTCCTCAGACCATCCTTTCTCCTTTCCCAGCACTGCAGTTGCACGGGGCAGAGGGGGCTGTGGCTGTAGTTACCAGCTTTACTCCTCTGTAGGGTTAGTGGCCAAATTGAGATGGGAGAGGCCAGCTCAGGGTGACAGGGATGTTCTGCAGGTTCCTTGGGGTGAGTTACCAATTATCAATAGATGGCAGCAGCACCCAGATCACAGGCTCTTGTGATCACTTAGGTGATTCCCCAGCCTTCATGTTTTTCAGGGCTGCCACTTGTAACTTACCATAGACCTCCAGCTGGAAGAACTTTCCCTGGAGCAAGAGTTTATTCAGTTTCATCCAAAAAATTCTGGAGCGGCAACTGCTCTCTACAAAACCTAGTGGGAGCACATATAGAGCTGATGAGTCAGTGGGACTGGAGGGCAGAGAAGAGGCACATCATGTTATGAGCAAAATAACTGAGTTCTCAACCTTGCCTCTCTCCCCACTCTGCTTTTATCATGTTTCACCAACCTGGGGGAGCCATCTGCCTCCCTTGTCCCAGCCAGAACAGCAAGAAAAACAGCCAGATCCTGTAGTATAAGCACATGAACTAATAATAGGAAGAACTGAGAGCAAAAAAAAGAGCAAAATGGAAAATTTAGGAGGTGGGAACCAAAGTCTTGTTACCTGCATAGCAAGTGACCCACAGCCTCCATCTGCCCCCAGAGACCTGTGCATGGGCAGCAAAGTCCTCTTCCCTGTGAAGGAAAGCAGACCAAGGTGTGCAGATGGAACCTGGTCAGACCCAGGAGGAGAGGTACAGGTTACCTTTCTTCTCCAAACCTTGTCTGTGGACCAGGAGAGGCCAGTGGCTTATGTCGCGGGAGGACAGCTGGGTGGGACCCTGAAGTGCCCTCCAATGTTATCAGAGCTCAATCCTGGCAGGAGGAGGCAGCTCCCTCTCTCTGGGAGGGCACAGCACCCCCCTGCCAGGTATTTGCAAGGTCAGAGGCTGCTGCTGAACCTAATTGTAATGAGTACAGCAGAGGGTGCTTGGTGCTTTCCACCAGCCCTTGGGAAATATTCTCATTCTTTACAAGTCAGTTGGGTAGCTCTGGCTTCAGGTCTTTAGAACACATGAAACATTTCCCCAGAGGTATTTTAATTGGGTCTGCTCAGGAAATACATTTTTGTTTCTGTGAAATGTCCCAGTGACCCAGCCATGCCAGAGATAACAGCAGTACTTTGGCAGCTGCACGTTTTGCTTTTGTGGATCCAGTTAGGTTGCCCTTTGATTTGTTTGATTATCAGAGAGTGTTTTGGTGAAAACATCTTGTTTTCAGAAGTGCTGCAATATCTCTGTATCAGTCAGATGTGTAGGTCTGGAAATGGCAAGCATATTGCATGGGAAAGTGTTTCCTCCTAATGGGAGTTATTTCACTGGGACTGCAAGTGACCCAGGAAAGAAAGGCTGAGAGGCTTGGAGAGCTAAAAATACAGATGAGACGTGGTGGGGTGAGGCATACAGGAGTCTTAGGTTGACATTTTAGCTGTTTCAACCTAGGGCTCAATTTTTGTCCCCATTTTGCGCCATTGCCCAAACGTTCTTATGTTCTTACCTTACTTTGGTTCACAAGCATGAGCAGAGCTGTGCTGTAGAACTGAGATTGTTTTTGCAGTGCACTTCACACCATAGTGGGATAAACAAAAGCCAGTGGGCACATCCCCTCCCAGGACAGTGCAATCAGTGTGATTTCTTCCCCTCTCAGAGGACCTGTGCAGTAACAGCAGAACCCCCACCACTGCCCTGCCAGACACACTCACTTTGCACAGCAGGGAACAGTGGCACACATCTTGTCTGAGTGCTCTGGAGCGGAGCCCTGGGGCTTCAGCATCTCCTAATTAATGTCCTTTGGCCACAAGACCCTTTCTCAGCTCTTCAGTGGGAGCTGAAGTCCAGCTTCTGCCACAACTTCTCCCGAGCCCACGCAGGACTCGCTGCATGATCCTGGCCCGTGTTAACTCTGCGTCCAAGTGACTCTTCATTGAATCCAGCTGGGGCTGGAATTCTGCTGGAAATGGCCATACTCAGATACCACAGTGATGAGTGTGGTGTAACAATGAGATTTTGAATTTTGAGTGAAAACTTCAGTATATTTGGATAGCAAACAGTTCCAATTTTGATAAGCCATTTCCAACAGAAGTGTAGCATCTCCCCGAGATACTGTGAGTCAGGGTCTGAGGGAACCATATTTGAGAGAGCGTGATTGCAATTTATTAATTAACAGTCAGCTGTCAGGGCAGGTACACAACTACAGTTAGCTGCCACAAGCAGTGAGACAAATTTCTGCATCTTTGGACAATTCAGACCATTGCGATTACTGTTTCTGGCATTAATTGTGGTTCTAAATGTGACAGAAGTGGCTTTGGACGGGACATAGAAGTTGTGGTCAGTGTGAGATAGCCAGCTCTTGGCCTCACTGTCAACCAAGCAAAGCAAAGCATGTCCAGGTCAAATGCTTTTGGCTTCCAAGGATCGCTTAAGTGCTGTGGAAAGCATTGTTAGCACTGGGCGTCTGGAAGCATCAGCTGCTTGTGGTCCCTAACGTTCCTCTGGTACTCATTATAAAGGTAGGGAGGATAAGCCTGTGTGTTCCAGGTTATTATTTGTCTACTCGGTTTTCCTTGCTGTTTTGGCTTCAAAAAAGCACCCATCTTAATGTTCTTGCAGGGTAATAAACAGCTGCTGCATTTCAGCTTCGAGGTGATGGCATACTGCGGTGGATAAGATGATTCATGGCTAGAGTTCTTTTGAGCTGAAAGGTACTGTTTGAATGTAATGTTTTGGTTTCTCTTTTTTTCCTGCATGGTTCTGGACCTAGGCTTTGTATTATATAATGTGATTGAAGGTTTAACACCGGCCACTTGGAGCAGCACCTCTCCCAGTGAGGCTCGCTTTCAGTAGTGGAAAAAGGCTCCAGCCCTTTGAGTCATGGTGTTTGTGTCTGTTGTTCTGTGCCACTTAAATACCCAGGTTACCTGAATACTATTGAAAAAGATTTTTAAACTTTTCTGTCCCAAGTCTTTTAATGGTAGCTTTATTTCTGCAACTGGTTAGAATGCAAGGAAGTTGTTTTTGGTGTGGTTTTTCTTTTTTTTTTTCTTTCCACTAAGTGTCACAGTTTGATACTTAGTCTGTGTGTGGGATAAAGTAAAATGGCAGCAATTATTGGACAAAAAAATAACTAGTGAGCAATGGGAGAGAGCAAAGTCTTGTTTTAATGTATCAAAATCAGATTCATAGAATAATGAAATCACAGATTGGTTTGTTTTGGAAGGAACCTTAAAGATTATCTAGTTCCAGCCCCCCTGCCATGGGAAGGGACACCTTCCCTTTGATCAAGTTACTCAGGGCTCCATCCAATTTGGCCTTGAACAGTCCCAGGGATGGGGCATCCACAACTTCTCTGAGCAACAGTCTTTGCTTATATAGAATCTTTTCTTATACTTATGAGTTGAGAAAAGCCAATATAAGGTATCTCTGCTCTCCTCGTTCTCTTGCAACTGCAAGACTGAAACCTGAAATAGAGATAGAAATATAGTTCTGTCAGTGTTTCTAAACCTAGAAGTAGCTGCCCAAGTAGATGAGTCAAGATGAGGCCTTCAAGTAGAGACGGCGTCTAGAAAATCTTCAAGGAGATGCTAGAAGAGAGGCTTCTCCATGGGTGGAGATATGCCTTGGAGTAAGATGAGAATTAGATAATCAGATTGTGCGTTCAGAGGGTGAGAAATGGGAATGGTGTAAAGCTTTATCTCTCAGAACTGTTTTCTCAGGGTGTGTGAGACAGAGAGGTGCAAGTGGCCTCCACCTGCAAGGTAGCACTGTTATTGTGGAATGAGTTTGGCCGCCTTGGCACAGCTGTGAGCCTGAGCTCTGCTCCCACCCACATGGCCCAGGATCTTCTAAATGTGTTCAAAGGGCTCTTGAACTCCCAGGGTAAAATACCAAAGAAAGATAGCTCTGGTTGAACTTCATACCTTGGCACAAGATAACTTCACCAATTTCACTGCTCCATCTGTCATCATATGCATGTCATGTTTCAGAGGGTTGAAGCCTTATTGTTCTGTGCAGATGGTGCAGGGGAAAATATACCTGTAATGAACAACTATAGAAAAATCAGGTCAAAGAGGCAATTTCTTCCTATCCCCACGAGCAAGTAGTTGGCTTATGCTCTGGACTGTGGGAGTTTACATTCCTCATCTGTTATTCTTAAATTATTATTATTATTATTATTATTATTATTATTATTATTATTATTATTATTATTA
>JAHLSL010000038.1:8649570-8768225 GCA_025920805.1 Petroica traversi | reverse complement strand
AAAACAAAACAAAACAAAACAAAACAAAACAAAACAAAACAAAACAACCCCAACAAAAAACAGCATAACCCAAAATTTCAGAGCAAATTTCTGAGGAGTTTGAGAATTGTCTCTTCTGGTGTGAGCCCACATGAAGCTGTAGTAGTTCAATTCCCTGGGTAAGGGAGAAATCACTATAATGACTGGCCATGTTCCCCCCATTCCTTGAATTTGGGTAGCTTCAGGCAGTGGCAGGCAGTTGGCAGCTTCCTGGGTAGCAAGAACAGTTTCAAGCAGCAATTACAGTCATTTGTCTCTCCTCTCGCCTAGAGGAACTGAACTGCTTCTGCCTCCTGCCTCTCTGTTTTGGCCTTTGCTTGGGCATCACCATTTTGAAGTCCTGCTCATTACACACATGCCAAGTAATCCCACTTTAAAAAGCCAAGTCAATTGACTTCAGAAGAACTGCTCATGTACTTCAACTTCCGTGTGTTTACAAACCAAGGTTTTACCTTGGGTTACCACCACAGAGATTGATGAGAAATCTGCTCGGAGGGTAAAAAAAATAACAGAGTGTATGTCTAGCAGGATTTCATTCCAGGTTTAAATTATATAAACACTCCTATAATAAGCATCCTTGGCAAAATCCATGACCCAGCTGTGCCACTTTTCTTGCAGTACTTCTATTCCTGGATCCATTCTGCCGAGCTGTAGGAAAATTCTTGAAGTGCCTAAGTAAGCATCTCCTCAGGTCGCACCCCCACAGCAGTCGACAGGCAGAGGTCAGCTCCTCCAGTCATGTGTCCAGTCTTAGCTCTGCTTTGGAAATGGACACAAAGCCTGTCTTTCCTCCAGGACCATACTGGGCATTTACAGTGGCTGGAGTCCAAACTAGCCTCAGTTAGATTCCTAAAGCTGGGGGAAGGAGGGGATGCCCTCAGCTGTTCATGTCCAAGAACCTCCAGTGAGGTCATTCCTCAAGCCCCCAGACCTCCCCCTGAGGCTGATCTGGCTGTGGAAGGTGCTGGAGCTGTCCTGCTCCATGCGTGGGTCTGTGCTGGAGCCACGGTTGGCTGCAGCTGTCTGTCCTCTGTGCCCAGAGGCTGAGATCAGAGTCTGAGCATCCCCGGGCACGGGTCTCCTCTGCTCGTACCAGTTATTTGCAGAGGAGAATCACATATCACGCAGCAAGTTCAAAAAGAAAAAAATCTTGCCTCTGGCAATGGAAATCAACAGATAACATGTATCCATGAAAAAAAAACCACCCCAAAACATAGAAAGTAACCTCAAGAGTTAAATCTGATGAATATAAAATACTGCACAAAATATAACTATAGAACTGTAACTCAGGATATTCACTCTATTCATTAAATCTCTCTCACACAGCATTTTAAAAGACCAACATTTTTTAAAGTAATCTTTCCCCAGCTATCCTGTATTAATGACTATTTACATAATAAGTTATTTTAAAAGATATATGCATAATGTACTTCTTTGAAGATATGCACTGGATAACTTGGAATAAATCCTACCTCATTTAATACAGATTTTCTGAGATGTGTAGAAAAATGAGAGTCTTGAAAAACCTGGAAAGAATTCACATCTGATGAAAAAGAAAATATTATATGTGATTAAATTTTCCAACCAGCTTTAATAAATACACTGATATTTAAACCAGAGCAAAACAGAACAGTGAGGTATGTCAACATTTTTCAAGGCTTCTAATCATTTTTCAGAACATGAACACTGAAAATTTATATCCAATTATCATTACTCCTTTTTCTTCTAAAAATGGCTGTAAAGTAATTGAGAAGGTAGAACAGTATTGGAACATGCTGTTAAAAGTTACTAGAACACCTAAATCCTCGGAACTACAAACAAAATAAAATGGGGATCACTGTAATGATTAAGTTATTTAAATTAAACTAAACACAGTAAAAAAAGTATTTTTTTTTAATAGCAGGGAAGTGAAAAGCTCAAAGAGATTGAAGTTCAAGGATTTTAAAAACTAGAAATGTTAGAGTACTTTACGTGTGATATAGGCTTAAGAGCCAAAAGTATTGCAGGTCTTAAGCCTATATCACACATAAAGTACTCTAACATTTCTAGTTTTTAAAATATTTTTTTTTGGTGTATCTTTCAACATTTGAATGTATCTCCTACATGTAAATTTCAGTCCTTCATTTGGTGAATGAAAATTTTTAAGATGCAGTACCTGAAGTTGTGGAAATATTTCATTATCTATCTCAGAACACTCTTTTGGCCTGCCACTCATGCTTTTAAATTTTAAACAGCTGAAATAAGGAAACTAAAGCAAAACAGAAAAGAAACTGTAACATGAGTCTGTTCAGCTGCAGCACAGCCTGTCTGTGAGAGGAGATCTGAACACTAATCTCATTGTTGATTTACATCAGATTCCTTTAACTTTTGTCCGAGTCTTTACTGAGGCTGTTCAAATCAGTTTGTAAATTTAGATTGAAGGAGTAATTTATACCATTATCTTGACAGGCATCTCAATCAGGATAATTTATTGAAAATATCTATTTAGAACTCATCATGGAGACGGAGCATTTAATGTTTCCCTTTTTTCAAAAAAGTAAGGACAATTTGCTAAGGAAATGGGGAATTTAAGCACTTTTAAAAAAATTTACTTTCTAGAAAACAGATGTACTTAAGCTCTTATTAGCTCTCTTTGCATTGATGTGATAATGCATGGTGCTTTCCAAGTCATGAAGGAGCCTTAACCTACTTGCAAATTGTACAATCCAAGTTTTAATAAATAAATGTTTACCAAGTTACAGCAAGGGAAACAGTGTCCACAGTAACAGAAATTTATTATGATTTTAAAATACAAGTCCCTATTCAGCAAATCAATTTAACGTGTAGCTAGTAGATGAACAATTCCCTTAAATTAAATCTATAAGGAACTTTGTTGCTGACATGGAGTTCATTTATCTAAACCAGGAATTTTTCAAGTAATTAATAAGTAAGGTGCTCAATTTCCCACATGCTTCAAATTTAGGATAGGAAGGCAGGTTATCTGAACCGGCTCTTACCTATTGAGGTATAGATTTTTCCTGATTATTTTACTGCTCAGTAGGCCTTATTTGAAATTCTAATGTGTATCTTCTCACCCCTTTGTAACCTCAGGAAGTGACAGCAGGCTCACAGCCTCTGATAGCATGACAGGGTCCCTAAACTTTGTGCAAACTGGACCATTGCAGGAATGCAGATTTTGCCAGTCTTTGAAGCTGCTCTCAGGTCTAAATCTGAGGGGCTGGCGGTGAGAAGCAGGAAAGATTCTTATGAGAGGTGCTAGTGAAGAGCAGAAAGCTGCTACAAGAAGCTTCTGTATGTTGGTATGGAAGTGAAACCCTGATTGCTTGGCAAACTTTGCCTAAAAGGACATAATGCTTCTTTATAGAAGTGCCCAAATGTTTTCCAAACAAAAGTCCTATGAAGGAATTAATATGTTGTAATTTCACTAACAAACAAAGGCACAGACAACTTATCTTTTTAGTTTCACAGAGGTAGCCAGTGGAAGAAGACTCCTCTCTGATTCTATATTGCTACCACTGGGACATATTCTCATTGCTCCTTCTTTTCTTGAGGAGTTATTAACATATTTATGTCTCATAATAGATTTCTATGCAATATCCAAATATGTTAGGGAAGAATATGGGAGTGTAGTGTTTGAAACTGCCATTTCAGAATTTTTTTTTTTTGTTTGCTTGAAAGTAAAAACAGTGAAAAAACCTAACAAAATAGTGAAGACACACAAAAAATAATAGATTTTTTATTATTTATGTGAGCAGACTTTTTTGTAAATGCATAGACAAATGGATAGATGGAAGAAGCAGTGGGTTTTGGGAGGCAAGGTGCTTTCCTGTGTCTGGTGGTACACTTGACTTCAGCAAGCTTGCCTGGGGTGCCCAGAATGCCTTTAACTCTGGAAACATAATCTATTTTTTGAGGAAATTTTAAGCAGATAAAGACTGTTTAAGCCTGTTCAATTTAAAGACACAATACAGCACAGAATGAAAATGGTAAGTTTTCCAAATGGTGAGATACAATTACAAAATTGCACAGCAGCACTGGAGAATAAATACACGCATTTCAGGCTGATAAGCATCGGGGTACGAACTGAGTATGAAGATAATTTCTATTTGTTTTTCTTCGGCTATTATGAACTTTGATGATTTTCATCCTAATTTAATAGCATGATAAATCATTTTCATGAACGTCATGCACTTTAATTGCTTCCTTGTTAAAATGTGAGCTAATTGTCCTTGGTCTCAGAATAAACCTTCAGGGGGAAAAAAAATACTGTTTTGAACAGCTTGAGTCTCTTAAGTTCACCAGAGCTGCATGAAAGTGCAAATGTCAGAACAGCCTGCTGTCGTGTTCCACGCTGGAGAAGATAAAATCGGAGTGCACTGCTGTGTGTTTGTCATTGCTGCTGGGTAAAGGTCTGTGCTGAGGAAATTCCAGAGCTCAGTCTTGCCTCCAACCCCCTCGGCCTTTTCTGACTGTACCAATGGCTAATGCTGAAATCCCACTGGCCTGGACAGGCCTGGACACCTGCGCTGGACATGGCAGAGTTGCCCTCGCACAGACTTTCTGTAGGGAAAGAGCTCTGCTGCTCAAAAGCTTGTATGCCTGCTCCTTGGGAATGACACCAAAGAATACCTTATAAATGAAGTATGCTTCCCATTAGGGATTACAGCATCATTTGATCAAAGTCCACTGGAAATAGCTCTTGGCAGCACAGACATTCTCTGTAACTCTTCACTCGTTCGAGTCTGATTGGCAAAGTTGGGAAAAGCAATGCTGACTGGAGGGCTAGAGGAGATGAGGACATGACAGGGGTTCTGTTGTTGTTTTTGTTGTCTTTCTCCTTGTTTAAGGAATGGCAGTGTAAAATTGGTTTTATGGATGCTAAGAAAACATTGGCAATGGGTTTATTCTTCTATGGAGCTGATCGTGCCCTACACACTGGCTCAACTTGTAAAAGTAATGCAACACAGGCATCGCTTAAAATTAAACAATTTTTTGGCAACTCTGGTGAAATACATTGTCATCGACTGTAGAGCACTGACACACTTGATAGAGTTAAAGAATGTTTGGAAGACATCAAGCTCTCTCTGGTTTGAGTTTAATGAAATCTGGGCAATCAAAATGTCTACCTGGCAGCTCACAAGAGACGCTTCATGTTCATTATTTTGTAGTTAAGCTATCTGTCTGCCTTGATGTGCAAGGATACAATTTGTATACATTTTTAAATAACCTATTTCCATTGTAAATTACTCATAAATTAGATACAGGCATTTAGGCACTTCAGAGGGGTTTCTCGATCTCTCTTTTGGTATTAGGGATACACGCTGCTGAGTTTTCTACATTGATTCTTCTCTGGAGAAGATCAGTACTTGCAGCTGCTAGAGAAATACACCCCTCCACTGCCTCTTCTTCCCATCCTAAGGGCTATAAATAATAACCTTTAAAAGGTGAAATACTGGTGCAGTACTGTTTTTTATGGCTTTTGTTTGAAGACTGCAGAGCGTCTGACAAATGTAAATTGATCCTGACAAAACCTCAGTGAGTTATTATAGAGCTAAACCTGTCCTTCATAGAGATGGCAAAATATATGTGATATGATTTATAAAAACCTTCATACCCCAAATACATTGTGAGCATAGTCGTGGTTAAATACGTTTGAGTCAGTTTTCCTGTTGCATGTAAATCTACAACGCCTTTAAGACAAAAGGCAGAGATAGATGAAGAGAGCAGGTCCTTTTCTTCTGCCATATTGTGCCTCAGTGTTTGCACTTCAATGCAAGAAAATTGAGGACTAGTTCATTGTGTTCCTTTGACTTTGTCTTAATTCCAAGTGATGATACCCAGATCATTTGGACACTGAGATGAGTACACATTTGTGTTCCTCCATCAATGGAGAAGACAAAGTTCCACTCCCATCTTACTCCCCATATGTGAAAATTATCCCATTGTTAGTTTATATGCAATTTTATTCTAAAAAACAATCAAAAAACCCTGTAAAAATAGGGTTTGTTCAGAGCAAGAGCAAATGGAGGATAGCAATGCTTTCGTGCTAGAACAGGTCCTAGATTCCTCCGAGTGGTCTTCAGGCATCTCTCACCCCTTTTCCCTCCAGACACACATGTTCCAGTTCATTTTACTTTTATTTCCTTTTTGTGAGTGTAATGTGCAGATTACGCAGCTGTCTTTTTGGTTATTAAATGGGTTTTTATAGTTTAAATATACCTCATGTCTGTGTATATAATGGTCCCAACATGTTTATGACAGGTTATGTCATTGGTTCCCTTGTTAGTGAAACTAACAAAGCTTCTCCGTTAGTTTAAGAGGCCTGGGAATTTTGTGCATCCTGTTCTTGTTGCTGTATGTCAGTACTGGGCGAATTGCCATTATACCTCGGTGCACAGTTCACTGGTTAAGAACATGTGAGTGTGTCTCCCTCTAATACGTGGCTCCAACAACAACCTGCTCAGTCCCCAAAGCCAGCAAAGGCAATCTTGCCAATTCTTGAGATTTTATTGTGAGTCCCTTGACATTTGGTGTGTGCCTTAAAAAACACAGCTCCTGGAGTTAAGATGACTGCATAAGAACCTCAGCTTTCATTTGAAAAATAGCATAAAATAACATATTCCTAGCCTTCCTGTTGTAGAAGTGTTTGGAAGTAGACCCCAGTGATTAAAAAACCCCTAGACAGCAAATGCAATCAACCCCAAATGTGTTATTAAAATCATATCTTGCGGTGTGATAAAGCTAAAGACAAGTTCATGAGTATGGGAACCTGTCTGCAACTTTTGGATGGCTTGAGCTGGCAATGTAAGAAACTCTGTTCAAATGCCGGGCTTTTGTGCTTTTGATGCTAAAATTCCCATGCTTTTTCCCAATGACAAATATAGTGCTGATGCATGCACTGCTCGGGATTTGACTCATCTGCAGCCAGCAAACTGGGGCCAGCCTTTGGAACTGAAATTCAGGTATGTATGTTGCACTTAGTCAAGGACAATTCTGCTTTAGCTCACTCTCCTGGAAGAAAGATCAGACCTGTGCAGGTGCTAAGCAAATTCCTCCCTAGTTATGTCTCCATGGTTCTGAGAGCCCTAGCCTCTCTGGTCTTGGCTTCAAAGCCACACATGCTAATACTGCAGGGCTCTCTGCTTTACAGTGTGGTGTTCATTTGGACACCCTGCTGCACTATAACTGAGATACAACTCCCAGACAAGGGAAGCTGGAATTTGGGGTGAATGTGCTGACCTGTTCACACCACTGTAAGGAGCTTTGTGTTAACGGTGCTTGGGGAACCATTTCTCAATAGTCAACTGCCCAAAAAAGGCCTTGTGCCACCAAAGCTGAAGGTTGTGCTTTCCAGCACCTGTGCCCACAAACATTTTGATGCCGGAATGATTTTTGTCTTTTCTTTTATATCCCTTTTACACAGTTCTGTGCATCCACAAGTATTACTATGCCTATTGCAACCTTTTACTTAGTTTAGTGCTTAGTGTTTTGTAAGTGTTCTGCAGGCCCTGAGACTGAATACCCCAGAACTTTAGAGCCAGGGAGACCAAACATTCCTACTGTCTCAGGAAGCCAAGGTCTCCTAGCAGGACAGATTCTGTAAACTAGGGGTTAGCCCACCCCAACCTCATTATTGGGCTCCATTTTTAGATATGCTGATGTGTAAAGTCTATAACTGGTGTATGTGATTGACGGTGGGTGTGCATTTTGACATGCTGTCACCTGGGTGAAGTGGATGCATCAAACAGGATCCTGATTAAAATACTGAGGTAAAGACCCCAAAACCCTCTTAAGCATGTCTAGCTTCTTTTCATAACACCAGGAAAAAGGCATCAATTTGACAACTATTATGTTCATACATGTGTGAAAATGGAGCATCCTAAGCTGGATTTACATTTTATATGTTGGGCTTTTATATACCTTCCCATGCATGTATCTAAAAGCACTCTCTTCCTTGGACTGGACTTTCTAAAGATCACAATCCTTTAATCAGAAATTGGCTTGTAGCAACTTCTGCACTGGCTTGATGATACTCACTGCTTGAGATATTGATACCCTTCATCTTGTGTCCATTTCCCATCCATTTCCTCCTTGGGTTGAGCCAACACCTGTGATCTCATATGGGCAAAGTTGGCAGGTGCAGGGGATGGATAACAAGCTCTGGAATATATTTTTCCAAGTGTGTCATCTGGCTTATAGGAGAACTCTGGCTTAGCTGTACTGCCAGTACTGGAATGACTCTGGAGCTGTCTCCCAGTCAAATGGTCGTAGAGCTGGCTGGCTTCCTTTGTTTTCCTGGACAGTATATTGTCTCCCTTAAAAAAGAAAAAAAAAGAATATATATATATATTCCCTTTTCACTGTGAGAAATATGGCCCACATGAAACATCTGACATTAAACCCCTGTTTTCAATTCCTGCTGCAATCTGTGTGCTACGTCCATTAAGATAAAGGGAAGTCTTTTTCCAGTGTCTATATAAATTTGTGTTGTAGCTGGGAGAGGAATTCTAGGAACTACCTGTGTCTCTGCTTCTGAAATCCAGCTCTCAGCTCTAAGAATAAGTGCAGAATTCTTCGCTTGCAAAACCACAGCTGTGGTTAATGACCATAATGGAGATGAAGCAGCACATTTTCTTGCAAACCTTAATAACTCCTGTGCATATTGTCCACATTTTGCAACCACATTTTCAAACTACGGCATGTTTTTCAGAGGACAGCTGCTTGAGGAAAGCCTTTCTTGCTACCAAATGCTGGCACTTGGTTGCAAAGGTCTGCTCTCGATTTAAAGAGTACAAACACAACAGGGCTGGTGGCCCAGCACTAGAAAAATCAACAACCAAATAAATCTGCTAGTTATTATTGATCTTCATTTCCCCCAAAATGGTATCAGAATTCGGCATTCCTCAGGCTGAAGGGAATGAGAAGTTCATTTTTGAGTACTTGCCATAGCACATATGTCAGTACTTGCCACTGACTTTCCCCCATCACGGCCATCTGCAGCCCTCCTGAATAAAATCATGTGCAGCATTGTGTTTAATGTTCCTGAAAGAAAAGGGAACATGTAATAATTTTTTAAAATAAACACTAAAGGGACAAGTACTGTGTTCTTTGGCTTAATTCATACATGGATGAAATCATTTCTCTAAGCAGTCCTGCCAATGTCTTGTTTCAAAGTCTGAGCCTTGGAGGAGGGCTGCACTCACTGAATGAAGTGTAGGCCATCCCACCCTCCTCCTGCCCTGCTCCCAGCTCCACGGCAGCCCAGCGAGCTCAGCCTCTGCAGCACCATGTCCAGGAAGAGGAGGCACAGAACACCTGCTCAGGATAAGAATATAGAACAGGCACTGAATGTGAGCAAGAGCCCGGGTGCCCTGTGGCAGCTGGCTCAGCTGCCCTGGCACTGGCTCCCCATTTCACCTTCTCCTCAGCATGGAGCAAACACAGGTCCTGACAGCACTGCCCGTTGTGGGCTCAATGGCTCCAAGAACCTGGGATCAGCCTGATTCCTGTGGTGGCCTGGGGACAGTGAGTTCCCCTGTGGGTGCCATCCGTGCTTCTCTCCCGCCTGGCACTGAGGTGCTGTGGCTGTGGCACTGGGGCTGTGCTGCAGGGAGGTGCAACTCCTGCTGTGTCCAGCTCCAGTGCCAGTGGGGTGGGCAACATTAAACAACTGTGCAGGCTTAAAATTTTTTTTGTGTGTATTATATCTGAGTGCTTGTTCTCTCTCTCTCTCACTCCTCCTCTCTTCTCCCAGTCTGTTTCCCCTTATTTGCAACCTTTAGTGGCTGTGGTACAGAGAAGGGATCCAAGTTCAACATGTGGCATAGCCCATCCTGAGAATCCCACTGCTCTGCCTGGCTCTCAGCCCACAAGAGAAGGGTCTATTAGGCTTGATGTATGAAGATGCTGGGATACCCATGGACATACCCACTTGAGGTCAGGTGTAGTGAAGTGCAGAGTAATGTCTAGCTCACATGTATTTCATGCAGTTTTTTGCTCTTTTTTTAATTTCTTTTTTTTTTTTTTTATAGCTGATGGGCACAGAAAGATTTGGCACTTGTGTGATGGTGCAGAGCCACAGAAGTTGGGGCACAATGACCTCTGCAGTGTCATGGCCAGGCTGTGCTCAACATACCAGGACACAGGACCAGGGACTTGGTGAGGGCATTTATCACCTCTTGGCAAACAATGTCCAGTTTAATTTTTAATTACCTTCGAGGACAATCTCAAGATATTACCAATGCCCTCAGAGGGAGTTGCGTCAGTTTGTATTCAGAAATCACAGTAAAAACTCAAACTTTGCTTTGGCACTCATTCTGAGGAACACTTTAAAACTTTAGTATAATTGAGATGAGACCCTCTAACTGACCTGTGTTTTATTTTAATTTCCAAATCATTATTTGATTTCTCTGAGATGGTGCCTATCTTGTCAAACAGAACATGATATTGACAGTGTTTATTTGCTGTTTATAGGAAAATCTGCGAAACCTTCTCCCACCCAGGACTCCATAACTCCCTCTTGATTAATTGATTAATTGAAAGAAATGGGCTACACGTTGTCTGCACAAGGCTGGCTTTTCCCCATTAGCATCATTGCTTTATCTCTGAACCACAACCAGGATAACTCTCACCACTGAATGCTGTGCCAGTGCGAGGGACGTTTACAGACAAACCATCCTGCTCTAGCAGACAGCACAGAGTCAGAACATAAATGCTTTAAAGGCTTGCAGCCATCTCAGGGCGAAGATGCTGATCCAGTGAGCAACACCCTGAACAGATGTCTGCTCTGTAATTGCTTGTGTGCTTGTTAACACTAGCAGGTGATGATCTGACCACCAGGCCGGGTGTGCACGGGGGTGTGTGGGTGTGCAGGGGGGTCAATGTGTGTTTAAGAGGACGATTTTCTGGATGCTGACATCTTGATGTACGGTAGCGTTTGATGAAATGCATAATTTACCCTGAAGAGGGGCCTGATCAATCACAACAGGTTGAGCTCTATCGGCCTAGTCTAAGCCTTGTGAGTCAGTGGCTAGGGAGGAAATTGTTACTCTCCAGCTCAAGTGAAATGAGTCATGAAGAAGCAAAGATCCTGTGTGAGTTTGATACAATGTTCACTATGTCTTGGAAGAGCTATTTTAAGAAGAATTTGGCCAGAATCCTCGACTTTTGATTATTCTTCTTTCCTTCTCCTTGCATTTTACTGTTTCCCTGTAGCATGTTCTAAACGTTGTGTCTTGATTTATATCTGTAAATAAATCTCCTTATTTATGAGGATGTAATGTCCCTGGGGTCCAGGAGGCCCCAGCCATTCCATGTAGCTGAAAGAGACGTTACCTAAGTGGACCATGAATCAGAAGTGGGGCAGACAGGGAGAACTATTTTTACCAACCTGCTTGACTTGTGAGGGGGTCTGCCCAAAAGACAAGTGGGGGCAGCTGTTGGGGGGACTGGGAAGGTGTTAGGAATGATACCCTGGGGTATAATTTTTGAGCGTTACAAGGTGCTGTGCTGAATTATGGAACAGTGAAAGGAAGCAGGAGAGACTGTGGGAAAGCTGTTCATGTGCTATCAAAGCAATAGCCAGGGCATTCTTGACAGAAGAAGAAAGATAAAAATTGGTGGTAGCTGCTAAAATGAGTAAGTTACTTTCTGTTTGCTTGCCAGAAGCAACCTGATAGAAAACGTGTAGCAGCTGGAGTTGTGTTGGTCACAGTGTAGCTATGATGGAGCTTTTCTTGCAGCCTCCTAGGCTTTACTTCTATTCCTGCACTGCCCCTCTGATGCCATGAAACAAAGCCCGGTGTCAGCAGTGCCATTTCTGGCCAGTGTCCACAGAGGGGCTACCTTTCCATTCTATATGCTTGAGTGCAAAGCTTATAGGAGGTTTCTGCTTCTCTTGGGATAAAAAGTCCTTCCATCTTTTTCTGGACAGGTTCTGGTTGGAGACTTGTGGTATTGTCCGCAGCAAATTCAGGTTGTGAGGAGTGCCAGTAACTGTCACCTGACTTTTCTGTGTTTATGGCCTTTTTTTGGAAGGCTAGAAACCTTGTCCTAACACAAGTATAATTTCCATTGCCTTTACTGAGAGATTTCACAGGCTAGGGATCACAAGTGATTTTTTTTATTTTATTTTTTTTTTAATTGGTCTTTATTTTTCAGGAATTAGCTTTACCCATTTATCTTGGTAATAATACTTTTGTTCATCTCAGTGAACTGGAGATGAAGAATGGCTCTATGTACTTTTAGAGATAGTTTTATTGTTGCTGCTGGGGTCCTGAACTCTGATTAGAAAAGTAACTGTCTTGGAAATGCTGTCTTTTCACTCAAAATATGTGTTCTGGCTTGACTTTGAGTCTAGGCTTTTACTGTGAGTGATTACAGAAGATAATGTGTTTATTTTAATAAACTAACAAATGTTCTATTAGCACATCATGTTTAAAAACATTTTCATTGAGTCATTCCTTAAAAGGCTCTAATTTCATGGGACGATTGAGTCTTCTGCATGAAAAATAGAAAGATTTGAGTAAAACCAAGAAATATTTCAGGTGAAAAATATTATTAGAAGGTTCTGTGTCAGGCCATCTTCACGCTTACACTTTCTCATATGGACATGACCCCATCTCTCTGTCCTGCTGTAGTCACAGAATTGTCACCTTGCACTGTTTCTTTTTACTGTTTGAGGACATCAGAGTGCACTGGGAGATGCAGTTCAACCAACTGTTTCCATGAAACAAGAAGCATAACATTTAAAAATTAAAATATTTTTTTATAACCCTCCACCCCCAAAAAAAAGAAAACCCCACACACTTCTGCAAAAAGAAGGAAAAGTGCTGGCATAAGCAGGAGACTGATTGAATTCCTCTACATGTCACTTCAACACATTTATTGGCTTAGAAATGAAGACAATGTCCTCTTGCAAGTAGTGAGGTAAGTGGCAGAAAGCAGCCAGTACTCTTATCAACTCCCTTGAGGAGTTTGGGGAGTGACAAAGAAGAAAAATCATCTTTTGTCTTGCATGGAGACCAACCATGATATGTAATCAGAAAGAAAGAGCACATAACCAGCCAGTCTTTGTCAGCTGTCTAATTATAGCCACAGCCAACTAAATAGCCAGCAACATGCAGTCCTCATAAATCTGCTGGGAGCAGAAATTGCTCTCAGGGTCCAGAGAAGCTGGGATAGCGAGGGGCTGGACAGAAGTCATGCAGGGAAAAATTATTTAAGGAGAGGAACAACTCTATGGTCCCCAGCTTTGAGGACTGAGGAACTGAAATGCTAATAGTAAGAGGACATGACTTCTTTTTAGAAATTCAGTGTGTGAGTCACCCAGAGATGTTGAGGATGATTATTCAACTGCTCTCTGCAATACTTTTGAAGAACTTTTCTGCTGAAAACTTTCCTTCTGACCTTTTAATGACTGAGTTTTACTTTGCTTTAACCTCATTTATGTTGTTTTAACACTGGTAAGGGATGAGGTTGCCATTCTTGTCAAAACACAGAAACCAAAAACTAATAAATAAACAACCCTGATCTCCTTTTGTTACGAAAGAATGCTGGTGGTATGTGGGCAGCTCTGATCAGAGTAACAGCACTGAACACATAAGATAAACACATGACAAAGCTGCCTAAAATGTCCAGGATGTGTCCAGGTGGCAATATTAATAGGACTCAGAGACTCTTGGAAAAACCTCAAAATCTAAGATAGAAACACTTTGATAGCTATTTAAAACCACTAACAGTACATTTGCTTTTCCTTCTTTCCATGTGTCCGTTCTCTCTTAGGATTCTCCTGTGGACAAAATCCCTTCCTGAACTCTTGCTACAATCATCTGTCGTCTCTTCCCTTCTGATCAGGTGCACCCCAGCCCCCCCAGGCTGTATTAATAGTTTGATTCAGTAGCAATAGCTGAATGATGGGGGAATAGATAAGATCAGCTTTTACCTCCTGAAGCAGTTCTCTAGGGAATCATGAGTTTAAAAAGGAATGAGGTCTTCCTCATAAAAAAACCCCAAACAGCTCATGATCTTGGGGATATTTAAATGCAACCTGAACAATCCCCAGAATTTTTCTTTCAGCAGGAGCAGAGTGTGTGCAGCCGAGCTGGCGGCACCGGAAAGATGCTGCCAGGTGGAGGAGGGAAATGAGCTCCTCCCTCCCTCACCTCCACCTCCCTCCTGGCTCTTCTGGGTCAACAGTGAGGGGTGAAGGGAAGGGCTCCATCTGCTGCCATCTTTTCTTTTTCATTAGGAGCCTGGCATCCATTGCTTCTCATCCAAAATGCTTTCAGCTTTAGACTGTGGGATTCTAACCCCCTCAGTGCACACCTTGGAGCAGAGGGGTGGTGTGTACAAGCCCATTACTCACAGCTGAAGGGCATCCACAGCAGCCTTTAGGTCTAGAAAGGCATAGATGCACAAAAAAACCCCACATGTTGCTGATAATTTGCTTCTATTTGTTCTGAAAGATGAGTGAAAAGGAGTTTAAGGTCTGAATTCATTCTTAGCCACGCACTGAAGTTGACAGAGCCGTGTTTGGCAGGATTTCCATATCCTGCAATTCAACATGGAATATGTAATCATCTGACAGAAGGTTCAGTATGTTTAGTTGTATAACTGTTAGAACAGATAAAGGATCAGCCAGGCAAACAGTGAAATATGAAAACAGTTCTCGTAAAAACATCCCAGCCTTGGGGCGTGCATCTGCCAAAACTACTCCGTGGTGACATGAATGGACATAGCATTTAACTACTCTCCAAGAGGAGAGAGGATTACAAGGAGGTGGGGAAAGCAGAAGAAGCCAGAGCAAGCCTGCCAACAATAGCAGGTTGCAATACTTAATCTCAGTGCTTGTGCCAATGCGCTTCGAAGCTGCTGTTGTTTTTATGAGGAAAAATGCAGAAAAGACTAATCTGTGTATTTATGTCTGTCTGGAAATGTTATAAGTGCCGTGTGGTCATTTTGATTCCAGAACCAATGGGGTCGGTATTCCCAGGATGGGGAGACTTGGACAGGGTGCCAGAACTCAGCCACTACATGTGGGACTGAAAGAAGAGAGTGTGAGTAAATGGAAGGATTCAGCAAAGTGCAAGACAAACCACAAACTCTACCCCCACTCCCAAATAATTGAATTTTCTGGGGCTGTTTCAGCTCAGGGCTACAGCTTCCATGCCCTTGAGAAGTTCTAGAAGGCTGTCTTCAGTTCTCTCAAACAATAAAGCTACCTAATTTGCTCATTTGTTTTCTGCTAGGAATATAACAGTTATTTTGCAGGAGATTATGCTGGTGAGGTGAGCTAGAGTGAGCATCCTGTGTGCTGCAAGCGTCAATGAACACAGACAAGTACAATGGAGGGTCAGTGATCGCCTGAGCAGCATTCCAGTGACAATATTTTCCTGCGTTTACCAGTATAACGTTCCACAGAACAAGGGTCTGTGGTTTATTACCTACTTGTCTTTCCATTCCCAATGGACCACAGAGCATTTCTTGACAAAAAAATAGTGGGTTTTAATTGGTGGCTACTCTGGTTTGGTATTTGGTCCCATGTCATTCTTTTGATATTGGCAGCAGCAGTTATCAACACAGCACTGATTTTAGTGGGCACTAGGACCTGTATGCATGTGACAGGCACATCGGTTATTGATCAGTATTGGTACATGGCAGGCTTAACATGAAAGAAATCTATGTAATTTATGGCTCCTGCTGTGGTTGCCACAGCCTGCTTGGGGGCTTTGGGGTCAGGTTTTGTTACTGGCGACAGTGCAAGGAGGAAGCAGATTTTCCATGGGTTGTTTGAGAGATCTGCAGAAGTGGATTTGGATTCACTGGGACATGCATTCCCTGGGGAGAGTGGAGGAATAACACAGATGATTTGCTGCTACTTCATAATACTCTTTGGTTACATAATACATAATATACAGATCTGTCTCTCCTATCTGATCCTGCCATGGTAGTCTCCATGCTGTCTAAGGGTTTGTTTGATAATGTGTCTCTGGTGGTTTGTACAGTTTTGCTTTAATCCACCTAAAGCTCAGCTCTGACTGGTAAAAGACAGTGACACGTAGGAGTAGGGCTTCTTTGGCTTTCTTTGTTGGGTAGGACAGATACTTGGCAGCTGAGTTTCCCAGGGACCTAGGGATTAAAGTGAATCTTGAGTTTCTTTCTTACTTGAAAGTCTCCATCACCCCTGATTTAACATTTTTCTTCTATATAGGCTATAAACTACTGCAGGAAAGAAACATTTTCCAGATGACAGTGCTCCATAAATGGTGTTGTAGGATGTCAATTAACTGTGATGGGAGTTGCACATCTCTACAGTACTCATGAGATCTCTTTTGACAATGAAGTGTCCTTTTAGAGATAAATGAAACATGTGTGGACAGGTAAGAAGGTGAAAATTAGCATGAGCCTTGTCTAAAATTGATTTATGTGAACTTCAAGAAAGATTTCTTGGTGAACTGGGCTAAAACTAGGCTAGCCTGAGCCTAAAAGGGTTTGCTGCTTCTGTAAAAAAAATATCTTTCAATGTCTCTGCATCTGTTAATGTTCCTACAGTTTTTAAAGGAATGGAACAAGCATTTTCACCATAATGGTGTCATATTTTGATGTTCACTCAAGTCTGTGACCTTCTGGATTAAAATCTGAATGTCTGATATGATAGCCTTACACAGTAAAATCAGATTTCTGAAGTTACTGTGCAAAAGGAAGTTTCAGCTGAGGTGGAACCATTTCCTTTGGAAAAGGAGGAGATAACAATGAAAATGAATGTTCAGCAATGTGGGTATTTCAAATACAGATTCCCACATCTTTTGCTCTAATTAGTCTTGATAATTCTGTGGAAACCAAATTTTCCTCCTATTATCTTGGATCAGATCTCTCAAAGATACGAGATGGAGACAAGGAGAAACTGTCCTGCAGATTTTAAAAAAACCCAACCAGATCAAGCATCAGATAAATAAACTTTGTGTAGTCAGACACCCTTGCTGCATACTTAAAGCTGTAATATCATATGAAGTTTATCAGAGCGGTTGGAACGCTTACACTGGTGTCCTTGCCAAATTTCTCCTGGGCAAATTGTTATCCATCTTCCTAAATACTTTTGGCAGTTTCTAATGGAGAAAGAAAAAAGTCCCAGGGCTGCACTTAGGTAGGGGCTCATGCCCTGTCCCTGTGCATAGTCTCTGTCTGAAAAGGGTAACACTGCCATGTGCTGCAGGTCACTTGTCCATCGAGATGGTAACTTGGGATGGGAGATCAGGGAATGATTCCAGAGGGGCTCGGAGCCTCTTCGGGGAGGTGGGCCTTAGCAGAGAAGTGTGTTCCTCACCCCTGCTCCAGACACCTGTGTGCTGCTCTGTAACTGCTCCAAGCCTCGTTCCCTTTGATCCACAGTGACAATCCCCCTTCCCTGGCACTGTGGGTGGGTGAAATGACTCTTGCAGGCACGTAGCACAAACGAGTTGTACGAGTGCCATAGTACACGGAAGAAATGTGAGTCATAAATCATCGTTAACATCTGCTGGAAAACATATTTGTGCCCCAACACAGTACCCATGATTGGTGTTACTCGGTATGTTTGGGACACAAATCCATAAAGATTGAGACTAATGGCTGCTTTAACAGGCATGCCAGTTTGGGCTTAATGAATTTGTTAATATCAAGCAACTTTCTCCCCCAAAACAATGGTGTTGTTAATTCACAAGCTGTTATTCTTGGAGCCCCACTCTAACAAAAGCCAGCCTCTCTGTCTGAATGTTGTTGCTTTCATATTTTATTGCAGAAATTACACAAAGATATTTGGCTTGTCTAATGAGGGCTTGACGATATAGTATATATTGCTGAAAATGTGTTACCACATTATTCCTACCAAAACAAACTTTTGTGGTTTTTTTCCTTGTCCATTGGCATTTTGCTAGTTCAAACTGGGGGATATGGGATGTCTGTGTAACTTATCTAATAATACAAAATAAATACACAGGTGCTGGTATCATTGTGGCTACACAGATTGTTCCTTTGCACTTGCAATTGTTTTCCTCCCTCTTTAGATCTATAGGTTTAGACTGCTCTTGGCATCTGGAGTTTGAAAGGCTTTAGGAACACGCGGTTTGTCCTCCCTGAATGTCCTTATTAATCCATGTTCTTATATGCTAGATCATGCAATTTGTTTTTCAGGAGGCCTTTGGGCCAGGAAAGCTTACTGTGGTTATCTAATCTGACCTATTTCATTATGGAGGTCACTGAATAGGCCCCTCAGGATTTCCTGCAGCTGGGAGAGAGAGTACTTGAAGAAAGTTTTCCATTGTAATCAGAGATGGCTGAAGGCTTTTTGGCAGTGTAGGCAAAACTTTCTTTTCAGGGCAGCAGCAGAACGGGTTGTGAGAGAAGAAGGGCTGAAAGAGGCCAGGGGATTTCAGGAGATGGGGATGAGAATGCTGGGATGGGTCAGGACGACTCCAGTAGGCAAGTGTGAGATCAGCAAGCTTTTGGAGACCATGAGTGTCAAACAGGCTTAGGAAATATCACAGACAACTGCAGAGAAGATATTGAGGTGATTAAGTTTATTTTCTGGAAGGCGTGTGTTTCAGGAAGAGGTCACAGGGCCAGGCAGTTTGAAACTGAAGTTTTACAGAGATGGAGAAGAAAAGTCATGGATCCCAAAGAGAGAATGGAAGTGATGAAACTTTTGAGAGAAGTCTGAGTGGAGGGCAGGAGGGGTTTGAGAGACATGGGTAGTTTGAGGGAACTGTAATTTCAGTTGGGATCCTCACTTGATCCAGCCTTTTCCCCTCTGGATTTACAGCTGCTATACTTCAGAGGAGGGTGAGCCCCAGAGCCTGAGCCCCAGGTGAGCCCCTGAGGCAAGAAACACCCCCCTATTTGTGCCGTTCCTATTTGTCCTACTGGGCCTCAGGTAACTAACACAAATGGAAGGGAAGAGGGCTCCAGGCAGGCAAGGGTCTGGAGGCAGGAACACCTGGAGAACAGTCTTTTCTGCTGCCATGAGTAGCAGGATGCACCATAAGCTGCTTCCCACTCCAGCTGTGCTCCACCACTCTTCCCAGTCCTTCCCTTGGGGCAGGATCAGGGCAGTACCCTGGCATCCAGCTGTGCTGTGGCTCAGAGGGGTCCCCCACCTTTTTTTTTCCCTGGCACTGCACAAGAAGCCAGCTTGTGGATCTCCCTTCCCACTGCTCTGGGCCCTGCCCTCTCCCTTCCTGCTGTGATTTGGCTCTGATCTTATATAAAAGCACACAAGTGGTGGAGAGTCTAGCAAGGCTCTTCATTTGTCATTTCAATGAGCGATGCAAAAACCACATACCTCTTTACTGCTTTGAATCTATTTACCATCAGAAGCATGGGAGAAAAATTAACTGAGCAGAATAGAAGTGAAAATTTTGCAAGGTTGGTCAACAGCTTGAAAAAAAGGAGAACAAAGACAGCTTTTCTCTAGGTGCAAGGTTAGAAACACAGGGCAAAAGAAAAGAGAAAAAGCTGACACGAATTGGATTAGGTGGCTAATGAAGGATTGAAGCAATACATTATATTGCTACTGTGGAGGAAAACAAATACCTTCCACCCAGGGATGAGAGATGAGGAAAGAAGTGGATATTTGTTCAGTGCAGAGTGCAAAAAGCTGGTGGTTGTCGTGTCAGAATACAGTATCATTGGCTCTGAGAGAAGGAAAGTGTTGAAGAGTTAAGACTTCCAAACCTGGACTGAAGATTTATAAACTGTTTTTGCAAAATGAAAGCAGAAATTTGCTTTGATAAAAGAATTTTTCAAATATATCTTTTGTGTCCAGTTTGGTATTCCCTCTCTGACAGTGCCCAGACCTGATTTCTTAGAGGAAGACTGTGTTTTGTGTAACACAGACACTCAGGGAGTAGCTCAGTCTTACAGAGAGGATTCAGGCCACACATGGACACCTAAGTTCTATTTTGTTTTCCTGACAACCTCTAATCCAGCCTTGGGCTGTGCACTTTCTCTTTTTCAGCAGCCACACTACCTAACCTATGACTGGAAGCAAGGTTAGTGCACTCAGGACCTTCTGAAAGGCAATTCATTTTATGACACAGAGGAAACCTCACAGAATAAGGGGCAAAAGAGACCATTAAAGCAGATAATACTCTTCCTTGCTGGATGCTGGCCTGAGTGAGTCAGAGAAAAGGGATATAACCTAAGAAGTAGAGTGGAACAAAATAGGATGCCCCTGTGTCTGCTTATCTGGTTTATTATAATAGAATTATAAAATATCCTGAGTTGGAAAGGACCCCTAAGAATCATGGAGCCCAGCTCCTGGCCCTCCACAGGACAACCCCAAGAACCACTCTTGCCGGAGAGGGTTGTCCAAATTCTTCTTTAACTCCTTCAGGCTTGGTGCTGTGATCACTTCATGTGGAGCCTGTTCCAGTTCCCAACCACCCTCTGACAAAAGAATCTTATTCTAATATCCAGCCTAAGCTTCCCCTGACACAACTTCAGGCCATTCCCTGTCACTGTCACTACAGAGAAGAGATCAGTTCTGCCCCTCCACTTCTCCTCATGAGGAAGTTGTAGACTCTGATGAGGTCTCTTCTTTTACTCCTCCCTGTTACAGAGAAATACAGACATGCCATTTTCTAAATGGAAATGAAAATCAAAATGGCTTTTTTGAAAACTGATCCAGGTCCCAGGATAATATTTGCCTAGACCTATCTCAGAAAACTGCTTCTGGTGGCAGTGTTTTTACTTCAGTGACAAAAGGAAAGGGGTATTATGGACAAATCTGGTCATCCCTGGTGAGGAGCAGGGGTGCAGGCAGCTGTTCCAGGTGTGCCATGGGGCTAGTACACATCTGGATGCACTAGGTGGCAGGATGTGTCTGCAGCAGTGAAATGTGCTGTGGGAATGGTGTTTGTACTGGACAGAGAGCAGGTGGAGAGCATATTTCCTCGGAGATGCCAAAAACGAGTCCAAAAGATCTCTATCTAAAGATGGTATGCAATTCATTACCAAATGCAAAACAGTCTGCTCCAGCATAGCTCACTGATGAGCATGAGACTTACATTTTGTTGATTGAAAAGGAAAAAGGAGAGTTTTGCTATCAAAATATCTTGTCTTCAGGTAGAGACAGAACAGCATGGGAAACAGCTCAGTGACCGCTTCCTCTACCTATTTTATTTAATAAATTTAAAACTTAATTGCTCATTAAGTCTTGGGCAGACAGGGATTCATGTCTACTCTTATAGCCCACTCTTGGCCTGACAGAATCATAATTTGATTTTTGCATGGAAACTGTGTTCAAGAGCAGCAAACAGCAGGTGTGTGACCTGAGGTATTCTCCAATGAAAGCCTGACCTTGTTGGAAAAGCCTTGGTCCAGGAGAGGGCTTTTTGTGAAGAGAGGTTTATCAGAGGTGCTGGTAGCAGCTGTGGTGGCAGAGATAGGAGCAAAAGGAGAAATCATATCCTTGCTTCTGAGGAGGGGGATATTGAGTTGTTGTGATCTAGCTGAAACTACGTGAAAAGATAATAATAGGGCCAAGACTGGAGCCAAATAAGCTCCCTGGAACCCCGAGTTTGGATGTCCAACCATGTCCAGTGTGAAAGGAGGTGTTAACTGCTTTCTGAGGTATGGGCCAAAGATGTTGATGTTGTCAAAAAAAGGACAATAAAGCTTGGGAATAGCAACAAACCTGACTACAATACTGGAATGTTGTCACCCTGAAAGGGCAGTTTGGTGAAGAAACAGGTCCTGGTTTTCCCCACTGTAATGTATTTGGGTTTCAGCCTCCTCCCTGCAGATTCCAACAGGTCATACATTAAGTATGTGCTTCCTAGATGAGGTCCATGGGATCTCTGCTGGGAAAGATCTCCTAGTTACAAAAACTTGAAAACTGTTGGTTGTAGACTTCTGCCTTTGTACTTCAGAGGTATAAACATAAAAGACAAGCCCACACAAAAAGGGGAATCTTCATGCTCTGTCCCTGTGAGTGACTCTGAAAGGTCTGTTTTGTTTTGTTTTTTTTTCCCCAGACTAACAGCATGAATACAACCTGGTATTTTTAATTCTAAGCAATGACTAAATGAACTTCAGGTCATACCTTCATATGGAATTCGGTTGTTTTGGCTCCTCTCTGACAAGCAAATAGTGAAAACCAGGTGGTGGACAAGACTCTGACACACTGTCCCTTAATGTATCCTTCTGAAGAATCCAACAATGATAAGGCAATATAGTTCTTCCCCCCTGCCCCCTCCCCCCAGATTTCCAGAGTGTGCTTTCTATTTTGTGCAGGTTTCAGTGCATATTGGCTCATTTTTTCCTATGGCAGCCTCTGGTCAGTTGGTTCTGTTGCACATAATTAATTTTGACGGTCATCAACTGATCACTCTTCCCACATCACTTGCTGCTTACACCACTGTAATTACAGCCTTTGCTTAACTTCTTCTGATCTACAAAATGTTGAAAGAAAGTATCATTTTCCCTTCAAGATCCATCCAGACCAAAATCTATGTTTGATTTGATATATTTGGACTGACAAATAAAACCACAGGTAAGAAAAATAAACCTGTGGATTCTTTGCCTGGTAAGCAAAGGAGGAAAATAAAGTTTCCCTGTTCCCTGCTTTCCTTTTCTTGTGACTGAAAAGTAAACTGGCAGAGGGAAGTATCCTATGGCATACCGTCAAAGCGACAATTTCATTGCCCTTTCTGTATTTGAGGACCATGGCAAGGGATATCAACTTCCTGGGGTGATGTGGAGCTAGCTGTGATGTTTGCTTTTGATGGGGAATGGAGCAGGGAACGTACTCCTGGTTGTCCTTGGATTGTGCAGCAAGAGCTTGGGGCTGCTGCTTCCCCCTCAGGTCTGAGTCCCCATGGAGCATCTCCAGTGTTGGCCGAGGGCACGGCAGGCTGCTGCACCATGTGGGTCCCTCAGGTGCCACCCAGTGCTTCCAGTACACTGAGATTTTACTGCTCAGAGGCCATAAAAGTGCCTTAACAAAAGCTGGCATAAAATTTGGACAACCTTCCAGAGCAAGGGCATGAAAATCCTCCCAAGCTGAAAAGCTGCATTTCAGTTGTGTGCGACCACTAGTGTTAACTCTACACCTCTGTTTTTTTCACCACTTCTCTAGATCCTCCTTACATTGGCAATTATCCCCTCTCTCTTCTCTGCTTATCCCAGTTAGTCAGGCCTCCTTTTCTTCTATTGGCTGATTCCACTTTCACCACCTCCTCTCACCCATGTTTTTTCTTCCCATCTTTGCTTTCTGGTGCTTTGCCAAGATCCTTTGCCAGTTAGAGTGCTCTCTTACATTAGCTAAGCCCAAGACTCATCCTGCCTCCTTCCAGCAGACAAACCTGGAAGAGACCAAGGCAAGATCAGGAATGGCAATCTGAACCCACCAGCAAAACACACGAGGGAGCACATATGGGCCAGTGAATTGGGCCCAGGACAAGAGAGCTCTGGTAATCACAGGAGACTGTTTTTGGCAGTGTAGGGGAATGAGATCTAGTCAGGACTTTCCAGGTGCAGCTTTATTTCCATTTCTGAAAAAAAAGGCACTGAGGAGGGAACATGGACAGCCTAGGACGAAGCATGTCTGTCTGTGGGGGAACAAGCAGGATTTCTAGCCCATGTTTATGATGACCTATCAAGTTTGAGGAGCTGTCTGCAGCCCCAGGTGTAGCCTGAGCTGGTATCCAGGTACAGCAGGTGGACTTTGCTCTTGTGAATGATTATTTGTTTCCAACAATGGTTCCACCAGACACCAGTCAGCCTTGACCAGGCTGAGTTCACTCAGTGAGTACCTCAACTCAATCACGTGTTTTTGGTTTGTCTGTGGAAAAAAAAAAAGGAAATGAGAGAAAAAGAAATCCCAGGAAAAGTGAACATTTCTGAGAATGATGGTTGTTTGCTGTTTCGCTTCAATTTTATAAGAACTATTTGGGTTGGCTATAGCAGAGCTGCCAGGTGGCTAAACATGCCGAGTGAGTGTGGTCAGTGCTTGGGACACGCACTGTGCTCAAGGCATCCAAAAAATTACTCCTGACCTTCGTTTAGTATGCCAATCACTGCAGGCTGCCCTTACATCACATTTTCTCACTGGCCAGTAATAGATTCATAGAAATTAAGGATGGAAAAGACCTGTTAGGTCACACAGTCCACTTCCCCCCTTCCTTCTCTCTGCTCCCCGAAGGTCAGCCCAGGGCTGTTCCCCACAGTGTATTTTCTAGTGGTTTGTCCAGTCTTATTTGAAATGACTCAAGTGGTGGGGCTGCCAGCATTTCCCTCTGGGAGCCTATTCCACGGTCTAATGGGCTTCACTGTTAATTTTTTCCTGATTTCCAGCCTAAAATATCCCTTTGCTGGTTTTGTCTCATTACCCACTTGCACCACCCTCCACAGTTCCTGTCCTTCCTGCTCATTAGCAGCGCTAACACCCCACACTGAGAAAGCACCAGTTAGCTGAGAATTCAAAAGGATTTTGCAAAAAGCAAGCACTAGGGCTTCCTTCAGAGCCATTGCAAAGAGAAGTTAAGGAGCTGGGAGAGAAAGTGAGTGATGGCTAGAACCAGACACAAACCTCACATTTCCTAGCTAATTTCCTGGCCTTGGTAGAGAAAAGCCTGTTCTCACCTCTCCAGTCAAATTTACACACAGCGAGTTGAAACTGAGCAGAGAAGAGAAGGTTTTGATATTGATCACAGCAATCCCCTGATACTTCAGTTTGTTGAAGAGGTGATTGGGAAGAAGGTTCAGAGTCTTTTTCTGTTCCATCATTTCCCAAAAAGATGTCTTATTGATGTTTGGACTTAGCAATATTGTTTGGACAGAGCATTTTTTTGGAATAGGATGAGGCAGGTTGCCAGTGTTTTCTGACTAGATAACGTCTCAACCCAAATTTCTGGATGTAAACAGATACCATAGTAGACTGTGTCCGGCTCCAAGCTTCACAGCTGGGCCTTGTCTCTAATGATACATTGAACTAAAATCCCAGCTCCAAGCAGGCACAGTATCAGATAGGGATTTTGAGCCTTGAGCCTCTGTCTGGTCAAGGAAGAGCTGCTTTCTCATGTACCTGCTTTCTCGCAATCGGACATGGCAAGAACTCGATCTGCGAGGTCCCTCGAGGACTGGGCCCTCAGAAACCAGAGATGGAAGAGACCTGCAGGATTAGCTCATCCTGTTCATTCCCCTGCCAATACAAGCCTGTTCCCCATGGTACATTTTCCAGCACTGTGTCCAGACTGATCTTATTTTTAAATGATTCATATGATAGGGTTTCCTCCAGTTCCATTGGATCGTTGCCAGAACTCTTCCCCCCCCTCCCTTTATTTGACTTTGCCTCTTTGGATTCATCCAGAATTTTGAGGTCTGCAATTTGTACTGAGCATAAACTGGCAATGAGTAACTGCAGAGAAAATTTTGACTTTATCCTTGAGGATAACCTTGAGGTTTCTTGAGGCAAACAAATCTCTGAGAGAAGCCAAGGAAAGTGTTGTTTCAGAGAAACTGGACTGCTGGTGAAAGCTGTTTGTGAAGGACAGATGTGGGTTGGTTTGAAAGCACCTCTCCAAGCCTTCAGGCTGACATCAGTGGTACCACTGAGATTTCTGTCCCAGCTGCCAGACTCTCATGGCTGGTGACTGGGACTTCTTTCTTCCCTGAATTCACAATGGCAGTCTGAATTTCAGGGAACTATGCTGGGCCTGTAGCCAGTGTGTAAGAAGTGAGGTTGGCCACGTGCATTGCTGCAAATGTGGCTCATTTGCCAACCCATGGCAACCCATGGCATAAATACTTCAATTACTTTTTGCCACACATTGTTTTCCCTCCCATGTCACTTGCCACGGTCCTGTGCAATGTTTGGAGTACTTGGATACTGATGTCTAAGTTCTCATGCTCTCATCCTTTATGAAGTTCATAAATTGTCACCTGAAAAATCATTTGGGATGGCAATATGACCAGGTTTTCTGCAGTCTCCAGCATTCATCTGTGGGCAGCCGTGTCCTTGAAAAGACAGAGCTCAGGTCAGGAAAGATCTGCAACTAGTGTCAAAGCTCCCACTATGAAAGGACCAAGGTTTCACCCCTTGTACTTTTGCCTCCTTTTCTCTGCTGCTTCTTCAAAACTTTTTCTTTTCCCTCTCAAGGATGGATTGTTTTGTGGGGTCTGCCTGCAGGGCATGCTGTGTATATCTCTGCAGCTGTGGGTAGATAATGCTTCAAACCAGTGCTGCCAGCAAGAACCCAGTCTGGAATGCCAGACTGTGGGCTGGTGGATCCTTGCAATGGACAGATAGAAGATAGGGGAGACATGGAAATAGTGTAGGAAAGACTGGAGGAGGGTAAGAAAGAGGAGGACAGAGCTCAGGGCCACTTCTTCAGACACAACAGTTGTCCCAGAGTCCCTTGGAGCTTGCCTGCCCTCATCCATCACAAGAACCACGACCTTCATTTGCAGGATGAAATTACCTCTGGAGCTAAATCCTCCCCCTCTCCACACTGGACCCTGAAAATCCTCAGCCTTGACCTGTTTCCTCCTGGGCATTTAGGGGTTTCTTTTAAATCTCCAGACATGACATGACACTGAATGACAAAATGTGCTCTGATATGATTAATCTTAAAAAAGAGTTGGGTGTCCACCAGCCTCCTTATTACATTTATTTAAAGGAGTGGCAAAACCTAATTTCTTCTTCTTTCTGCTAACCAACTGCAATAGGCTTATCTTAGAAGATCTTAAAACGCACTTTATCTTCCTTCCTGTGCTCTTAGAGATGCCTACCTGTAGTTTTTGTTCTTTTTGTTGGAGCCTAGAACAATGACTTTTAGCCTGCACTGACTTTTGTCCTGTAGCAACAAAATCAGAGGGATTTAGACTGGTTTAGAGGGATGATGGTCAAGTGAGTTCTGACAGGTGACAATGTGTACACTGCACTGTGCTACATGTGACCTATGTGCTTTTCTTTTTAAGTTGCTTAGCTAAAATATGTGAACTAAGATAAGGAGATGCTGTCCTGGAAAATTTTTGCCACTCATCAGTCAAAAAGCTTTTGTTACTTAGAATTAAAGGTCATGAGGCAACCTCTATTGTTTAGCAGGAGTAAAATTATTATTGTAAATACTCTGATCTGGAAATGTACTGTACTGTAACCAGATAATCTGCAGAATAAAAGTATTATTCCTTAACAGTGACTGAAATGGAAGGCTGATCACAGAGGAAATAACATTAATTTTGACACAAATTAGTCAAAGCAAGAAAAATTAGAAATCGAAGTAGGAAACTGACATGGAGGAGTTTAGTCCAGTTCTTTCCATACTGCAGACGATTGTAGATACTTTCACCCTGCAGTATATTTCTTAACATCCTGACCCAGTGAATGCATTTGAAGTCAGTGCCCATGGCTGGCACCAAGTTGTGTGGTCATCCCCTGGGTGTGGGACACAACATCAAATCTTCCTGCTCCCTAGGAAACCCACTGCTCCATCAACAGTGGTGAGATATCACAGCTGAGGTCTGCACACTTAGATTATTTAGCTTTTCACCATGTAGGAAACAAATCACACTTAATTATTTTATAGGTTAAGCCAAAATTCAAATGTTGGTCATCCTGTGGATAGACAGGAGATAAAAAGGTGGTCCAGTTTTATAGCTACAGAATATAAACCAGAGATAATCTTTATTTTTTTAAAACCATCCCACAAAGGTCAAATTTAATAAGTTTCAGGATAAAGTGAGCAATCATTTATTTTATCTGGCATGTAACTGATAACAGTGAATGTGTTTTTGATCTGTTTATTTATAGCACCACCAATATTGTAGATATGGTGGGTTGAAAATTTTCTGTAAAAATTGTTTTGGGATGAAGGTTTTGCTTTTGACAGAGTAATTTATTTTGGTGAAGAAATGATCACTCCTGGGAAAAAGTTTCCCCTAAAAAATAGTATTTTGGCTGAAAATAGATTTTTTTATTATTATTATTTTTCATTTTTCCTATGAAAACTCAGAATTTTCCACGGTGAGAAAAGAAAATTCCAAGTAGCTTCAGCATGAGGTATTTTATAGATAGGCGAGAAGTAATCCTGCCTCAAAGGGAATATAAAATAAACTGACAAAAATCTAAGAAATTTGGATCAGTAATTTTGAAGTTACAAAGGTTTAAATTCAGCAGCTTTTCATGTGCTTAATAGAGCCTCTACAGTGATGTGTTTTTAATGCCTCAATTTGGGATTGCCCATCTGAGAACATCTCATTCCAATCACAAAGTCCTTTTCCATAGTGTTTAAAGTCAGTAGAGACCATGAGATCATCTAGCTTGGCCTCTTTACATATAACTCAGTTAACCCTTTTCTGAGCCCAGAAGTCACATTTGGCTGAATCACAGAGAGAAAAACAAAGCTCATACACTTTCCTTTCAAGAGTGGTTCACCTTCTTCATGTGTTATTTCTTTTGCTGTTAGATCTCTCTAAAATTACTCAAACACTTAATGGAAAATCTTTTTGCTCTTGGATATTTACAATAATTTTCTGTGTGTATTCAGAGAAGTTAAGGATCCCCAGAGAAATCCATTGCCTTATTTTCATAAGATTTTGGTATGTGACCATCAAATTACCAAAATTTTAATCATCATTAATAAATGAGTTGATGGTATATGCAGTACAGTTCTTCAGTCTCTGCCTGTGCTTGCTGGGTGTGGGAGGAGTGGGGAAAAGAGTAAAACAATGTTCTTTAAAAATGTCAGAATTTTATTCAGTGTGGTGGCTTTGGCCCACCAAAGATACAGGAGGAATTTAATCTTAGATAACATCACCTTAGGAGGTTTCTCAGGGCTGCAGCAGCACTTTTTGCTTCACGCCAGGGCCTCATCCTGGCCCATTAGGGTTTTAAAAACCATCTCAGAACTGCTGCTTTCCAAAGAACATTCCTGTTTTGTAGGAACAGCACATCCTTTTTCTCCTTACACATATGAATTTGTGAAAATCCTTTCTTTCAGTTGACCTAGGTTACGGGGCACTACAGTTCATTCTGCTTGCTTCATTCTCCCCACTTTTGTCTGCCATTCACTGTTTTTAAATCATCCATAAAAATATCAGCTGTAATTTTAAATTTCCTTTCAAATACTTGAGGATAGTATGGTGTATGACTCAGATTTATAGCCATCATTTTGTGACCCTCCTAGAAACAGCCCTATTTGTTACATTATTTACAAACACCTTGGCTTATAACAGCTAATTTTAAATATATTTTGTATACAGTTTCTTAGTACTATATACTGCTGATTTTTATATCAGAATATTGTGTGGTACCAAGTCAAACACCCCATAAAATTTTATTACATCTACACAGTTAAATTTATCCAAAAAAAACTTCTTCAAGAATGAACTCAAGTTTGTTTAAGTAACACTGTTTTCCATAACCCATTTAATGTTGTCTGGTATTCATTATATTGCTCTCCTTTATTTTATCAGTTAAATTCCATATGTGCTTTTTTTATTCTTTTGTTTGAGGTTGATGTCAGGATATTCAGTAATGTAACTCTGGTAGGTAGTTTGCTCCTCTCAAATGTTTGCACAAGGTGATCATTCATCTTGTGCTTTCAGGCTTGTTTAGTATTCTGGGATTTAGTAAAAATAAGCAATAAGTGAGCAGTGATTTCTTTAGGCAAGTCCTTTATGACTCCTGAGTTCAAGGTATCAAACTGATAGCTTTAAAATGTACATCCTTATAAAACATTATCTCTCTATTTTGTACCTTTTTTCCCTCTTTCAAATAAAAAAAAAATATCTAATAATACTTGGTTGATTAAGACACATCATGGTCAAATAGAAAACATATTTATTTAATTTTAAAAATTATTATTATTTCTATTTAGAATTTTGCCCTTGACACTGAGAAATCTGCGTTCATTTTCTTTGATCTCGTTCTATTTAAATTCTTTAAACTATTTTTGTCAACCGTGATGTTTTCCTTTAGGATCTTTTGCCCATTTTACACACCCTTTGCTGTTTACAACTGCTAATCTCAATGGTTTGGTTTGTATTTGATGTCTTATTTCTTGAATAAAACTTCTGAAATTCCAAGCATTCGGTACATCACTGAACGGAGGCACTGCTGTCTTTTTCCACTGATTATGTACAGCCTGATCATCTAACAAGTTCTTGAAGGATTCTTCCATCTTTCATAATTTTTTTGCCTATGTTTTTTCTATTACCACATTTCTCTTGTGTTTTCCCAATGTCAGAACATAACTGTTTGGAAATACCCAAATATTTTTTGCTATTTGGCCTGTACTGTGTTTGCCTACATGAAATAAATAGAAACTGGTCATGACCTGCAGTTCTTAGTCGAGCACTCTTTTATTGTTCAGAATTCAATTCCCCTTTATCTATGTAAAGAGTGACCAATACTTCATGGATTTGTTTCTTTTTAACAGGCAGCTGCTTCATCATCTCCTTTTTCCCTTGGACATTTGTAGTGGCTCATAACCTTCTGCCCTCTCTCCTCAAACACTTCCTTTGGACTTTACTCATTGCATTGACCCATGGATGTTCAGGTTCCTGCATTTCTGACATACCAAAACTCAGTCATGAGCTGTCAGAGATCCAAGTTAACTTATTAGTCTGATTTATCTTATATTATCTGATTTACCTTATAATATTACCCACTATCTCTTCCATTATGAATTACTTTCTTCTGGTGTGGTCAATAGGGACTGCAGCTCCACAGATTGAAAATACCCATTTATGGCAATGCACTCAGTCAACCAGGGAAGGCTAAATTTAATCTGTAAAGCCTTTTGGGTCTCTCTGATTAACAAAGTACAGAAACCTTTATATTCTATTCTCTGAAGCAGTGAGATTTATGAATTCACCAACAAATGATTCATAGGTTTAAAAAATAAAATAAGCAAAAACTTCCTATAATTAATTACTCAAGTGCTGAGACTAAATAGCTGGCGCTGAGAAAGTAAGATATTCCGAGCTTGAATTGTTGTTGCAAATTAACTCTCTTGCTTGTACATACGCCTTTTTTTTTTTTGTTGTTGTTTTTTTTTTGTTTGTTTTCTCTTTACCTGCAAAGTTTGCTTTCAACAGAACCGTAACATTTTAAAGGTGCATGATATGTAAAAGCCAGGTTAGGGGTTTGACCAAAAAAACGATTTAAATGCTGACGTGTTAATGAGATTTGAAGCTGAAAGGGGCCACTCTCTCAGTGTAACTGACCTACTCTGTGACAAGTGCCACGTAATTGCAGGCAAGATTTTTGCAGTGTAAGGAACTGGAATTATTTTACACTTAGACAAATGAATGATGCTCTAGTTTTTAACTTGCTGTTGAACTACTAGAACATGTCACTTAAACATCCAATCTGAATTTAAAGGCTCCAAGTGATGATGAATTTACCACTTCCCTGGATAGTACGTTCCAGTGATTAATTACTCTTTCACTGTAAGGAATTTGTGTCCTATTTTCAGTTTACATTTCTCTACTTTGCACTTTCAGTCAATCAATCTTCTAGGGCCTTTCTCTGATACAGTTAAGGGGAGGCTCATATCATGACTCTCCTCTTCAGAAGCTTTAAAAATTCTTTTATTTTGAGGGGCTAAACTGACTGAACTCTTTACATTCCTTGATGAAAGTTGTGTTTTCTAAAACATTTCTGACTTTTGGTCTGCTTTAAAATGCAAATTCCAGAGCAGGACACATTGCATAATGTTCTTACCAAATCATGTGTACTGTTATGTTTAATGCAAAGCATTACTATTTTTAGTGTTCAATTAAAGTGATTTCCCCCTACTTTTTGCTGCTGTATCATGATTCCTGTAGCAAATTCCTGTGATCCACCTCTGCAGTGTCAATCTTTGTCCCATGCATACCCCCACTGTTAACAAAGGTCGTTTTTGTGGCAGAATTCACTCCATTACAGCAAAAGTAAATAAAGCCTGTCACCACTCTAGCAATGAGTGTAGGTGCTTACCTTGGAGCTGAGCTGGGTGGATAAATATGCAGTGAATGGCCAACTGGATTGCATCCATGGAGTGCGTCAGAGAGGAGTCCTGACAGTCTATTGTTTCACTTGTGCCTGGGTCTTTAATGTTCATCCAGTGTGAAGAAGAAAAGACAATTATCAAAGGTGGATTTTAGGAGTTACTTTACGTATGGGATGCAATTACAGTGTGAGGGAACACTGGCTTAAGAGTGACAGACAGTGAGTAAGAGATATGATTACCAGGGAGTCTGGAACTGCCAAAATCATATCCAGGAAAAATAGGTGTGGGGAGAGGAAAGCTTTCAGACTGGCCTGCATATTTGTCAACCCACAACTAGCTATACTGGCAAACTGCTGAGCACGCTGGTTCATCCTCAGATAGGCTAGTGCAGCCCTCTGAGTCCCTCAGACACCCCTGCATCCTCCACCTGCCTCTCCTCTGTTGGAGCCTGGAACATAGCCCTGGTGTGAGGCACAGCCCAGTGCTGTCACCTGACTGCCAGCGTCGTGCCCAGCTTTGGAGCTGCTGAAATGTGGTGTCACAAGCCGGCTCACCCTGCTCCCAGGGGCACTGCAAACCCAGGGCTCTGCACTGCCTGCTGGCAGGCAGGGATTAGGGGCTGGCAGTTTTCTCAGCAGCCCCTATGCTGCTCTCCAGAGGGGTCTGTTTTATGCTGGGGTCACTCCTAGCTGAGATGCTTCAGGGCATCATACTTGAGTCTGGACACCTAAATACCTGATACAGTTTAAAGCACTTGCAAAACTGTGCTTACTATCAGCTGGCCTTTGGTATTTAAACAGTCAGCTATTCTTCTATGAAGACATAACTCTGACAAATGGAGTCCTCTTTTTTAATTTTCCATTTGTCATATCATACTGGATTGTTTAATACCTTTTCCCCATGGATTTATTCAGTCTGGCTTTGCTGTGAGACCTCAAAAGTCCAGGATGTCACAGAAAGCAGCTGAAGTCACCACAATTCTCTCATGTCTCCAGGCTTGCTCTTGAATCCTAAAATAATTTCAGAGTGGCCCTGTTTTCAGCACACCTTGTAGCCTGACCTCCAGCTACTCTTGGACTCATGTTCCTTCTCTCGTCTCATGTTTTGTTTTGACCTCTCCACTCTGCTCTCCTCTTGCTTTTGTTCAGTGTTTCCCAGACTTGCTGCCACCAACTCTCCCTTCAGAGACATTCTGTACCCAGAAGGTCAGAGGCCTGGATTACTCTGTGGTTGTGCTTCTTTTGCCATTAGCCTGAGGTGGTGCCATTCCATTTGGTAGTAGCAGCAGTGGGATGGTGGCCTGGGAGGGAGCTGGGAGGACTTTGAGGGGCTGAGACCACCCAGTTCCTCCTGGGAAACTGGCAGTGTGGTCCCTGGCATGTGCTGACCACCTCCCCTAGGCAGAGTTTGGTGGGAGGAGCCAAAGCCCTCATTTATTTGCTGGTATGGACAGAGCCTTGGTCTCCACACAGCCGTGTGTCTGCTCTAGGATTGTGCCTTTCCAGTTGGGAACTGCTGGCTGTGCCGATGCTCTTGCTGTGTCTGCTTGGCTGACGAGCCACTCACGCAGAGTTGTGGCATCTTTACGCCCTGTTTTAATACTGTTACTTGTCAGTGGATACATGAGTCAGTACATTGCCAGCTGCATCCTGCTGCGCTCATCTGGGGCCCAGTCTGCAGGCTCAGATCTGCGGGCTGTGCTGAGACAGCGCTCTGCTCTGTTTCCTTTCTCGTGTGCCTGCCTCTGCACCGCCACAGGTTTCAGATGTTTCACTTTGTGACGTGCCTTTTTTGCTTGCTGATGTGTTTCCCAGGTTGGCTCTGAGAGAATGAGCGGGTCAAGCCCAAGCTCATTTGGATGTCAGGAGAGGTGTCCATCAGGGTAGGCACTGCTGCACCTTCTCATCTGTCCAGAGTGGCACCTCATCCCGCCTGGAGCTGGGCTTTAACCAGAGCTTTACACTGACAGGAGTGAGCTCTGAGAGATATGCCCTCACGCCCTGCATCCCTGTCCCAGGCCAAAGACTGTGTGACTCTGTGATGAGCAGTGCAAGGGCTGCTCTCAGACAAATGCAACCCCACTTTTGCCTCCAAAAAACACAAGGCCTAACAACACACAACACTGGATGGGCCAAAAAAACATGCAATGTTTTTCTTTAGGTATCCACACCTAAGACAACTTAAGGAAAAAGGGTTCGGTTGGAGGATTAAAAAAAAAAAATTGGATGGAGAGTGAAGAACTAGAATGGAAAATCAAGTGCAAACCTTTTGTGTCTGGGATTTTTTCTGTAACTTTAACAAGACAACCAACCACAGAAATGCCAGCAGAAGTGCATAGGTAGGGTAGGATTTCTAGAAATGTGACTCCTGACTTCTTATTTGTTGCAAAATTTCTGTTACAGCTTGCAGTATAAATAAGCATTGACAAATAATTTGGGTAATATATCCTTTACTACACACTCGTGCTGCTTCATTTTCCATCACCCTTTTTCTTTAGGTTATCTCACGGCACTTGGAAACATGGTAATATTGTAATTTCATAATTTCTGCTGTCTTTTGGATGGTGCTGCAGATTTTTTGTTCCTGTTTTCTTTTACAACCAGCAGAATATATCCGGAAAACACACTTTATATTCTGATAATGGAGGAGGAGTATAATCCTGGTCCAAATGAAGTCAGTGGCAAAACTCCCGTTGACTTCATTAGGGATAGAATTTCTCCCCATCTTGTGATGCCTTGCCTAAAAAAGGAGAAGAGACCTGATGTAAAGCCTATTGTAGTCAATGGAGAGATTCCCAGGGATTTTAATGGGCCTGTATTTGGTCCAGCATGAGGTTATTCAGCCACCTTCAAACTTTACAGGAATATAGCACTTGTGTTACATTCTCAAAGGACTAATAAACTTACTCTGAGTTAGATAAATTTCTACACATTTCTTCTCCTGAAGCATTTGGGTGTGCTAAGAAGTTCTTTCCTTCTTTCCCTTTTTTTTTTTTTTATTCTCCTTCTCCCCAGTTTCTCTTTTCAGACATTATTTTGCCTTATGATGATTCTAAATCATCACAAAACAAATCAACGCAGAACAATGAGCAGGATATATAAGTTTGGGTTTATAGATTCCAGTTCCATGAACTTTGATTTAATAAACTTACCCCTCTTTTTTTAGCAAAAGCAGAAAACATGGGCGGGTTGGTGAATTTGAAACCTGGTTCTGATTCTGACCTACATTTAAAAGCTAAATTTGAGTCTGATAAAGTTTTAAAAACACTGGTAATATGAAAAAGATGCTTCACCATTCCCTTTGTATTTTTAACCTTTTTTCCTATTAAAACTGTAAACAGTTTTATATTATTGCAGTGAATTCTTCTCTAATTTACTTCAGTGTAAATCCAGAGGAATGTTTCCGAAGGCAGGGGAGCTGTTCTGCATTCGTACTGGGATGGATGCGGGGGCTCTGCCAGGCTCTTTCCCCTTCCTCTTCCTCCTTTTGTCTTGGGTAACCCTAGACTAAAAGTGCCATTAGATGCTGCACTGGTTCCAGTGATGATTGGTTGTCTCTGCCATTCCCTGTCCATGTGGCTGTGAGTATTTAAACACCTGTAATATCTAAGAATCAGAAGAGTTCAGGCTAAAGAAAGCCTTTCTGGTGGACTCTGTTTACCTCCTAAAAAAATATGACTATTTATTTTCATTTTTGCATTGGAAGAAAAACAAAACCTCAAGCATTTTATGAAAAGCTTTCTCTGGGCTGAAACATCTGGTTTTGTCTCACATGTCAGGGCCTGATTTGAATCTCTTGCATAATTTTTGATAAGGCAGATGGATTGTCTCCTTCTCTCTCTCTCACACACACACACACACATGCAAACATGATCTCCTTTGGATTTCATAAACTTTTGTGTCAAATTTTTTTTTTTAGTTTGAAAAGATTTTATAAAAAGTATTCCATTTAAGAAATTACCTCTATTAGCTTTAATGTTTGTGAAGAGTGTTTCAGTTTGTTTTCTTGCATAAGTAATTTAATTTCAGCAGAGAATGGACTTTTACTGAGTTTCACTCTAAAAGTAAAGGTGTTTAGTAGCAAATCTTGCACTTTTTCAATTTTTCTCCTTTCTCTTCCACATTTTTTCTTCATAGTTTTTCTCACAATAGAATGTAGAAAGAGGGTGCATATAAGCTGGTATTTTTTATGTTTTGAGCTCAATCACAGTTTCTCATTCACTCTGTGTGTAGATGAAAAGCACAGATCTGTTGTTCTTTGGCTGATATATACTTGTGTCTTTTATTGATCTAAGCATCAATGCTCATTATTACAGTGGGACTCATCAAGTGCAGCTGCACAGACCTGAGGTTGTATCTGAAAAAGGAAATATTCCCCATGAGCTCTGAGGGAATTAGGTATCTCCAGCACATAGCCCTGACTGCTGTGCCTGCCCTAGGATAAAATGAATAGTTTCTTGGAGGTGGCTCCTTCTCTCTTTGACCCTAAAGGGAATGTAGCCAATTGACATTTCCAAGGACTTTGTGACATTGTTTCATCTGCCATAGTTTACACGTCTAAGATTTAGGCTTAGACACCTAAATTCATGGAAGAATCAATTTAAATTTTCCACTTGACAGAATGATATTGTTTATTTAGTTACTATACAAAACTCTTGCAAACACGAAATTGCAAACTAAAGACCCTTTGTGCCTTGTGTGGTTTCTTTTCAGAGATAAGGCCACTCTCTGTATGCATACTCTATAAGCTAATTTTATATATTGTGACGGCTTTCTTCCACCTCAGGAAAAGGAATCCTTCTGGGGAAAGTTGCAATGTGATCCAAAGTCTAAGCCTTTACATAGACTTTAGTGACTTTTGAATTATTAAGAGAAGTGTTTGGCATTTTTTTCAGCATAAAACCCCACAGTGAATTTTTGCGTTACTCAGAAGATACAAGCTGTTGGGTTTTTTAACTGAGAACTAGTGCCATTAATTATATTGGGAGGGTTGGTTGGTTTTCTTTCTCTTCTACCTTCATATGTCTAGTAGTTGATAATTGTTCATTAATAAGAATAAATGCACATCTGTAGGCAACAGGATTGCATCAGAAATGAAAGCATTTTTTTTTCTTCACAGATTAGATCCTGGTTAGGAACCAATAAACAGAAAATAAAACCCTCTAAGATATTGTTGGGCTAATCTTCTGTTTCTAATACTGCATAGAAAAAAAAGTTGACACGTTGTTTTCTAAACCAAAATAATTGTTTTCTTCTTTTAAAATATCTTTAAGGTAAATGTTCCATAACCTTAGGCTGTATTTACATATTTTTAGCAGCTTTCTATAGTTAATTCTTGTCATGTTATCAGCACTACCTTCTGTAGTTAATTTGGCGTGCAGAAAGCTTTGATTAATGGGCCTTTGCTATAGCATTAATTTTCAGCCACAACCCCTCTGTGCCCATTTGGTGTTGTGTTAATTACTGGAAAAGAGCCGTGAAATCGGGTGTGGCACCGAGCTGTGGGGTGGTGAAGAACAGCAGTCAGGGCCCAGGTTCTGAGATGAGCAGCAGAATGTATCTGATCCAAAAGTATCAAAACCAAAAATGTGAGGGAGTTCTGGTTTATCTTGAACAAGTGCTCTGTCTTACCACTTTCCTTTGTCGATGGTAATATTTTGGTAGCTCTGAAGAAAATTACTGGGCACATCTTTTCAGTCCTTGAGAAGACACTTAGTTTGAAAGCATCTTCCTCAGCTGATTGTCTGCCTGGCCTCACTGTTGTTAAGGGCTGTTTCTTCTTGATCCAAAACCAGCTGGAGTAATTGCTATGAGTTAAGGTTTACATCTACCCTGTTCTTATAGAGAAGATAGTCCTAACATGGTCACTCCCCGGAGAAGTGATTTGCTGTGTTAAAAATATGTAGCAGCATTACTTAATAATCCTGTGAGCAAATTGCTAGATTAGCAAACAAAATAATTTAGTGATGAGGCCAGAATTATTATTTATTACTACCAAAATAAATGCAAATATGAGAAGCTTTGGTAGAAAAAGATTTTCTTTACCTTGGGGAAGTGTCCTATGTCTCCATTCATTGAAAAAATCTTTCCCATCAGGCTGTTTGCAAAAAGGGGAAAAGATTGGAAGGTCCTACTTCTCCCTGTTTTCGAAACTGCTCCTAGAGGCAGGAAAAAGATTCAGCAGGAATAGACTGATGAAGGAGGAAGCAGGTGTTGTAACCTGCTGTTCCATGGGTGGTTGCAATGGCTTATGCTGAAGCTCACAAGCAGTGCCCAGGACCTAGAACTCACCTTTTTTACACACAAATAGCCCTGCTTGCTGGGCTGGAGTCACACTCATTAGTCCCCACGTTGTTCCCAAATGAGCACTGCCCCTCTGAGGCGTCTGGGTGGGAATTGAGCTGCAGGGCTCAAGTGAGCTGTCAGGTGAGCCCAAGGGGTGATGGCCGCTGGCTGGGCAATGCAGATATGTCAGGAACTTGGAAAAGCTTATGAGTTCCCTGAGGGACATCAACAAAAGGTTCATCTGCCTCATTCTCATCAGGAGCGGCCTTGTGAGCTGGTAAAAACAGGTGTCACCTGCAGACAGAGGAAGAAAGGAGAATTAAGAGAAGAAAGTAGATATTACATTTTAAAATGCTGTGACTTTGTACCTTTTCGAGTTTAAGTGCTAGACTTGCCTCTCTGAAGCCAAAAGTATCATTTCAATCTCTCCCACTGATGACATAAGACTTCTGCATGACACATACCCTTTATAAAGCATCAAACATCTAGCAATATGATAGTTGTTTTTATCACAATGCTCCCAACAAACGACACATGCTGTTAATATGAATCTATCTTTCAGCAGCAGATATTTCAGGCACTGTTAGTAACATAATCTCACAATGTTGCCCTAATAGAGTATGCTGCAGATGAGAGTCTTGCTGGAGTGTATTCTTTCTTTGGTTATTTTCCTGCAGTTCTTGGCTTCAGTGGGACACGTGCCCACATACCATAAATGTGCTCAGCCTTGTTAATCTTTGTCTTGGGTCTGGTCTTTGTTAGCCTAAGTTTGTAGTGCAGAGATGCTGGAAGAGCACTGCAGGAAATGGCATGGGCTGGAGGGCACTGTGGAGGAAAGGGGAGCAGCAGGGCTGACCAAGCAATAAAATGGGAGAGTAGCAAGGCTGTGGTGCTGTTATACCCTCCTTAAAAGATTGTGTAACATATTTGAGTGGGATTAAAGGTGCAGAATGCCAGGGGCAGGGGAAACCCTGAGCTCCTGGTGCAGCACTTCCAGGGAGCCTACACTGCTCTAGAGGGGCTGCTCACCTTAGTGTTGGCTGCAGGGTTACCCATCTCTCTTGGGCAATTATCCATATCCCTTTGTGGTGTCTGAGCTCTTGTCACCAGCAGTGCCTGAGCTCGTCTTGCCCTGAATGGTGTGTTTCTGTCCTTAAAATGTCAGAGCTGTCCTTGGCATGAGTTTGGCTTGGGCTTACTGAAAGTCTCTCCTACTGCTCCTGGCCTGGAGTTAGCCTGGACCAGGGACAATCAAAAAGGCGGTTTGGATATGACCTCCCTATTTTAGAGGCCAGGAGAGTTCAATAAATGCATGTGGCCATGTTATGACAGCATGCTTCTGCTCCCAGGGCCAGGGAACAGGGCCTGGAGCTGCCTGGTTTATTGGTAGGGATGTAATCATTGTGTCTGAGAGCCTCCTGCAACAGGGAGGCTCTTGTTTCTTCTACTGTGATGCAAATAGCACATGAAGTAAGAAAAAAACAGACACTGATTACATTTTTTAAAAGATATGTACTTTAAAAGTTGCAGTTTTTTCTAAGTAGAGAGCAAGGCAGAAAAATTTAGAAGTTAGAAGAACTTAAAGAAAGGTGGATCTTGAATATTAGACAATACAATTTTACGTGTGTATAAAAACTTAAGAAAGCTACAGAAGGGTAGAAACAACAGAAAGTCAATGTATAAAAGTCTATTTGACAAACTAGATCTGGAAGATCTTGTGGACTTTCTGGTCAGTTTTACAAATTCATATCTTCTCAATGTTTATATGAACAGGTATAAAAGTATTAAGCCAATATTTATTAGTTCCTAATTTTACTGTATGTGTGCTGTCTTCTGTTAGCAACCCCACTAATTTAACTGGGATTGCTCTAACATAAGATTGGTGGGGCACAGTGTTGATTTGTACACAGAAACACAGACTCCTTTTAGGTTTGTTGTCACAGTCCAGGTAATTGTTGATTCTTTGAATACAAAATGAATAATATTTTAGTATTATAGGTTTATTAAATCTTCTTCATTTGTTAATGTCACACTCTGTGTAATCCTAATTAAGACCTGTTTCCAGTATATGCCTCTGATGTCCAAGTCCTAAACATATATAACATACGGTTTTATACTCAGTTATTTGAAAAAAAACCCCTCCAAAATGACTTCACTATTGTGGCCTGAGAAAACAGTGTTCTTGCAGCTGCATTTAACTATCAGACAGGAACATTTATGTTGACCAAAATACTCAGATAGCTGGATCATTACTGTATAGCTCCATTTTTGCTGTAAAACCTGATGATTGAAGGTCCAGCCATGATATGGTCAGGCTGTTGAGTTTCTCCTTTTTGTAAAGCAAACTACCTAGACTGGAAGGAAGGTAAAAATTATAATGGTTTCTCAGAGTCTGAAATTTTAGGTAGTGTTTCTAAGCTGTCCTTACCTTCTCACATCTCCTTGACCTGGAAAGGCAGAAGACTGCTCCCTGCAGGCTCCGGTCTGGGTTTCCAGACCTTGTCCTTCCCACCAGTATTCCCTAATCACCTGACTGAGGCACATCTTTAATTTTTCTCTTCTTGTGGTGAATTTGAAAACTCATTTGATGGATTCTGTGTGCATTATTGGGTGACAATAGGTGGGTGTTGAGGCAGCAGAAAGGGTTGATAGCATTAACTTGCAGTTATCAAGGAATCACCCTCCTGGCCTTGAGGGACAATACACTGCCCTTGGGTTCCCGAGTGGCTTGATGATGCTGGTTGGTTTGAGACTTTACGCCAGTGAGCATCTCTGGCACATGGAGCCACAGATGAGAAATGGGCCAGGCTGGGCTGCCGGGCATGTGGATGACACCCAACAAATATCTTCTCCAGGAGAGCTCAGCTCACTCTGCATTTTCAGCTCACACCGGGTAACTTAAAGCAGAGCCCAATGGAAACAACAGTGATTTGCTGACCAAAGTTCAAGCACATCTTTTCCATGACACCCATGAGGCCCCAGTCCCAAGTTTTTCAGGGAATAACTGTTTTTCCTTCTTCTTCTGCTCTTCAAATCTGGTAATTCAACATTATGCTCTGCCACAGACATGAATGAGAGCAAAAGTTTAATCACTTCCATACTGCCTCTGCTCCAGTCAAGATCTTAGCCTGAGCCCACTTGCAAATCAAACAATGAAGACTGTTGTCTTCAATACATTTTGGTTGGTGCTGTGTATTAGGAAGGAAAAAAGTGAGAAGCTGCAAAGCCCCTTCAAAGGCAGGCTGGTAGAGCTAAGAAGTGTTTTCTTTTTGCATAAAGAAATAATGCTCAGTCAAACACCTACAAAATGTAATCGTACATGACAGGCCATGTCAGAGCAATGAAAACTGAAGTAAATAGTTTTTTGTTTTTCAAGCTGGAAATCATTCATCAGCCTAATGAGTACCAGGTTTTGTTTGTTTGTTTGTGCTGTGTTTCTGTTGGTAGGGAGGACATGCTCTTTTGTTCTCACCATTTGATGCTGGCTTGGGTCTCTAATGCTACCATCACATTGACTTTGACAGACTCAGCTGGAAAACCAGACGCATTTAACTAGTGGTGCCCAAATATCAGCTGTATGATATGATTCACTTTGCGGAGGAGGAAGAGAATTTTTTGTTTAAGTCACTGCCTGGTTTATGCCTGCTACAGAGCAGTTTCACCTGTTAAATCTACACAATCTGTTGTCTTTCTAAAAAAGTATTTCTGACAGTTGTCACATAAACACGTGCTGCATAAAAGAACTGACATCTGCCTTATACACGTTGAATTATAACCTCATTGTGTGCTATTAATTGTTTTTGCTATCAGTTTGCTCAGTAGTTTGATCTGCCAGCGCAGACCAAAAAGAGAGGCATATCTTTTTGAAGCACAATTTAGAAAAATATGTATTTCTTTCAGAGACAAGGTGAAACTACTTTGAACTTCAAATGACAATCTAATTAAGTAGTCAGGAAATGTTAGTTTTAAGGCTTCAATATATTCTAGATCCTTTAACATGCAGTTTTGGTAATTTAGTGTGCTGGATGACTGAGGAGGGTAGAAGACATATTAGGAATCAAACACGGCATGATTTTAGTGAATGGGGAATGTTTATTCACTGCTTATCATAAAGCAAAACATAAAGGGACTTCTGTGGAAGTTATGGGATGATAAGTTCAAAATAAACAGCACATAAATGCGGCACTTATAATCTTGAAAGTTTATGTGAATTTAAGAAAGCAATTAGATGAATTCATGGAAAAAGAGTCCTCAAAGGCTAATGACATGAAGAAATAATCTCTATCTTAGAAAGTCCTTATGCCTCTGATTACTAGCAGCAGGAAAGGAATGCCAAGAGAGGCACCAAGAATCCTTTCTCCTGTTCTGCAGATTCTTAGTCATCCTCCATTGCTCACAGACTCTGATCAATCTTTGTGGTCTCTTTGCAAAATGAAGACTATAAACACAGCAGTGAAGATTAACTGATGTTAAAATTCCATCAAGTAGATCCTAAATTTTGCATACTAACACTGCCAATTTCATGTTCCTTATTGTGAGCAGTTGGTTCACACAAAATTTGTGATTTAAATTTTCTTCTTTTTTGTTTCTCCACAATTTTATATTGATACCGAAATACTCCATATTGTTTTCAGTAAGCTGATTTTATCCTGTTGTTAAAATAGATACCTTCAGAGATTAATCACTTTGGAATTCAAGTAAACATGAAAGATTCTCTCTACTCTTCATGTTATTATAGTAAATGATCACCTGACAAAAAGAATGTAATATACTTATGCAATTACTTTGCTTCTTTTATTCTCATTTCATAATGTAATTTGCAGAACAAATTGACTTTTTTTGGGTTTAGAGAGTAAGCATTCTACAATACTAGATCTTGAGTTAATATTATAATCTTCACAATATCTTTAAGTTCAACTGTATTAACCAGTGTACAAAAGGTCTTACTTTCAACTAGTCTTCATCCAGTCCTATACTAATGGATCCTAAATATCCCTTGCCTTACACACGCATACACATACATATATGAGTTCATGTATGTAAGTACATGGACAACTTTTTTTATACTTACACTATGTATTTGTGAATGGTATAGAAATGACACGTAAGTTAGAAACCTGAAAAGAAAATGAAAAAATATTGCATACCAAAGAAGGATAATGGTGTTTTCCTCTCATCATAGATTTGAGTTTTAAAATAAAAATTATACATTGTTAGACCTGTCTTCAATGTAATATCAATCTGTTGACTTTTTTCATCATAACCAAAGGCATCAAAAAAATTGTCCCAGCCTTTTAACTTTGTCACTATGTCTTTTGACAGATTTATTGCAGTTTCTAGCAGAAAACCCTCATTCTATGGGTCTTATAATGGGAAATGTGTCTGTTAATATGGCAAGTTATATTTGGAGACAGCATGTGCAATACTACATTCCAGAACACCAATACGACCCATCTGCCCAATATGTAAAGTATAATAACACCATTATGAAGTGATGATATGTTTACATACCCTTGTAACAGGATTAAAGTTTTCTTAATTGTCTCCTGCTCGAACCTAATGTAATGTTTTTGGTGTGTCCTATAGAATAATATTGAAAGAATGAACAAATCAGTGGCGGAACCTTCTGAGATTTGCCTAATTACAACTCAAATTGTTCCCATATTGGAAATTACATGCATATAATGCCTTTTGGGGCACAGAGTAGAAGAAGCATATGAAGGTCAGCCAACAGTATTCTGCAATGAGTTCTGTCTTCATGAACTTTAAAAATGTCTTTTTCATGCAATGAGACACATTAATTTACTAGAAACAGATTTCAGAATTGTTTTATCCCATTTTGGAAGGCTTATTTCTGCAATCCCCATAAACCTGCTGAGGAAAACACAAATTGCAGTTGCCCCAAATTTAGTTAAATCACCACAAATAGAAATCGCTCAGCTAGGTCATGTGTAGTATTAGAATGCTGCTGCTGCATTTCAGGTATGTGGTTCAAGGGCTCTCAAGAGCTTAGAGACCTTTAACCAGATTTTGACCCATACATCATTCAAAACAGCCCTGTGACATTCAGGGGAGTCTTGGGCAGGTCAAGGAGTACCAGCTGCATCCAGGTGTGTGTTCCCATGGCACTGTGCATGATTATCATAGGTGAAGGTATGACAGTTTTTTCTTTTCATTCCATTTCAGCCTTTTTTACAGCACAGCTGCTTATTAACCAATGTGATGACTTCTTGCTGGCCTAGAAGAGCAGCCTCACTAAGCAGAATTGTGTGTCTGGGAGTAGTGAGGTACTTGCAGAATGATTAAATCTTTGGGGAATGACTTAAGGATCAGTGAGGTCTTCCTGAGCTATTGATAATGGCTCATGTTTCAGGATTTCATTGACTTGATTACTTCAAGTCAAAAAAATCCCTTGGCAATCTGCTTCAAAAGTGCAGTACAGTTTTCATAGTGGTATTATGCAATAATTCTAGGTATTGAAAATCATACAAGTCATTAAAATGTTAGCATCTATATATTTGAAGGAATATTCTAACACCAGTATTCTAGTAAAATCCCAGTTTCATTCAATTCTTACTGACACTGCCAAGTATCTGAGGACTTACATGATAGAAATAGTCTCCATACCATCCTGCAACCATAAAACTAAATAACATGCACAAGTCTTGGTTCCCTGTGTTGTTTTGAAATAAAATATAACTGTTTGAAAGGTCTCTTACTTCTGCCTGCTTCAGAAGCGAGACAATGCAAAGAAAAGGGGAAGATATAGTCCATGATGGATTTGGGTTAGAAAAGGATCTGGGAAGATTGTCATGTTGTAGACAGAATCTGTCTCAGGCATCCTTTTTGGTTATATTGTACGTATTGTAGGTTAGGATCTTTTACTTTCAAATATGAGTTTTGGCATCAGTTTTGTTCATTGGTAGCCTTTTCCTTCCAAAATCAGTGCCGAAACCCATTCTAACTGAAAAAAGGAAAATGTCATTTGGCAGAGCTCCATGACCTTGATTTGCTCTGCTTGCAGGGTACAAATGAGACCTCTGAGGTTTTTTTCTGAAAATTTCACGTACTTTTCAGTTCACTGGAAATTTAAGGATTTAGAGAGCTAAGTCGGACTCCTTGCATGGGTGAGAAGGGAAATGGAAATTTCAGGGTGAGCAGCACATTTGACATGTTGTGATAGTCTTGTACTTGCATATCTTTTGAGTTCGGGGTACTAGGGGTTTTCACACTACATCATTACCGTACAGATGATGGAAGCAACATGAACTGGTCCTAGAACAGAGTCTCAAACTTGAAGTCTACCACTACCAAAGACTTCTTCCTCACATTGTTATACAGAAACAGCAATTTAGACTTAGTCTACACCAAAGCTTTGCAGCTTTACAGAGCTTTGGAGCCTTGCAAATATTTAGGTTTTGTCTTGACCTCCTCTAGCAGGGATGAGTGGGCAGGGAGTTCGTGCTCCTACCCGCAGCACAAGTGTGGATAGCATTAGGGTTTGGAGTCAGTCCCATGACAGGATAACTGCAGCCAGACTCCCTGGGGTGCTCTGGATGTTTTGTGCTGAACCTGTAGTGCAGTCTGACTCTGCAGCCAGCGTATCTGGGCCCATCACCGCTTAGTGCTCTCAGACACGGAGCGCTGGCGTGGAATCCCCAGTGTCATTCTTTTCCCAGATTTTGGCTGCACGAGGCAGTCATGTGCTCATGACATGAACACCTTCACGTTGCTCCAGTTCATGGTGGCTGGTTTGGCCCCATTGCTTGCCATCAGCTAAAGCAAAATGACTTTTTGGTGGCATTAACTTGGGTTTAAAGGGTACATTGAAGCGCAGACATAACCATTTTCAACACCGAGAGTGTTCATTAGCAGTGTACTTTTTTCTTGAGATTTTTAAATATATAATTATGCCCTTCATGAACTTTGTAGCTGCAGCAGTGGGTTTAGTGGGTGTTATCTCAGATAATCAGCTTTATTAGCAAAATCAGGTCTCATAGCTCCCTTTGGCTTGGTTCAATGCAAAGGAGCATTAACAATTTAAGTTTAGTCTGAGCTAGTTGCCTACATGGGGATTGCCAAGTTTATGTGCATGCTTCTGTGTAATTATAATTATGAAAATTGCTCTTCAGCTTGTGAAATGGTGGATTTTCACAGGCTTTTTAGATTAAGAGGCTGTCAAATATGTATGCTGTTCCAAAGTGCAATTCCATGGCCTTTAAAAAAATAAATTCTTTTGAATGTAGGAATCCAAGGCTCTTGCTATACAATTATATTATGATTTAAATAATATTCATGTGAATAATGGTAATGCCAGTTAAGAAAAACTAAAGGGAATGAATGATAAAGTATTGTCATAAGTTGCATTTAATTTACTATCATTAGTCATTTACAAAGGAACTCTTGTTGTCTGTCACCATATTGTTTGAGGATAGAATCCTCAACATAATGTAGAATTTATGATTAATTTAAAATTATGCACAGAAGAGAGATATCTTTAATCTAAACTCTGGGTCTTTAGGGGGGGCAAATCCACAGCAAAATATTCAGGTATGCTTTTGGCTGATGTAACTTTAAAGAAATAATGCCAATGTTACACAATGTGATCTCTTGTCTCTTTTATGTCAGAATGGCGGTAAAGCTGGTGCAAACTGTTCATTACCAATACCAGGACCATCAGTCCCTTTAAAATATTTCAATCAGGAATAAACTGGATAGAGTAAAAAGCAGTGGGGTCTAATAGCCTATGTTATTCTGCAGGTTGGAGGGAGAATCTTTATAGTATTTGAAAGACTCAAAATCTATGAGTAGAAGTAACTCATTTGGAGATGTAAAATCCATTGCAGGCTAATTTCCATGTATGTTTTTCATTAATGCAAAAAAAGAGCCATCTTTGTCTTTGGCTTAGGTTGCCTGAAGAAAGACATGAAAAATAAAGAAAAAATGTGTAAATATTAAAAAGGTTGAATATGGTGAGTTGAAGCTCTGAACACTGGGAGTCTATAGGGAAACCTGAAATGTGCAGTCTTGAATGGCCATGAATCTACACTAATTAACAAAGGCCAGGAGCATACACTAATGTAAGTTAGCTACAGCCCACTGAATCCAGCCACAGCAACACCTGTCTTTAATATATAGAAAGAATAATTGTCATGAGGGACTTGAATCCAGGGCGCAATGATGGAAGCTCCACTTCGTGCAGAGGGTAGAAAAGCCTCTAAAAATGATGGATGATATATGATGGTTTTCTAACAGAAAACATACTGGGTTTGACAATGAGTAATTTTATGTTGGATCTTGTTCTGATGGATATAAATGAATTAAACACTGTGCAGCAGCCTTTAGTGGCTATGTTCTGATGATCACAATCTGATTGTAAGTAATATGTAACTTATACTTAATATATTAAAAGAGAATGGTCCCAACAACTAGCACATTTGTGAAAATTAGGGAGAAGGGATGAATAAATTTTGTAGAAGTTAGGGAGAAGCGATGAATAAATTTGCTTCCATGGAAAGTTGTAGATGTAAAAATCTGAATGAAAGCAGGGAGTTCCTCAGCTAGAGTTTATTATTGGGATAGTAAGTCTTGATTCCACATTTGTATGATATAATTTGTGAAATTAAATTTTGGCCCAGTGGAAAAACAAGGCTATAATCATCCCCAAATATCTGTCACGTAGGAAAAAAATAGAGATATTTGTAAACAACTTGTATAAATTAGAAACTGTGGTATTCTTAGGAGAAATAAAACTTACTACAAAATCCCTGGTTACAGAGTAGGGATAAGGATATCACCTTTGAGAGGAGGTAGGCTTGATGCTAGAGAAAGCATTAAACACTGACAGTGATGAAGTAAAAAAGACAAAAGTAATAAGGATTTCTCATCTTCATTTGGAAATAAGTACTGTGACATACTTTATCCCCTTCTTAGCTCATCAGTACTGAAAGAAAACAATAGACATCTGCCAGGGATAAACATTTTTATACTGTCTATCTTGCCTAAGTTGCACTTAAGAATCCTGAAAGAGTTGGCTGAGGACATCTCTGTTTCACAGATATTCATTTTTAATAAGTCTTAAAAACAGCAGAAATGAGATGATTCAGAAGGCTGGTCTACCTTCCAGCATCACCTTCCCATCAAATAATGGACAGTCGGGTCCAGAATTCTGTTGATAAGAAATTAATTTTCACATGAAGTAACCAAGGTCTGAACAAATGACTTAGGTAAATATGGGGTTTACTTTTAGGAATGACAAATTGAGTTGCTCTTGGTGACAGCATAGGCACATTATGAACTATTTTGATTGTTACTCTGACTAAAGGGTCAGCACTGCACAATAGCAGTGAACTTGGAGTCTATTGTGATTCACATGACAAAATCTTGAAAGTCTAGTCAGTGGGTATCCTTCACTAAATAGAAATGCTTTCAGTAGAGCTACAGAATCGTGGCTTCTGCCTCCAAAGCAGTGTAAATCTTCCCTCAATGCTATGGAAGTAAGCGTGGATCTATCCCTGTGGGCATTTCTGAAAGACATAAATACTGTCAAAGTGATTTCTTGTGATGATTACACAAGGTGATCCAAATAATTTGGTCCAATAAAAAAAATTATTTGTTTAACTGAGCCAGAGATACGAAGATATTTTTCTCATTGTTCAGTTCCAGCCTATTGTTTCTGAAAGGAAAGGTGATGAGTTGGAAATTTTGGAAAAAAAATCAACAGAATCCTCCAAGCCATAAGAATGCTGGACAAAAAGACTTTTGGTGACAGAATGAAAGTAAAAGGGCAGGGCGTTTTTATAAACAACAAATAAGTAGGATGGGAATGTTTAACAATAATTTTTTTTATTGGAAAAAAATGCTTTGTGGAATCCAAGTTCTGTAAATTTTTCTTTCACTTGACTGGGTTTTTTTAATTTAGATTTTGAAAATGTTGATATAATTCATGTTAATATTTTTAAAATCATAAAGGCCATTTTTATACTTTAAAATGGTTCAATTTTTTCTGAAATATAAGCTAGTTCTGGTAATAGGAAGTTATAAAAATATAAAATTATATATTCTTCCCATCAGAGAATCTAAAAGTCCAAAGAATTATGGAAATTTTGGTGTTACTGGAATTTTATTGGCAAGCGTTTTGAATATTGTAGATGGGAAAGATGGCTGTTTTGGGGAAAAAAAATCAGAACAACATTGTTTTATTATGTAAGAGAGAGCTTACTTGACTATAGAATATGAATAATTTCAAACAGGAATAGAGTACTAGAAGAAAAATATGAAAATAAATATTTACATAAGAAAAAGCTGATGTTTTGAACAATGCAGCCATAACAATTTAACTTATTATTTCTATATTGAGTCCAGTAATTTATAAGACTAAAATTTATGTTCTGGATAGATACCCACTCTTGAATCCATGTCTTCAAGATAAAGTATTCCATCATTTACCTTGGGAGATAATTTCAATGATCAATGATTCATTCACTTTTAGCAAGATTTGAAAATATCTGTCTGTTCCATCCTACTATTGACTCTTATGAAATTATCATGTTAAAGTAGTCCTTTAAAACCTGTTTACTACATAAATTTTTATTTATCATAATCACGTTTCCCCTTCACTTAGCCATGCCATATGAAGAGGCAATCAAAACTGAAAGAAGACTTTATGCTATGTCAAAGTCCATGTTTTGCCTAAAGAGAAATTTTATTTGAAACCTGGTAATTCCGTTCCAGCTGACAAAAATGTGGATCCATAGAAAATAAAGGTATGAGAGACAGACCTCCAAGGGTCATTTTGTACTGTGGCTCAAGGCAGAATCAAATAAACTTGTGTCATTCCTGCCAGATGCTTACCTAACCTGCTCTTAAAATCCTCCAGGGATCCTGTAGGTTCCTTTGGAAATTGGTTCCAGTGCTTCATTTTCCCTACCATTAGGTAATTTTCCATAATATCTGATGAGAGTCTTCCTCAATGCAGTGAAAGTCCATTACTTTTCACTCTTGAAGACAAGGAGAGCAGATTATTGCTGTCCTCATGCCTCAGACTTTCCATTATCTTCAGTTCATTTCTTGAACCTCCCCTGTAGGAAACAACGATAGACTTGGCTTTCCTCAGAGTGCTCCACAGCATTGCACTTGCTAAAGCCTTGCTAAGGCTGTATGGACTCTTGCTTAAATTTTAAATGTATTCTTATTGCTATTAGGCCTTTTCATTTAGACAGTAACCACTGTTCTTAAACATAAAGAGAATGATCTCTTCAGAATGCTCATTTGATGCTGTTGGAGCATATTTAAGTTCTTGTATTGTACATATTACCAGGGCTACGTACCCTTAGAGATTTGAGATATCACAAAATGTACTTCAGATCTGTCAGCCCAGCTTTCCTTCGTTGTTGAAGTCTGTCTGACGTGATAGTAACCTTGGTTTTTTTGGAAACATATTTTTCACATTTGAAAATGTCTGTCACAATTTGGAGCATCTCGCTAGATTACATCACAGTGGCATGCAACACACAGGAAATCTGAAAAATATGCTGCATTAAACTGCCCTTAAGGAAACCATGGTATTCAAAATAGAATATGTTTTAAATCTTACTCGCTTGTTTGTACAACTGGCCTGTGCTACGTAAGCCCTGTTAAAACTTGGAGGTCGTGTGCAGTAACCAAGTATCCCGTTTTTGGGTAAGTTCACTCATACTACCATGCACTCTGTTTTGAGGTGAGTAGAGCTGGGAGGTTGGTGGTTTAACCTGAAATGAATTATTTGCCAAACTGTCTGATTGATAATGGAACTGGGATACAAAAGAATGAGACATTTATCATCTGAACTCAACTCAGTTTAGTGAGACTTTATTGACACCAGAACTTCTCTAAGATCTGCCAAGGAATGTTATTCACTGTGCTATCTGTCAAGAGGAAAGGGATAACTCAGTATAGAAAGAGCCCTTTATTAGAGTGCAGATAAATATAAGTGTAGATAAAACCAATATACTTTGTTATATTCATCAGGGACTGCTCCCTCTATGAAATTTTACTTCTTGTTGCCAAATGATTGATGTACTTGCTTTAAGTCATAATTTCATCACATATCCTTCTTTACAAGATATTGAGCAGACACTGTGATTCTCACTTGATTTCACTCTACAGTTGTATGTAGCTGTGTCCAGTTTGCCACCCTATTTAACCTGGAGGAGAGAAAAGTAGGTACCTTTCCCCTGCATTGCCTTTCCTTACCCTCTCCTCCTCTTCCTCTCACCTGCACCCCACTGCATTTGCAGAATGCGAATGTGATTACAAGATGCCTTTGGCTGGACTGGAGTATATCACATTTCTTTAAGGGGACAGCAGCCTCTCTCCCATGGTGATTAGTCTGAAACCATTCTGGTCTATTCCAGGGGCCTAAATTATTATAATATGAATAGCAAAAGTAAAAATAACATACAAACAAAACCAGCAAAAAAAATAGTAAAGTTAGTATTTTGTATTATTTTCTTTTGAAACTAGTTCATTGAACAGACTGGGTTAGTTTCAATCCTTTCTTGTTTCTCATTCTTTAGGAGAGAAGTGGACTGTGGCCAGGTTTTGCTATCACAGCCCATCTGTGTTATGTGCTAGGGAGACAAAAGAAAAGATTAAAGATGTTACTGTGAAAACACTTTGTATTTTGGGGGTGGGGAGCAGAGGAGGTAGAGAAGATGGAAAATTATTTCCAGTTGAAGACTGTACTCAAAAATTATCATCTTTTGTTGGGTTTAGTTGTCTGGGGAGTTTGAGATGAATGATGTTACAAATTGCTGATCGGATGTGTCAGAATTAATTTCTTCTTTCCACAACTTTTTATAAAGCTTGCTCTGGTTGAACTTTGGGCTGCTTTCCTCTGGAAATAAATTTAAAAGTGGTTTGACATGAAGGTGTAAGTATGGAAAAATGTTAGCATAGTACTAAATATGTATGTACTAGAAAATAAAATCTCACTTATCAAAGGAAAACTTGATCAATGTATCAATCCATCATTTTTCCAGATACTCCAGAGTCTTTAAATGCAAATTAATTGCCCAAAGATATATTAAAAAGATATTATTCAGGTTGTAATGTCAAATACTCAAGTGCTTGGAAATTGCTCTCCCATACAATGTGAATTAAAATCTCGTGTGCATATGAAGCTGTCACTAATTGCATAGTCCAATATGCTTTGCTTCAGTAGGACCTTTGACACTTTTAAGGGAGGGAGTGGATGTTACTGAATTAGGAAACAATTATTACTTGTCATATGGTTAAGTATCTACTTGAACTATGAAGTCAGAATTATTCATTTCCCCATAGTATTTTCTGTACTGTCCATGACTTTAAAATCTGGGGCTTTATATGTCCAAAATTAATGAGAGTTAATAAACTTCCCCAAATCCCTTTCAGGTACAGGGCAGCACTATCACAACAGCTTTGAGGCACTGAGGTAAAACATTGTATACTAAAATTTAAATGCCATGAGTCTGATTAATTGCCAAAATCAGCCATGTATATGACAGTTTATGTTCAAATACATATCGTGTTGACTGTTGTGAATCACCAGCAGATATGAAAATCATTTGGACACTCAAACAATGAAGACTACACAACAGCAAGTGCCTGGGTAAAGCTTGGAATCCATGGTTTTCCTCCTATGGCTCATAAAGGCCAAAATGTTCTGCAGGGTGTAAAAAAAAACCAAACAAAACCCAAAACTAAGAATAGTAATGCTGCTGAGAACAAATGCCATTCTGACCCTAGTTCTTTATCCAGGAGCAATGAAGAGACTAAAATGGTCATAGAGGATGGAAATTTTCAAGATGATTTTATTAAAAGCAAGACTGATTTTTGCTAAGTAAGTTGCAAATGAAGACTGTTCTCTGAATCTTATTTTTGACCATTTTTTTCTTCAAGAAGGCAAAATTCACAAACCTAATATACAGAACTCTCTTTTTTCTGGACTTTAAGTTTCTTAAATGGAAAAAACAAATCTTTGCTTCATTAAAACAGATTTCAGATACTTTTGCCATTATTTTCTTTTTTCAGAGTTGCTACCATACTGGTTGAAAATTAAAGTAAGTTTGTGATGGACACCAATTAATCTACACTGTTAAACTGTGTTTGAGGGCCACTGAACAGGGAATTAAAAATGGGAAATCTGGGGCAAGTTTCCTAATAGGCTGTGTCACCAGACACACAACTATTCCGAGTCTAATCCAGAGCTGATTTTGACAATGCACGCCCCTCCTTTGAGTTTCCTTAGTTTTTATTATTCTTTCAGTTTGGAGAAATTCTGTGACTTCCCTATTTCTGTATAACACATTTGCCTAATCATCCATTCTATCACAACATTTTACTTAAATGGAAAAGTATCATCCATGTTTTGCACTTGAGAATTCTGAGCCACATGTGGGCTAGAATGAAACATTGACTGAGTTAAGATGAGAATTTAGAACAGATTTCCCAGCACTCACCCTTTTTCTTGCACATCTACCTCCTCCAACAGCATCAAGAGTGGCAAGGTTTTGCATTCACATCTGTGTTCCAAAATGCCTCACAGAGAATATACACGGCCAAACCTATGGCTTGTGGGCTCATTTCTGGTTGTACGTCAGTGGTTGCTTTTGACATATAAAGCAGTAAGTGATATTACTTTTTCTGACCCAAGACACCACATTTTATGGTGCTACACAATTGGAGATTAACAGGATGTTAAAGAGGGCACTGGGCGTTTTCAATAAACCCTGATGTATGTGGTCCTGAAATGGGTGATATGAGATCTGTGATATAAAGATCACTGGGTTTGAGGTTTTGAGATTTTAAAGAGTCTTTGTTGACAGTTCCTGGCAGGTTATCTGGAAGGTAATAGGTAAATTATTTCTTATGAGTTTAACCCTCGATATTGCAACTGGGTCCGCAAGAAAATTTTGCAGGGCATGGAGAAGCAAAAGGCTTAATTCAGCCTGAGAAGTGAGGAACTGCAGAGAAAACTGAGAAATTTTACCAGAACTCATGTATTTGGGCATGTGCTCATGATCAGCCTGATTAGAGTTACAGATATCACTGGAAGTGCTCATAAGCTTAAAGCTAAACTATTTTTAAAATATTTGACCGTATAGGGCATTGTGCACAAGACCAGAAGTTATGGTAAAACAAAAGGAATGAGATTGCACAAGTGACTTTAGGGTGTGTACGGCAGGTGTTTCAGAAGGAATAGATCTGTTTTTAAAGGTTTCATTTATCTCCTAAATGAAATTTGTCTTAATTTTTTTGATACTTTTTTCTCAGAAAGATACTCTTAATAGGTTTTTTCTTTTATTCTGCTTATTTTAGTGAGAAAACTCCCCTCATAATTATTTTAATTACATTTCAGTATAAATAATGGGGATTATTATTATTACTGGCAATATTTCTAGTTAAAATATCTCAGATTTAATACCAGTTTTTTCTGAAATTCTAGATATTTCAAAAGTAAATACCTCTATTTCCAAACTCCTCCATCTTCATTTCCAGAATACCTTTAATGATGACTTTGGAACAGTTGAAAAATCAATTTTCTGACCCTTAGAAATGCTGAGATGGAAAATCAGTCCTTCTCTTTGGGTTTCAAAGGAAGTTAACCATTGATCTTTAGTATAATTTAAATGTGATGGATTCAGTTTTAGTGTTAAAAGCTAGCATGCATCCATCTTCTCTTGGTGACTGTAAAGCAATCCCAGCAGAGCGTATCTCAGCTTTCCAAGCATGTGAAACTCCTGAGAGGTCAGATCTTGCAGTTAAATGGACACTTTTTCTATATAAGCTGGAAGAAAACATCCTTCAGGTGTTAATTTGCACTTTTGCTGGTCAGCCAATTCCAGTGTCCAGCAGCTTTAGTTCTTCCTTCAGTTGCATCCTGCTCGTCCATAGCAGCATTGGTGCTGTCCATATTTCCACTCTTGGAAGAGGTTGTCTTTCAATTTCTACTGAGATCTGGGATAGCAGGAAAGCCAAAAGTGCTCTCTGCAGCCACAGAGAGTCAGGGTTGGTCTTTCTGGCTGTATCTACAGGAGCTGGAGAAATGAATAATGGACATTCTCTGGCACTAAGTTCAGCTTGTGTGCATGCACTTGAACTTGCTGACTTTCCCCCAAAACGAAGTGGCTACATCCAAATTGCCCATCAGGAATGGTGTTTGGCTATGCTGGTCCCTGAGCCATGCTGGCCTAGTGTCAGGGGGAATTCTAGCTGACACAGGCCAAAAGTCTGCCAGGAAGTGCTGCCAATGGTTAGCAGGACAAAGTGATCTTTGCCAGTCTGCTGGCCCTGTTGAGGTTTTTGGTGTAAATAGTGCCTCTGGAGCTCATCTTGGGTTGGGAAATCTGAGCACTAAGCACCATCCTCACATGTCCTAGGGAGGCAATGTTCCTGTCCCTGCCATGTTGCTGATGGAAAGAAAGGACAGTAGGACCCAGCACCCCTCTTCCCACCGCCCCTAAGTGTGCTCTCAGTCAGGCATGGTTAATGTTTTACAACAGGATAAAATGATTGTTGCCTAAAGAAGATGAGCATGTGCAGCTCCATAGCCTTTACCTGCACTGGTGGTAAGTTAAGTCCTGGTGTACCCTACATTAGTTGCCTGAATTTTAAGCCCATTAGCCACCATGCCTACTGTGACTGACTTTCTAAAGATGAAGGTTCCACTGAAGATCTCCTTTAAAGGCCTGTATTTCATACTTAGCTAATAATAATGCAACTCCATGGGTCTCAGAATAGAACTTTGTTCATCTTCCTTAATGAATGTGGGCTGCTCGCTGGAGGAGAGCACTTTTTGGTGCTGGGTAACCATCCAGCATAATGGCTTTTATGAATTTCCCTGGTATGTACTGTAATAACATTAATCATGATGAACTCATTTGGCACTAATAGGAATGTCATATGTACTTGTATAAGAATATTCACTGTAGTTCATCATTAATTAACTGGGCTATTATTTTAAAGTGTTACCAGACATGGTATGTAGAAATGGTTTACTTTGCAATCTCCTAGTGTTGAAATCATGTAGACTCTTTTGCTATGGTTTATGTCAGAGAAAATCACAACAGAAAGAGCAAAGAATCCAAGACTAAGATAATACAATTCAGCTGTATAACCTTCGGAAACAAGAATGTAGGACTTGCCATATAGGCAAAGTGCTATGAATGTTGTGGCCTATCTAGTCTGGTCTCCTGTTTCTTAGTATATTCTGTGCCAGATGCTCCTGGTATAAAAGAGAAAGACCACAAATGGGGAGTTGTATTCTGAAACCAGAGTTTTAGTACATCCTACTATTAAGCATGTAACTACGAAGTTTACATGGTAGCCTTTTGCAAAGGTCACTCATCCAAATAAATAATATCAGCTGTTTCTTCTTTATCCATTACTTTGTTGTCATGCTTAAAGAGTTCTAGAGAAACCACTTCTGTTTTAGGTTGAGGAAAAATAAAGAAATAGGCTTGGAAGGAGTTGCTGGCTGCTGCTGCCTCTTCCCCTAATAGTCTATCCAACCTTTCTTGAGTGCATCAAAGTTCAGCCCGCAATTAACTTGGTTTCTTGCTACTGTAAGCCTGTTGCAGATCTGCAGCCCAGTTACAAACCTTCTACTTGCCAAATGTAATGTTTTATGCTGCTAATTATTTCTTGTGCTAACCCTAACTTTCCAGTTAAGTAGTACTTATTCCTCTCTGTGTTTACTCTTTTGTTATATTTATGGAACTGGCCATGCTAACTTTATTTTCTAGACTAAACAAATTACGTATTTTAATTACTCTAATAAGAAAGGTTCTTCTTTTCCTCTTAATATCCTATTCACTCCCATTTCCTCCATTCTCCTGTCATAGTTTAACTGTCAAAACTTAAAACTGATTTTGGTTCAGTGGGACTGTAAACATACAGCAAATGTCTTGATGCTACTTTTGACAATGGTGTTTATGTTTTTCATCCTTGCATGAGGTGCCTCTCCCTCCTTTCCCTCTACCTCATATCCTAAGTCTTGAATATGGCCATTGAAAAATTCAGATATTTTCCATTTTAATAATTTCCAACCAATGCGTCTGCAACTTCAAGCAAGTGATTTTGTTACACAGCTGTGACAGTGGTAATTATTCTGATGGCTTTAAGTTGTTTCTAAGGACTAGAAAATAATCTAGGGTCTGTGAGATTTTTGTAAAGTGAATGAAGATAAGCTGCAGCCTCACAAGCTAATTCAAAACAACAAATTAGACAGTTAACCTGAGTTAACCAGGATTTTCACCCCAGTGAGTCTCTGACTAAAGCTTGTTCCTGCTAACTTTCACCCTTTTTCTGCCACTTCTCAGAATCACCTGGCAGGAAAATCTGTATTGGTGAAATCCCTACACTTTCAGGTGATTAATGACTATTGGAAATAAAACAGTCTCAAGACTTATCTTTGAGGATGTTCAGTGGAAGAATAAGACTGACAGCTCTTGTTTCTTCCCCTTACTCCTCCAGTTATAATCAAGTGTCTGCATAAAAGTTACTGAAATCTCCATTTTCTCTGTTATAACTATCAGTCCTAATTCTCATTGTGTGTTTCTTTTTTCTTTGTTTTTGCGAGTGTGTGAAATCTAAATAGATCAGCTCACAAGTTTCCTTAAGCTATAAATTATTTATTTGGTAATCAAATATATGAGTTTTGTCTGTTACAATCTGATTCAGAAATATCCACATGCATTTCATTCTGTCCTTTGGTTTCTGTTCCATGCCTTCAACTATCTTTTTATTCATGATTTTTTTTGTTGCAATGCAGTTTTAGAGAGGTACAAAAATTGTCTGAAAAATATAACATAATCCATTTACTTAGGGGGGTTGATTGTTTTACTTTTTTCATAGCTTTAACCAGCTTCAAATCTGCCCTTCAAATCTCTCTCACTGATATTTGCAACTTCCAGGAATACATTGGCACAACTGCCTTGCATTAAGCACCAAAGCCTTGAAGAGTTACGTGATGTTATGAGATGAAAATTCTGCCATGCTGAACTGATGAATTATTCTAATAAAAGAAGCTCCTCTCATAGAACAGTTTTTCACCATTTTGGATTTTTTAATTGGGAAGAGAATTTCAAGGACATAGTCTGATCAAATTTACATAAAACACTTCAGAAAAAGAGGATGCCCAAGGGTAGAGCAACTAAAGGTGTTTTTAATCTCAAATTCCCTGGTGAAGTCAGCTCTTGTGTTGAAATTTATCGTTGTTCTAATTTTACTTTTTGTAGATCTAATTGCAAAGCCAGAAGAGCAGGGTTTGAATTGCCCTTTTTTTGAATTAATAAATTAAAATGATATATGTAGATGTGTGGAAAATTCCTTTGGAGCAGCCATTTGCTTTCTTCGATAGGTTTACTGAAATAAAAAGAGAAATACAAGTAATTTTTTCTCATTCCACACTCACTACTGATTTTAAAGTATCAACAAGCTTAAGCTAAATGTAAAGTTAAAATTGCTTTGTTAGATTTATGCACTGAGTAAAAAGATTGTTTATCCCTGTGAACCAGGTGGTCTTGATATATACAAACTCCAACAAATGAATATACTGATAAGTGAAGTGAAGCAAGACAATTTAACAGCCAATGAGTAATAACTCAATATGAAGGTACCTTGTGGTGTGTTCCAAAGTTTTTTTACAGGTCAGAGGAAGAATAAGTTCCAAACTAGGATTGCCATGGCTTTTGGTCACTCCTCACCTCCCTGCTGTATATGTCACTAAAGCTTTCATGGAAGCAGCTGTGCCAGCTTCAACTTGAGCTTTTACACTGATCAGTGTTTTCCAAGGGGATCACTGACTCATAGAATGGGCTGGGCTGGAAGGGATTTATAGATCATCTGGTTCTAACCCCTTTCCATGGGCACAGATGTCACCCATTAAACCAGGTTGCTCAAGACCCCATCCAAGCTGGCCTTGAACACTCTCAGGGATGAGGCATCCACAGCCTCTCTGGGCAACTTACCCCAGTCCTGAGTTGTTACTGCAATCTTTGACTTCAACCATCCATCCAATTCCTTCTCAACTGAGGAGTCCACCTGGCAAATCCGTGTCTCTCCAATTCAGAGACAAGGATGCTGTGTAGCAGTGCCAAATGCTTTGAGCAAATTGAGGTAGATGACCTTAATTTCTCTTCCTTTATCCACCAACATTCTATCCCCATCATAGAAGGCCAGCAAATTGTCAGGTGTGATTTGCCCTTAGTGAAGCCATGTTGTTACCTGGGATCTGAAGGAATCATTTCTAAAATGGCAATTTGAAGGAATACTTCTTCCACAATGTTTTTCAAGACAAAGAAATCATACAGGCGTGAGTGCGTTATGGGAAAGAAAGTGCATGTGTGTGCAAGAAAGATGGCATTGCCCACTGCAATACCTGGTAATGAGAATGGCTGTCTGAACCTAATTTCAGACATGCATAACACATGCATAACTTTTCATGACTCTTGCTTTGACCAGTATCTTCACAGGCATCCCCTGTCCAATTTTTGTTCTCTATGTGAAAGGTGCTAACCTCCTCCCACGACACTGCAGTGTAGTTTTCATTAGCTGATCCTCAAGTGATTTACTCTAAGTAGTGGCATTGTATTATAGATCTGCCCTAAGGATCCAAACCTCACTGTTAATCAATTCACTGTGGTTTATAAAAGAGATGGGAGGATTCAGTAATGCCTCATAAAAATTGATAATAAAATTCTTTTTGCTTATTGTTTTTATTTATATCTCTCTGTGGCTTCATCTGCATTGCCTCAGTACTACTTCCATCTTTCTTTCCTCTGGATATCAGTGGGAGAAAAAGAGGCTTGGGAGAGGGGAAAGTGGATTTTCACACATTTACCCAAATTATAGATATGAAGAACCTTTTGTTTGACCAGAATTAATTAGGCCATATAATCCCCCCAGGGTGGTCCCATCACTAAGGGCAAAAATCTCCAGCTGACCTGGAGAATCTGAGGAAGAAGTCCAGCCCAGATGTGCCATGGTGAGGGAATGGTTTTCTCTGTTAAGATCAGTCAAAGGTATCCCATTGCATATTGGCACCTCCTTTAGTCTGCATATATTTAGTTATAACCAGATGTGTTGTTTAAAGCCCAGAACCTCCATTTTTGTTAGTGACAATGCTAGAAATCTATTACTGAAAGATTATAAGTGCTGTATCTCATTATAACTGAGTAGTCTAACTCACTGGTGAAGTTTTATCTTTTAATATATATGGACTTTCCAAACCCCTAAATGTTCTTTGAGTTTTTCCCCCACTTTATTTAAAAAAAAAAACAACTGCCTCTTTATCAATGCTCTTGTGATGGTCTCACCAGGATTTTATGAGCTTTTCTTCCATATACTCATGTTTATATCTCAAAAGATCACTTTTCCCCCATTTTTTTTTTCCTGTTGTCAGGAAAAAAATACATATCATATGCCTTAGATGCTTTAATCATATTAAAATAATTCAGTCTGCAAGATGAAGACCTTCAACTTGGATTCATTCCATCTAACTTTAGGCACCAGACCAACTTGCCTAGGGGTTCTTACTCTTCAGCTCCCTATACAGGCAATGAGCGTGTCTGTCTGCATCTGTTGGTTATAGATGAAAAATAAGCTCCAATTTAGATATCTCACTTTAATGTTCAAATGATGTAAGGAGATGCAGGAGAATAGTCTATAATCCTAGTTTCCATGAAAAAAAAAAACAAAAGCAGCCTCCCAGGCAGGATGTACTAACCTTTCCTAGAAACTCAGCAACATCTCATTTCTTTACCTTCCCTGTAAACTAATGTGACCCACTAGTATATTCACACATCCAAGTGCATTTGGCATGTGAGAAAAGAAGAGAAAATGGATTTTAAAACCAGCTTTTAACAAAAAGCACAAACTCTTTTATAAATTTTGGACATTTCTTTTGAAGATCAGCTTGAAATAATAAGGGAGAGTAGGGAGGGGAAATCACTGATAGGTATTGGAGCAGTGCAATACTGCAGGAGCACATCATAGTGTTTGGCTATTTGTACCAAACAAAGTCCGTATGTCACCTAGCAGAATGCTGTAATGAAACTGGTAAAATGAAATTTTAAAAGAAAAGAGAAAATGCCAATGTGCTTGTCCTCAAATCTCTTTCTGAGGTATAATCCGTCTTTGACTTTTCCTTTGTTATATCTTTCCCTTTGTGGATACAAGCCAGAGAAAACATAGTTGTGCATGCTGAAAAGGAGGATAACAAATGATACTTGTGTGTTCTTGGGTGAGATGGATGAGAGGTGGCAGAACAGGGCTTCATTTGGAAATGATCCTGCATGCAGAGTCCAACTTTCACACTGTGTGTGCAGGACTTGGTTTCCACAATGCCATTCTTTTCATGGGAGTTGGCAGAATCTGAAACCAGTTCTGGGTCATTGTTCCAGTTGTACAAAACACTGGAAATATTGGTATTTTAGCATTGGCTTGCAAAACACTTGTGATACCTGCTTTCTTTTTAAGTCTGTCTGAGAGACAAATGGAAATTTGCACTACGGCTCTGACTTGTGACCTGTCATTTCTGCTTCCCATTTGACATGCTCTAGGTAATTGCCATGGATTACACTTTTGAAGGCAACAGGGCTATTTTGGAGAGTCAGCTGGAACTGGGGTTTGAGGCAAACCCCCCAAATTCCTGCACACAAAGTTTTGTGCGTTCTTTAGCTTCTTCTCCCATAAAATGAAATTGATGGCACTTCCGTCAGAGAGAACTGAAGAACTCAGCTGTACATTCGTGCTGGAAATTGATAGCCAATTTAAGAATTATGGTTTGGCTACACATGTTGCACTCTCACAAGTCAGCAATGTGCAGTGCTAAGTCCATGGAGCATGGTGCTGGGTAAAAATTGATGTGCCTTTATTTGATTGCCTCAGAAATGCTCACAGAGTATTTGCCATTAAAGTGAAACCAGTTTCCTTCTGAAGATCATAAAAGCCCCAGGGAAACTGCACAATTTTCAGTGTGAAATTCAGGATTCTTATGATATTTAAATTTTAGAAACTGCTGTATCCAGTAAAGTTGCGTAAGGCCTTGAATTTGGGCTTTCCTTGGATATGTCCATAGTAGTAAAACAAGCTGTGCCAGGAACATTCCCTGAGCACAGGAACTTTATCATTTATAGTGTTCCTCAGAGCAGACTGTGACAGGCTTTCACCCCATGCCTACCAGTACTACCCTGAGAAACGCCCAGGAATGCTAGGATTTAAGACAGGATTATTCCTTGCAGACAGTTTTCTTGTAGCCATCATGATGCTGAGGGCAGAAGACTTGGATAAGATGGATGTGGAACAGTCCACGCCAGTTGGCTCCTGAGCTGGAACACAGTCCAGGGTACATTTAATATATAAAATATTACAGGTGTAGCCTGAAGGCCAGGATCTTGCTTTTTGTGCAAGTATTATAAAACGTCATTGAAATGGACATATTTTCTACATGCTATTCTATCAATTAACCTTTCAATTACTTAAACCCTGTTTAAATTACATTTATATTTCTCTCTCTATTTTTATATACATATGTGTATATATATAAATATAACAATCATAGAATTGTAGAATGGTTTGGGTTGGAAGGGACCCCAAAGATCATCTGGTCTTGAACTCTTCCATGGGCCATCCACAGCTTCTCTGGGCAACCTGTTCCAATTGTCACCACCCTCACAGTAAAGAATTTCTTCCTAATATCTAATACAAACCTGCTATTCCCCCTTGTCCTTTCACTATATATCACTATCATGAAAGGACCCTCTCCGGCTTCTTTGTAATCACTTTGGACACTGGAAGACACTCTAAGATCTCCCCAGAGCCTTCTCTGAGCAGCTCAAACTCTCCTGGCTTGTCTTCATAGGAGAGGTGCTCTAGCCATTTTATATGTATATATATGCTTTAGTTTTTCCTAACTTAAAAGTAAATGCTTGAGCTAACAGACTTTCCCTTTTAGGTAGAAGCACAGATTTATATGGACCAATAATTGACTAATTTTCTGTGAGGATACACCAAGATCTAATTAGAAGCTTTTTGGTTTGCAGTCTATGGGGTCAATTTCCTACATTTATATGTGATTCTTCTATGAAATGTTATCAGCAACAAAAGAAAGTCAGATAAAAGAATCAGCTTCCCCATAAAATTTGCAAATATTGCTGCTCAAGATCCCGACTTAGAAACCCAGGGAGGAAAAAAAAAAAATCATTTTCTGTGCCTTTCCCAACCAATGTTCTCCATCACTAATACATAAAATCAAGAAATTGAAACCCTTTGTTCCTAGATAATCAAATAAATTTCTTTGACAATAGTAATGAACTTCTTTTTCAACCTTTTACACAGATGACTTTTGGGTTAGTGCTGTTTTTGTGCCTTCATCCTGCCTGTTTTCCCTCAGAGCATTTATTTTGTAGCACCCTGGGAGGACTTCTAGGGACATCATTACTGCTTCTTTCATTACCACTCTCTCCAAAACATGGGTCAGAATCAGTGACATAAATAGTCCCTAGAGGAGCAGTGACAGGGAACAGAGGTCACAAACTGGTAGATGTGGTTGTTTCATCCCCCAGCACATGACACAGGGCTGCAGACCTGCAGCAGACATACAGCTCACACTCACCTGTGACAGATTATCCAGATGTTTGAGCTTAGTGGCAGAATGATGGCATGAAATGAAAGCAATGCAGGGACAAAATAGTTCAGTGTTTGAGTCCCATTGTTTTTTGGGGTGCTTATGTTACCTGTACCTACCTCCAACATCTTTTCCTCTTCATCTCTGCTATCGTCCCATTAATGCCTTTTTACTTCATTATCTCTTCATTCAAGCCCCAGGAGTTTTATTTGCACTGGATATTTTACAATTTTAATCTTAGCTCAGGCAAGAAGCTTTCCTGCTTGTTTTCCTACTGAGTTTTTGCTGAAGGCATGAGGGATTCAGCCTGCACACAGACAGGGCAGGCTGAATCCCTCTCTCTGTTATGGTTCTGTTGTTACCAACACAGATTTATCTCGTCCCCCAACTGACTTGCTTTCACTGCAGTGCTCCCAATTCCCTTGACATGACTTTGCTTCAGGCAAAGGTCCTTATATAGGGATATAGGGGCTCAACTCATGGGTGTTTAATTAAAGGACTTCCTTTTTTTTCTGTTGTCTCCCCATATTTGTTAAAACATGCTGTATTCTTTTCCTTTGTGAAGAAACAGCCTTTCCTCACAGTTCCTTTTCAGTAAGGAGTGGGAGTTAAGATTGAAAAGGCAGATTGACCATCCTGCTGTCATGCAGCTGAACCATGCTTGATGCATATGCCCCGTAAGTCAAATGTATATTTTTCTAAAATAGATTGATATTGGAGTAACCTCTTTTATTTTTTCACAGAGTCTTTATTAAAAATATTGCTAATAAAGCATTGGTATGACTGGAAGAATACAACAGAAAAAAAAATCCACCTCTCCAAACTTCAGATGTGCTGGTTCGCACACATACCTATTTTGTTAGCAAATGGAAATATCCACAAGGAGCTTACTTTATTTTCTTTGTTTTATTTTCAACTCTTTCCCTCTTACTAATCAGATGAAGTTGAAACACCTGGATCAAGATTCTTCATCCTGTATACCCCAGCCTCATGCCAGTGTGACAGACTGTCCTGGCTCACATATGAGCTTTCAAGTGCTGCGTACAGGTAGAGAATGTGGTTGCATCCCCTGTTGTGGTGTGGGGAGGAGTGAACCCCTCTGCACTCTGCTGTGAAGCAGCACACAGAGCTTCTGCTTTTACCTATAAAATGTGTTAGACTATTAGTGTTAATAAACTGGGTGATTAAGCAGGGAAATTTACTATTAATCTATACAGTGAGAAGTTCCCCGTAAGTTTTGGGAGGAGGCTCAATTTTTCATAGCTCTGTGTTATCTGTTATCCCTGTTTTAGATTTCATAGGGTTATCATGTGCCTTTGCTAGCACATAACTACTGCTCCTCAATATTTTATAATGGGCTAGACAAGTATGGTATTTTTAGTACAAAAGACTGTGCAAACATAAACTTAACTGCAAAACTACCCTAACTCCTTTATTGTCCCATCACCACAGCATTTGACATAGTTGTGAAACTGTCAGGATTTCATGTACTGTTGCTATCTCTACAGCTTGGTGAAAAAGTTACTGGAGAGTGATTGGAACACAAACAGATCTGCCGATAGCCTAATTTTCCTTGGAAATTAGGACAAAAACATCAGTATGGTTTTACTATTTTGATCTGGAAGTTACGGAGAAGGAGTATTAGCTTTCTCTGTGCAGTTCAGCATGGACTTCCAGACCTGCTGGGACTCCTTCCCTAAACTCTTTTAGCTGGGATTTTGAACTGTTACACTCTGAGATTTTTCTCTCCTGCACCCAAAGCTGGTTGCTTTATCTCCATTCACTTGGCTGGCATGGGTCATGTGTCCAAATATAAGCAGTCCCTGCCTCAGGGACTTTAAGCTTGTGTTAAGAGAAAAATAAACCAGAGTAATACACAATCCATACTTATCTCTGTCCTCCTTTCATTCAAAATCAGGGACTATTTTTTCTTGCAACCACACATAGGCTTGCATGTAAGAGCTCAAATAGTCCTGCTGACTGCACTCAGCTACTCATGTGGTTAAAGTTAAGCATGTGCCTGGGAGCCTCACTGATTTGTGGCCTAAGGTCACATCTATTAAAGCACATAACACAACACTAAAACCTCTCCTACTTATCCAAGCCCTGTTAATCTAAACTACTTTCATGTCTCTGTTCCATTTGGCTAATCAAGGCTTCAGCAGAGCTGTTCTGTAAGGATAAATACCAAAATCGGTTGAAGTTTGCCCTCGACAAAGTACTTTTGGCTCCCAGAGCCTTTAATGAGAGCCCCGAGTGTGGATCTGAGGTTGGAATTTGGCTCTAATGAAAGGTGGATTTTTCAAGTCTTCTGTGAAGTGCTTCACAAAATGAGGGGTTTCAGTTTTTATACCCACACATCATATTGTACTTACAGTTACCTTTGGCTGAACGATTCCTGGAATTTCTTGCTATCCCATCCAAAAAAATGACACACTGAATTGCATATCAGCTGCATACATAAGAAAAGATTGTTCTGTAGGACAACACAGTGTTGTCAGGGTTTGTATTGAAAATGCTGCTTGGATTAGCCTTCTTGTCTCAATTGCATTTTAACTTTATTTTTCTCAAACTCCTCTTTTGGTGTGTGTTCATTTGGTTTTTTAACCTCGGGGAGATGGGCAAGTCTAACTTTCTAGATCTTCTCTTTGCTGTGGAAAAAAGGAACAACAACCAATTGTTTAAAAAAATTAGTTTTCTTGTCAAGGAATAATTTTTCATTGATAGTGAAACCTCGATAGATACTTATAGATAGTATAAAAATATATTTAGATCTTGAACTGTGAGAAAAAGGACAGTTAAAGAAGTGTTCAATCTGCTGCTTTACAAGCAAGGTGTGCTTAGATGTAGGATTAGGCTGAGAAGATGCTGACAGTGAGAAAAAATACTTTACTTGTGGTTCAAAAGCACCTTTGTGCATTCAGTAGCTGAATATATTTTCAGTAGTCATATTCTGAGATCTGCAGGAGCTGAAACAGTACTAACAGACAGGGCCTCCCCCCCTGCAAAGCCATTTCTTAGGAAATAAATTAAGAGAATAGTCTAGGATGAATGGAGAGAATTCCTCCCTGGACAGATTTATCTCTTCACATGGACATCAGAAGGGAGATCAGTGGCTAGTTTAGACTAGGCACCTAACTTTAAAGGGTTTAATGGAGTAAATCACAGCCAGGGTGTCTGGCTGTGTGCTGGAGTTGATTTCTGAGAGCTGGGGGTCTTCAACTCCCCAAGGAGGAATACTCGGGGAGTATTGCTGCTGAAATCAGGGTTAGGTGCTTCTCAAAGGTGTCAAGTCACTTAAACTGACCTTCAGGCTTCACAGCCTGGGGAAATAGGTGGACATAGATACCTAAATCTCAGGAATTGCTTCAGTCCTCATGCAGCTGTTATGCCAGAGACTCCTTGATGCTGCTCCCAGCCTGGTATGTCCCCATTCAGACCAGCACCCTCTGACTGTAGCATGGACATATAGGAGTGGCTCTATAGGAGCAATGCCCCTCTAGCCTTGCCTCACCAAGGGAGGTCTTAAGTCTTTGCTGTCTCACCTTTGGGAGAAGGATGAGGCCACTTTCACTGCAGTTTCTGGTCCACCAGGCACTTTTTGGAGAAGCAAGTAACTATTTGGAAGTTTTGAATGTGGGGTCAGTGAGACATGCCCCTGTCCTCATCTCTTCCTCATGCAGAACCAGGTGCATGGAAACACAATGTAGCCTGAGATCCATGGGTGGAGATAAGTTCCAACAGTGCATGGATGGGTAATTCTGAAGCTCCAGAGAAAACTCATTATTTCTGCTAAAGCTCATTTCCAAACTTAACTCTTTCTGAGTGAAGATTTTTAGTCCAGTGGGTGTTGCTGTTAAGAGTGTGCAGTTTAACTGCAAGACTAAAAAGTTTCTCTAAATTGTACCTAATATTTTCAGGGATTCAGACAAGATACCATCACTACCACATTTTGGCACATGATGGCTGGTGAGGCTTTTAAAAATTGAAATAATTGAAAGAATGACATTTAGTCTCAGTCTTTTTGTGTTTAAATTGCTCTGGTAATTTCTCAGCGAGATAGTATTTCTTGTCTCAATAGGAGTATGCCTTAATCACATGATATGATCTGATTTCTCAGTAAGAATTATTTTTCACATCTGACTTTTTTTTTATGAGTCCAGGACTCAGAGGGATTTAAGATTCTAATTTTAAATGCAAGCTAAGTGTATAAGTACTTTTGGTAAACTGGGGAAGAGTCAATATTTAGCTGGTTTTGTGGCAAGTCTCTTTAGACACAAATATTCAGGGAGAATATTTTCTGGTTTTAATGGACATTTAATAGGAGAAGAATTTTATTACTGGGAAAGTTTTCCTATCTAACACAGATTTTGGGTTGGAATCAAATAAAACTTAACAATATGTATTCATTTTAGACACTTAAATCACACATTCGTCCTTTTTCAGGGAAGGTAAAAGTTTATAATTCCTTTAATGTACAAATTCTTCTGTCTTTGGAAAGAGACAAAGACAATAATTTTATAGATTTATTTTTTTGTCTTCAATACTAGTACAACCTTCCTCCCCTTCCAAATTCTTTCTGTCATCATAGCAATTCAGTGCTGCTGATTTAGTGAATTGGATTGAGGGAGACAAGAAATCCAGCGTGTCAAATTTGAACTCTGACCCTCCCTTTGCATTGTTGCACAACTTCTTAGTTTTACTAATCAAAAAGCATTCACCCTCCCCCTCTTTTCCCAAGTGAGCAAAAATTTGAAATATAGAGGGACAGGGAGGTTTTGGAAATGATCAGGAAAAGACACCTGTACATTTTTCTGGTTTGGCTCTGTATTAAGCATTTCTTATGGATCTGAAATCTGATATTATTTGAATTGTTCTTCAAGAATCAAGATAGGGCTAAAGTCCTTAAGATTCCTATTGTGTTTAAACACTGGAACATGTCCAAGCACATGACTTCTCATATGCTGTCTTCATCAATACTTGAGCTCTTGACATATCAATTGTGATGAATTGAGATGGACAAGACATCAAGTGCATTTTAGCTTTACAGCAACTAAATTCACAGGGACTTCCAGTACACTTGTACATGTTGTGACAGACCCCGATGCTCATGCTAGAGCTGTGCCATGTTCAGTGCTTGCTGCTGTTCCATTACGTCATACAGTGGGAAAAAGTACAAAAATAACAAACTTGTTAGTCTGCTAATTGCAGGCTTGTTAAGTGATATTCCATTTCTGGTGTTTCTTTTTCCTCTCCATTGCTCTGATTAATGACTACTCAAAGCAAATACAAAAAGTCTCCTTTAAAAAAAAAAAAAAAAAAAAAAAGTAAAATTGCATTACACCTGAAGAATAGCTTACTAGATTTTCTTATGCAAACCATGCATTTGAATATGTAGCTACAGGACTGAAAACACCACTACCATATCCCTTTGGATTTATTCATTCAAATACCTAATTTTTAAGAAAATCATCAACTGATTTGTGACTTAGGAGTACTCTGAATTTGGGTTTTCCTAACTGAAAGTTCTGTTTCTTATGTTCTTCAGGAGCAAGAATTGCCTGCGTAGTTAGGACATTTCTCTGTGCTTTGTGATAGAAACCTGAATTTCAGTGGAAAGTTTCCCATGGACTTTGAGGACTTCTGGATAGACCTAAACCAATAGGAACTCTCAAACCTTTTGTTTCAGTGGAAGAGAATAATTTTGTTTCAGTAGTTCCTGTGGGGGGGGCTTTTGTGAAATGAGTTTTGTTCTCTTTGCCTCAGATGAATTTGTAAGAGGATTTTGATAGCAAATACTTATTAAGCAATATTTATTACTACTTGATATGGACAGTCTCATGTAGAATAAGACAGTTTTGTGTCGATCTATTTCAGTCATTGTTTCAATGTTACTGTATTTCAAAAAGGCAACACCCAGGAACACTGCTGAGCCTTCAGGGAGCTTCTCAGCAAGACCAGCTAGAACTCATCTAGAATTCTTGCAAATAAGTCTCACAAAAATTGCCCACAGTTATGTTGGACAACATTTTGAGCACCCTCTGTGGTACATTTTCTACAGTGGATGGGAAAATGCCTCCTCCCCACACTGAGCAGACAACTCTGCCACACTCCAGCTGTGGGCATCCTGCTGAATGCCATTTCTCACAGGTCCACCCAGGGAGGCATTCCCTTTTAAGAGGTGAGCCACTGGAACTGGTTGCCTAGAGAAGTTATGGATGCCTCATCCCTGGAAATGTTCAAGGCCAGGCTGGATGGAGCTTTAATAACCTGGTCTAGTGGTAGGTGCCCCTCCCCACGGACAAGGGTTTGAACAAGATGCTCTTTAAAGTCCCTTCAAACTCCAACTATGCCATGACTATATGAAAAATCTCAAGTGTTTAAAAAAATGACTTTTAAAAAGAGTTGCTTCCTGTAAACGTGAAGGCCTTTCCTGTAGAATGGACTTTGTATTGGAGCACAAATCAAACCTTTTGTAATTTTCCTTTCAAAAAGCACTTAATTATGTCATTGAAAAAGTGGCCTTAGTTCTGTGTTGTGAAATTTTTTACTCTGAGCAAACCTCTTTGCAAATCGTGTAGGTTACACCTCATGTAACTCATTGATGTGCTTCTGAAATATAAGAAGGAACTGCAGGTTGATATTTGCTGTGCAAAGATTATTACTCCTGGAAAAAGTAGAATTATTAGTCTTTGAAATGCAGGCAAGTGGCATTTTAGGAAGGCATAACACTGAAGAGTTGAAGAAAAAATAAGGGAGAGCTCCAGAACTAACCAGTGCAACTGCAAAGACCCCAACCAGCAGCCTCTCTCCAGCTAGGCTGTTCAAACATGTCTGAAGTTTAACGAGCCTTTTACCCCTTGTAACTTTACCATTCCATGAAAATGACTCACAGATGAAATTCATCAGTTTGACATGGAAGGATGCCATTTATGGGCAGAAAATATATACTTTTTTAAATCTGGGGACAAAATTCTCAGTTACTTTTGCAATTGAAACTTGCTACTTTGAAGCTGTGGTGGCCATGTCTTCCGTAAACCAGTAAGGTTTATTGATTTCAAGTCAATTAATTATTTCTTTAAAACTTTTTAACTAGAATAAAATAATGCCTGTGAAGATGCAGAGCCATGTCCTCACACCCAGTTTAGTCACCTGGACTTTCTCACTCATAGCTCATGGTGGGAGATCTTAGCTTTAGTCCAGCCCACTGACTGAGTGAGTGAACAGCCTGTCACATTCTACATGGATATAGTGTGATGAGAGGAGCCCTTCATACCATGGGCAAAAAAAAAAATGGGTCGAGGAGGGAAAATATTGAAAGCTGTTCTTTGCTTTAAAGGAGGAACAACACCATTTCAACAGTAAGAGTGGATCTAATCCGCCATATCTTTTCTTTGTAAATTAAAATGGTGGTTTTCAGCCTTCCCTTTTCTTTGCCATGGGCATATGCAAGAAGCTTTCATGATTAACTAATGTATTCTTAACAATCTGCTTTTCATTAGAACCCCTTCATCTCTTAATTATTAATTTTAACTAGCTTCTGTCTACTTTTTAATGTAGTTCCTCATGTTATTTAGATTTTAAAGACACTCTATTAGGCTTTTTGCACACCGTGTACAAGACTTTATAACCCTGCTTAACCAAACTGGCCTTTGTTGCCCTTTTCTGTGTTTAGATTATAACCAGGATGAATTTCACTTGTGATCTCTCCAGCTGTTTTTTAAGTAGTTCCCACTTTTCTGCAGCAGATTTCCTTCACATTAGAAGATTCCAATCCAAATTCCATAGGGTATTTTGCCTTCTCTTTAAATCAGCTTCCCTTCATGTCTCTCTTCCACGGGTCCTAGCTCATATGGATGAAACCCAAAGCAAATGTTTGCAGGAACCTCTGAGAAATGGAAGTACTGTGTTCACATAGTTCTAATTATAACACTGCATTTGTAGGATTCATATGAGCTCCCATTCCTTGGTAATTTTGACTTTGAATTTCATATGTGAACAAACCAAACATCACTGAGGTCAAACTCAGCTCCAATGAGTAAAATACCCAACAAAACAACCCCCAAAATACCCTAAAAAATTTTACATTCTTTGGGATAGAATCTACAGGTCTTAAGTTTTGACATCAATAGTTACCTGCCCGCAATGAAACTTTAAACCTAGAAAATCAGTGCTTGACTTCTAAGATATAAACAGTGAAGGGGTTATATGTGTATGTGTGTATATATATATATATATATATATAAAAATAGTGAACCCCTAGTGAACAGGGGTTCATGGCTTGTGTTTTTAGCCTGGAGAACAGTACCTCGGAGCACCTTCCTTTCTCGACAGGCTGGGTGAGAAGCTCCCTCTCCTGTTTCCATCTGGATCAGGCTGTGCCCTTGTGACCTCCACATCTGGCCAGATGGGTTTTTCCTGGTATCAGACCCAACTCAGTGCATTTGTTTTCCAGGTTAGATCTGAAGCAGCCTCAAGTTCCTTTCATAACAAGAAACTATTCCACTCCCTTATTTTTGTATTGTTTTTATTTCTGTCTCCAGTTAAATAATGAACTCTGTTCAATGAGACAACCCAAACTGGCTGACACCAAATCATGCAGTAATCCTTGAAAAGGTCTTTGAGTGTAGAATAAGAACATTGGAAGATCTTATTTTCCTATTTTATTTGGGGGCTTCTGCTTTTTTTCAAAAACAATGACAAAGGAGTAGAAATTGAAACTTTAAATTAATTAAGTTATTTATTATTCTATACCACTTTGTAGGATGAAAGAATGAAAACAGACACGCAAAGTGAGTGGAATATTAATGTTTGCATTGAAATAGCTAAAAAACTGTGCAAGGTTCTGTCTTAGGAAAGGTGGTCATTTTGCTATGGTGCTTCACTTTAATTGTTACATGTGCATTGAAATTCTAACTTGTCAAAATTGATTTAAAATACGTTAATGCCTTTTCCACTATTTCTTGAATCTATTCCTTGGATCTATTCCCAAATCTATTACTTGAATCACGAAACTGTGCTCTTTTTTTATGAAGCATCCCAGCCGTAAAGGACAGAAAAATTGTACCATTAATCTTACAATTATCAGTCTCTTATTCTTACTGTGTGGACAAGTCTACAGATGGAATGTCATCTCCTCACTCCTGAGTTTGGCAATTGCTGTGAGTTACTGCCCAGGCACCCAGCATAGTTTGTGGTCACTGTGTGTTGGATCTGGAACTGCTTAAAAAGGTTGGAATCGACTTAAAGCTTCATGTTGGTTGCTTTAGGAAGAGGGTAGCAAAAGGGCAGGAGAACTTTAATTTATCTAGTGAGTATTGTTGACATTTTTTGTGTTAACAACGTTAGGAAGTTGCTGACAGTTTGTTTTCTTTATTTTTTCTTGTTTTGTTTAGAATTCTTCGATGGGAACAGAGTTTTTCATGCAGAATGAAAGCAAATTGCAAGTCACAACAGCGTATAAGAGAAGGTGGAATTTTCCTTTCCAGACGTGGCATTCGCTGGAAACCATAAAAATGAAATAACAAATTACAGAATGGAGATAATAGCATTTTAGAAAGCCACATTAAATCAGAACAGTTGAAGGCAAATTCTTTGCAGCCGCTAACGCCAAATTATGGAGAGAAAGCCAAGAGGGTTCTTAAAGATCTCTTTCTTAATTAATTTAACATTTTCTTTGTTGGCTTGCAGATCTGCCAGTGTGAATAGCGTGTGTCCTCCCCATGGGCTGCAGCTGTCTGGTTTGTTCAGCTTTGGAAGCCGTGGGATGGTTTTCCTGCCTGGGACAGGTCGGGATGGGCGGCAGGGGCGATGGGAGCCCACTGGAGGGCAACCGAGCTCCGTCTGTGACCCCCGCTTCTGCCTGACCCTTTGGAAAGAGTTCTGATCTGAGCTCTAATAACAGTTTACATTTCCACGTCCGTATTAGATCTGGGGTTTCATAAAGCCAGGCCAGCACTATATGTTTTTGGTCTCTCACATATTACATCGTCTATTTATACTGTGTGTTTTTGTAGCCCATGATGTAATATGACAAAATTTCAGCCATGTGCATCACACATGTAAGTCCAAGCACAGCTGGGTTGTGTAGCATGGCTGAGGTAATGTCAAGAAATTTCATATTATATTTAAAATGACACCTGTAAAAATAATCTTCAATTTGTAATTTAAATACTGTAATACTCAATTATGTGAACTGACAGGAAGTGTCCCAGTGGTTTTGGAAAATAACATTCTTTTATCCATTGAACCTTTGATACATTTTTGAACAGCCTTAATGGAAGTTCAGATCATGACCTTCTGCTTTGAGAGAGCACAGTCAGGGAGGAATAAGATCTTCTCCTGCAGCAAGGTGAAGTCTTCTCTCTGCATATATTTTTGCTTTCTTGGAACGAAATGTCAGCTGTGCTCATTTTATCATTTTACAAGCTCAAGGAGAGCTCAAAAGTAAATCTAGCCTAATTTCTAGTCGTGTGCCTTGCTTAGTGCAGCACATGCATGTCATCTGTAAATTTATATCCTGCTTTACTCCTAATGAGAGGCTTCGAAGGTTTCCTGCAGTCTGCCTCAGTAGCAATCAGAGTCTATTAATGTGGGAGTGAGGTTTGTGACTTGGCCATTGAAAAAGCTCAGGAGTCTTCCAGATGCAGGAATAAGTTTCGGAAATCTCCCGAGCTGCTTCTTAAGTATGTCTCCTTTGCTTATTTGAGGATGAGGGAGCAGTGGGGAAACGACAAGATGTAGGCTTTGTGCAAGTAGGTGATGAATGTGATAGCTCTGGGACTTCCCCATCTGTAAATTACACTTTCTTCCCTAATTCTGTGGCATTTCCCTTATCCAAGAGCTGTTTCTTAAGCCTCTCGTGAGCCTTAATAACTGCCCTCTCCAACTTGTACCTGTTACTGGCTTCTGCAAAATCTAAGAGATTTCTCTTACGTCCTTTTCCAGCATGTACTTTTGAAATACTGAATGTGACTTCCAGAGAGTTGTGCTTTGTGCCACTTAAATAAACTCTGTTCTTTCCATTCACCTCTGGTAACCTGATACTGCACAATAAATGCTAATAAGTTTCCTGCAGAGTAGTGTTCTTAAGACAGCTTATTTTTCATCCCTCCTTTCATGTTGTTCCCTTATTGATGACTCAGTCCACAAGTGTTCTTAAAGTAGATAAAATGTAAATAACAGTGGAAGATGCTGGTTTGATAAGGCACTCAGAAGGACACAGGAAATGCTTCATAAGGAACATTTTTCTGCACCCGAAGTTGCCCCTTTTAAGTTGTACTTACTGCCTACTACTCTTTGTAGGCCATTAAGGACAAAATGTTGCATTAAATAATTAACAACAGCAAATTAATGCTTTGGTCTACTGCAAATCAAGGACATACGCCTTTACTGACCACTTTGTTGTCTTGATGTGGATTTGTTTTCTATTGATAAAAAGCTTTCCTAATTGTATTCTCACCTGCAATATTGCACCAGAAGGCCTGAACGACCCCTGTGGATGTTCACATGGGGAATCAGGAGCAAAAAGTGTGGGAGGGCTTTGTCTGACAGGGATAAACTCTGTCAAGTGTGAGACAAATGTGCAGTAACTGCCTGCCATGGCTGCACGTGCAGGATGCATCAAACCTTCTGTCCCCTTCCCTGTCCAGAGAAGGGTGGCCTCTTACTGAGGGCATCCAAGGACATCCTTGCCCACATCACAAGCCTTCTCCTTTCTTCTCGTGTAGCTCCCATGTGCTGAGTTTCCTTCCTTGGACACTGCTCTGCTAGAAACGGAAACCCCTGCTCCCATGAGTGCAGGTCTCAGGAAGAGCAGCTCCCTGCAAGTTGTGTGGAGCTGCCTGTGGAGGAGAAGAGAGCTGGTGGGAGAGGTGGGTGCAGGAGAGGGAGAGCAGGCAGCAGTGTCAGCCAGGGTCTGCAGGAAACACTGAGGCGTTTGGTGCTGTCATTGCAGGAGACTGAGTGTGGCAGTGCTGTGGGGCCATGCTCAGAGAGGACACAGAGCTCACGGGCAGAACTGTAGGCAGTGCCTGCCCTGAAGATCTTCTCACACTGATGCTTTAAGGCAAAGAACAACTCAGCTAAGCCCTTTTTAATGCTCAGTGAGGAAGGAGAGCACATCTTTCCCTGCTGCCTCACAAGACAGACAACAGGAAGGAAGTGCTCTGCTCTTAAAAGTTTGTTTCAGTCTCATGTTTTGAAGGACCAGGTCACTTCAAAGTCCCCCCATAAAATTACCACATGCCATCTGCTTGTTACAAATGTGCAAGGGAAATTATTGGTTCTTCTGCCTTGTTTCTGTGATCCAAATATATGTATGTGCCAATTATTTATTTTATTTTTAAACAGGTTTGTTTAGTTGTCTTCCACCCTTCCAATGCTTTTTACACTGAACATCTTCTTGGGATGTCAGCCCTTGGGGTAGGAGACCACATGTGCCTGCAGTGCTCTGCTCATCTGTTTGTTCAGATGTAAAAGGACCTCAGTGTCCATGACAAAACCCAGAGAGGGCAACTGTCAGGTTCCATGTGGTGCAAACGTGTTTTCTTGTTGAAGCAGACTAAATCCAGTGGCTGATATTGTGCAGCTTTCCTAACAGTTGTAAGCCACAAAGCAGTTCAGGATAGGGGCCCTTGATGTGCTATTTCCAGAACTGAGGGCCTGGCAAGATTTCTGGTTTGTCCTGCTGCACATCTCAGACTACAGACTTTTACCCATATGCTTTATTGACAACCTTTTTTGGACAAAGTTTTTAAATCCTTAGTCACTTCACCCATTGGACACCTCTCATTAGAACTGAGAGGAGCAGGCCTGCATTCTTCTGTCTGCTGTTGTCACTTAAGGTGTTGCTCGTCTTGTCAAAATTCAGGTGCCTAGTCCAAGTCAGTTATTAAAATTCTGTCTATAGTCAGTGCAGAGCTATCTGCAGGTCCAAAGGGCATTTTTTCCCAGTTGTTGAGACCTATAGTAGAAGGGGTTGGACATGATCATTTATCTCATTTTATTTTAGAGGGAGGTTGAACAAAAAGCTTGGATTAGATTGCTAACTTTTACAGCACTAGGGTTGGTATGACCTCTGCATTTAAACCCTTACTGTCAGAGTGCTTTCTGTGAACACTGGATAATAATAAAACCTCTGAAGGGATTGTCCTACTAGGTTAATGGAGCATGGTCTCAATCAGAGCCTTAAAAATGTTTCCTTATAGAAACAGTAACTGATCTCAGTGGGGTTATCCCTGATTTATAAGAGAAGGGCTGGTTCTCAGATTTCCTCTTGCATTCAAGCTAGCTAATTTTTCACATTCATACCAATTTGGGGCTGAGTGCTTTGCTTATTTGTATGACGTTTACATTTATTTTTAACCAGTACTTGTTAAAAATAAACTTTTCATCAGTGAGCAGTGCAGGGTGGACAGATGACTCACATGTGCTAGTGGGAATGGGATGAATCAGCAACACCATTTGATTCATAGCACAGTCTTTGGTAGAGCAGCTGCATCTGGAGGGACTGGACATGCTCCATGTTTCAGTGTGTTACAGTCTTGTCCCCAAAAGGACTGGCTTCTCTGTCAGAGATCTGAGCCATGGGGCTCACTGCATGGCAAGGTGCAGAAGAACCTGTGAAAGCCAGAGCTGGATGTGTTTTCAGCTCTCCCTGGTATCAATACATGCTGCCCACAGCAAATGGACTTGTTCTGGCAGTGCTGTCTCTGGCCTGGGGCAGGCAGCTGAAGGTGTGAGGGCTCAGCTTCTGGTCTGCCTTCTGTCTTTGGTGGTGGCTGGGTTGAGCATGACCTTTGCTATTGCCCCTGTGTGTCACCTGAGGATGGCTATGCCCAAGTGCAGTGGAAATTTGCTTTCTACCTCCATATATTCCCCAGGCATTTCCAGGAGATTAAGCCCTCCATAACATGATATGGCCACGACCACAGAGTTATTACTGCTCCCTTAAAGTTATATTGAGTCTACAGATATACACATTTATGCCCTTCTGTTAACCCAACTATATGTTTTCAGGCCTTAAAGCTGCAAGACATTTTTTATATTTGTTATTGAGAGCAGATGTGCCCAATTCCAATCATATTCTACTGAAGAATGTCAGGGTTGTGAGAGGTCGAATAGTGAATGCCTTTCAATCTCAATTATTATTTCCTCCACTCAATTGCCATAGAAGGGAGACTACAGTTGTTAATAGAGATCTTAAAAATATTCAAATATATTACAGATCAAAACCTTTCTTGCGCTCTTCCTTTTGCCTCCTTCTAGCAGAAAACTGCTCTGGCTGTGCTGCTGCTTCAGCCTGGGACTGGAGCTGATCTTTTGTCCAAATACTCCAACTGGGGACATTGAGGACATGCTAACCTGCTTTAGAGTGTCATCTAACTCTGAAACCAGCCCCTTTTGGGGAGGTGTGACCACACACCCTGCCATCTGTCCTGCATGGACTTTCTGACAGGACCTTGCCTTGCCCATTGACTTGCATCCACCTCTGCCTTTTCCCAAAAGGAGTGCTTCCAGGGGCCTTAAATGGAAGGTGCCAAAAGTAGTTGCAAAATGCTTGAAAACATTCTTCTCTTTCTGAACGATGGATGTGGCAGTGGCCAAAGGGGAAGGGGAAAGTGCTGGAAGGAGAAGGGCACAGGAACCAGGTCTGTACATAAACCCAGCTCAGGATTCCAGCCTCAGTTTCCTCTGCTGTTCTCAGGAATGGTGAAGGGATACATTCAGGTTTCTTGCAGGCTCTATGGAAACAGCCATGCTGAAGACCAGAAAAGTCCAATTTTAGATCTATGATGAGCCCTTCCCTTTCCTTCTGGGGCCTTGGAGAGAGGATTATGGAAGAAGATGTGATTAATGCCCTCTCCCTGGGAGGAAGAAAACATGATTGTGCATTCTTTCCTAGTCCCGTCCATCATCCTCAGTGATGCTCATGGGGGAGCTTATTCCTCCACAGACAACATTTGCAGAACTAATTTCCAAAAAAAAAAGGAGTGACTTTAAATAAAACAAATATAATTTTGCAATTATCTGCAGTGATTTAATGTTTATTGATTTTCTCAGTCAGAATTTTTCCCCTCTCTCTTCAGAGCAACTATTTAATACAACTGTTCATTTATTCCTGTGGCATATTCTTGCAATGAAAATATGTGGCGGGCAAACTGTAACCATGTTGTGAAGGCTGGGATTTGAAGGGTAATTTGGAGATTTTAAGGAACATATGAGCTTTGTTACCACTTTTTGTCCTTTCTCAGTCAGGCCCCCATCTCTGAAGTGTATTGCAAATGAGTAATATTTCTTCCATTGATTTCCTGACTTTCTAACTGAACCACAAACCAGGCACAGCATAAAGCTCAAAAGAATTTTCAGTTTGGAAAGGAGATGTAAATAAATGCAATATCCTGGGACAGGAGTCCTGTCATGTTTAAGAGCACTAATAGTCCTGAGGACAGGGCTATCAACTGACTTTAGTGCCTTGGGTGTTAGGGCAGGCCTGCTTACATTCTTTCCAAATCAGTTGATTTTGGGGGACTGCTAGAAAGCACCACTATTGAGAAATGATCCCAAATCCAAAGTCATCAAATTTAGCACTTGATACTTTGTCCTTTCCTCCAAATATTAAAGTCCCACACTGTGCTGTTCTCAGCATGCAAGGAGCCTTACCTGAAAACACTGTGAGCTCACACAGTGCTGACAGGATGGTGAACACTGGTTTGGAAAAACAACAGCTTTGGAAGGGACCTGGAAAAATGCTGCCCACCCCCTAATTTATTCAGAAATAAACTAAATATTTAGTGGGAAGCAGAGAAGGTCTCTTCATTGAGGTCTCTGCATCATCTCACTGCAAACTGTTGCAGACTTATCATCACTTACAATGTTGGAAGCTGGCTTAATTTTCACTAATTAAAATAAGGCATGCTCAGTGAGTTTAACAGTTGGAAAGCCTTGGGACTAGTGAGGTTGCTCTGTCTGCTTGAGACTGTGAGCAGGACTTCCAGCTCCTCCCAGGCACCTCCAGGAATGCTGAGGAAGCCCCCAGGGCTGCATTTGTAGCAGAGGTTGAGAGGGGTCACAGCTACTGAGAGGAGGACTCCTCCCCACAGCCAACATCCCTCCTCCTGCTGCCACCAGCACTGCCAGCCCCATTTGTCACACTCCTATGGGGAATTTGGGGCATCTGGGACTGGATGTGACCACCCCCAGCAAAGCAAAAGCTTTGGCAACAGTGTTTGACTTAAATTGCTCATTGGGCAACATATTTAATATAAATGTGTGCTCAGCTCTCTTTTGCATCTAACAGCAATGACAGTCTGGATTCACTCACAGATGTGGTGGCAGTGAGTGACCACATAGCAGGAGGTGCTCTGCTGGAGCAGGAATAGGGGCACTGAGCTGCTTAGAATGTGGGGTTTAAAAACCTGTACCCACCTCTTGGGGTAGGTTAATAGGAAAGCTCTCACCACATGGCTGCTTTCTTTGATAGATGAAGGACTATCCAGGGAGCAATCTGAGATGTACATTAGGCTCTCACACAAATCTGGGGAGTCATTTCAGTTGGAGCAACACTGAAGATTAAATATTATAGTTCACTGAAGGGGCTCTGAGTGGCGGTGAAAAAAGCCAGAATACAGTTACCTAAAATCTCACAACGAAATACAGAGCACAGTGTTTAATTAACATTTTCTTCTGATGCCTCAAGAAAAGCCAAAATGGATGTGTTTGCTCTGCCAGCCTTTGGGGAAACTGTAGGACAGTCATTCCTTTCTTAGTGTGAAATGCACTGAGACATCAGGGATATATCTTTTTACATTAATTTGTGGGGATGGTTGTAAAGTATTCAGGACAATGGCAGCAAGCAGCTGGCATTTCTGTGCTCTAGCTTTTTCATCTCCACGAGGTACATGTTCAGTAAGACGTGGTTTGTAACTGGGGTATTTGGTTCATGCTTTTAGAGCAGGAAGAGTTAATTGCTGAAAATATATAGATTTTTTTTCAAGGAAAATCTTCAAAATGTTTGTCATAGAGCTGGGGGATTGTCCACTTGAAAACATCACACAGGTTCTTCACACCTCTTGTTTCCCAGCGTGGGCTGTCTGACCCCTCTGTGAGGCATCTGCAGTGTCTGATGGAGTCTGGTGGCATCAGGAGTCTTTGGGGTGGTAGAGGCCCATTGAGTGGTTTTCCAGGCAGACAGCAGCAGTGTTAGAGAGTCAGCATTCCATATTTTTACTGTGGTTTTATCCTTGTATCCCCAAAGGCTCCTCAGTGTTAATGCAGCAGCCACAGAGCACAGGTCCAGGGAGAGTTCTGGTGGTGTCAGGAGAGCCCTAAATTGGAGCTCCATAATGCACGAGTTAACTCCAAGGCAACATCCCTACCCCACTGACCAGAATTTCTTTTATGTAATCTGTGTCAGAAGTGAGTGTGTTGATGGAAGGATTTCATATTTTCTCTCCCCAAAGCAGAAGACCAATTGTGAAGGTTGCTTACAGCTACTGCTGGCCTCAGCAGGCCACAGCAAGGTGAAAGGTCCTTGTTTCCCCAGAGAACTGACACATTATGATGGCTTCATTTGATTAAAAGGGGATGTTGATCATTATTTGTGACCCAAATTTCTTTTTTTTTGGCAATCATTCAAAGTGTTCCCAGATGCCCATAAGGCTGTTGTTACCTGCAAATAAAACATATCTTTATAACAAGGACATTAATGTTAATGAACAATATCAAAATGTGCCATGTGCCTTTCCCAGGCCTTTTTTTTTTTTTTGCATTTTGATGGATTGAATGATGGAAAGGAAACATATGCTTTCCAGATTGAACCCAAAGAGTTCACTAATTTAGAGTCCATGCTCCTTCAAGCTGTGGCAAAGCAGAGAATAAATTGGATAGTATTTGTCATCCACTTGGGATTAATTATTGAATTTTAGAGGTAAGTAGCTGCTCCAGTGAAGGTTACCCCTTTGTTCTTTAACTTTTAGTTAAAGCATTGAAGGAACTAGGAGGGGAACTGGTTAAACAAAAATAACTTGGATATTTCTGTACAGTGTAAACCAGGCAACAACAAGGAGGTCAAATGTTCAGCTCATGAAATAGCATGTATGTATTCATTTTTGTTGAGGATTAGCTCAGTTGTATTAGGAATAGATACATCCTCCGGGTTAACAATAAAGAACATTGACAGAGCAACAGGAAAAGTCTTTGGCTTTTTATAGTTAGTGCCATAGTTGACCTGGAGTTGGTACTGTCTTAGAAAAAATGAGCATTGTTCCCTGAAGAACTCATGTCAACCTTGAGCTTTGGACTTTTAAGAAAAGAATCTTCCATCTGTCAGGCAGTGCAGGATTAGGACACTTGTCCCCAGGGTGTCCTTTGATTATGTGATGAAGTTTTAAGGAAACTAGCTGATGACTGTGATAGGGAAAGAGCTGGATCTGAGCTTGAAAATCAGGCAGTTTTTTTTTTCATTAAACACACATCTTAGCAGGAAGTTGAAAAGGTAAGGTCAAGAGAGGAGAGTTGTGCCAGGGGTGATGGTGAAAAGGTGATGGATTAAAAATATAGTCTGATTTAGATATTTTTGAGATGAAATGAAAAATGACCACTAGAAAAACGAGTTAATTAATCATCACATCTTAGCTATTCAAAGAGCATTTCCAATGATCCACAAGGTATCTTTTCATATTTTCTGTTGCCAGGACCACCAGAACATTACAACTGTTTGCTTGTTTTATTTGCATTCTAGCTTTTGGTTCTTCAGGAATATTACTATGGGAACATGTGAGGTCAGCTGAGACACTGTGGAGAGTGGTAAGTTTCCAATCTTTTAGTAGTTGTATCTGCTTTAGCATTTTTCTTGAACCAACACTGTTCTTTAGAAGTGATGGCCTGGACTGCCTGATTTGCTGCATGTTCTTTCCATCCACAGAGTAGGATTTGTGTGCACAAAGTTTGCTTTTAGGGTAGACCCGACTGGAACTTCTGCCCCAAACTGGTACCAGAGGGTTTCCCTGAGGGAATGTAGGGATCCAAACCTCACAGGTCTTTCACAGAGCTTCAGGCCATGTGTAGGGGACTTTGGTCCATGGAGCCAGACTCAGCCTAATCCCAAGGAGTGCCCTGAAGTGTAGTGGTCTCAGCACCAATTGATTTATGATTTATGCGACAAATTTAACTCAATGCCCTTCCCCTCCCCTCTTTTTAGTCCCTGTGACCTGATGTTCTTGGCAGCTATCTTGTAGCTGCCTCTACGCTTTAGCTAGCTCTGCTCTGATAATGGCACTGAAACTGGAAAAACCCAGGCTTTAGCTTCTGCTTGGATTTGGTGGCTCCTCATGGTAACATGTGAGCTCTACTTAAAGTAAAGGCTGAAGGGGAGCAGGGACTTTTGTCCTGCCCAATGTGTAGGCAATGGTGTGATGTTTTGTGTTGTGTCTTAGTGTGCAGTGGTACAAGAAACCATCAAACACTGCCATTCTTTTGACTTTGTGTCTTACCTTAACACCTTACTCCTGACTGGCTTGTTTTGCCAAAGGGTACTGCAAGTGTCCCATCACACCCCTGCCCACTTTCCTTTCTCAAGCTCCAAATCAATGCCCATGGACAAAATGGGCCATTGGGATAAAAGAAGAAATTTGATCAAGGGATCATGCATCTCTGGGAAATGTAAAATAAGCCCACAGTCATGCTGCCCTGCAAAGGAAACCTCCCAAGCTGCAGCCAAAACTTTGATTTCAAGCACTAATATCTTTTAATTTTTGCCAAATGGCAGGTGAACTGAATCTGCCATCTCCACAAAAAATGACACATAGAGTAGATCCATTGAAGCCTGAAAACTGTTGATATTCTACAAAATTAACATTTAGAATAAAGGTTCCCTAGACGCAGTTGCAGCCAGGAAGGAAATAAGTACAGAAAACTCCCCTTCTGCCCCATTCTTGTGATGTTGACTCCAGGTTTAATTTTCTCTCCCTCACTAGCTGTGCCCTAGAAAGCGTGAAATTTGTAATGACATCTTTTTTAACAGTTCAGTGAAAATAATCAAACTGTCTGTTTCTTTCTGCACTTGCCTTCTCCTACTTGCATTTCCTGATAGACGAGATGAGGGGAATATGACACTAAACAGCAAGCACTGGGCTCTCAGGACGATTTGTCAGAAATGGTCTCATTTGCCTGCCCTGTTTCCTATAGCACATTCACAGAGAGGAGATGTGGTAGCTACCAGGCCAGATGTGTTCACAAGCTGTAGGAGCCTGGGCAGATTCACCCACAGCTTCAGAGAACTCCTTCCAACAGATCACTCCCTATGTTGAGGAGTGAAGGGCACAGTTTTAAATATTGTTTGTCTCTCTCTTGTTCTCCAGACCAGAATGGTAGTGTCAGCCACTGATCATTTCCTCCTTTCCCCCATCCTCTGGAGCTGTTTATCATAACTTGCCACTAGAAATACCATAAGAAAAATGATCTCTGTGAATTGCTTGATCTGCAAAGGGATGATCTGTGCAGTGTGGCTGCCACAGAAGACAGGTGAACACTTTCTTTGCCTGTTATAGTAACACATTGGGGAGGAAAAATGCCTATACTGATTCCTGATTCCTAGAGTATAGCTTCAATCTTTATTGCCACTGTGTTATGGAACAGAATGTAAGACAGAATTTTATATTTGTGATATCAAATATAGCAAGTAAGTTTTCCCTCTGAAAATCAGATGGATTATTCAATATTTAACCATTGTTTCACAATTATCCAGTGTTTGGTCCTAAACCTGAATGACTAGTTCCTCATTCATAGACATGGATCTTAAATTTCTATTGCAAGACATGTTTTGGTTTGTTCCAAAGAGTCAGACTGCTACAATTTTGTGCCTATCATATACCAATTTTAGAGTATTTATATACTGCCAACAGTCAATATTGTTATCCTGAAATGTGATATAGCATGTATCGTGTGTAAGTTGATTCTTGTGGTCATATTTACAGGGCTGATGTCTTTAGGGGTTTATATGATTTCTATGTGTGACCCAGTGGTGTGATGTCAGTAAGGATTTCTTGCAGCAAAGGGTGTGATGAGGAGTGTTGATCTGTTTCTGAGTTCCCAAGCGCTGACCCAAGTACAAGGACCAGCCTTTCTCATACAATCACTACTCTACAGCCAAATAAGTTGCCCAAGTTCACCTCAACAGAAAATAAAATTGGAATGTTGAGCATGGATCTGAGTCTTCCTCATCACTTTATGTGGATACAGACAACAATAAACTTTTGTGTTATTTTGCCAACTGTGCATGTCTTCTTGGTCCATCAAGACTCAATGCAGGGAGGAATGTGCTGGCTTAAATGCCAACTCCATGACCCATGCTGAGGTGGTACCTACTGGCTCTGACTGAACTGTGCTAGCAGCACCCATGAAATACTTTGCACTTGCTCAGGAGAGGAGCAAAATTTGTTAGGTTTCCCCCACTCGTAACTAAGTTTTGTTACCACACCAAGAAAATGTTTCTGAAACAAGAATCAGGAATTTAATCTTGGATTTGTTAGATAGAAATGATCAGTTTTGATAACAACCTATTTCTTGGGGAATATTTAGCAACGTGACTGAAAGGTTACAAATTGGAGGTTATATTTCTAATTGTTACAGATGAAGGTAAAAGTGTTGTCAGGGAGAACAAAACTTGTGGAATTACTTACAGGTAATTTAAAATATTACATCATGACTTTAGGTCTCGTCACCAAAGATAAATCTGGGGTTTTTAAATGAGTAAATTTAGCATAACATATTTGCAATAAGATTTGATCTCTCAAAGGGTTGTACCACAAGGTGGGCAGAGTCTGGGACTGTGGGTTAGGGACCTGCCTGCCACTGGGCATCAGATGAAAGATGTTAAAGCTGCTTATCCAAGGAGATAAAACTCTTTTCCCTCTCAGACAGAAAAGAGGGAGATCTGGAAGACTGTGACTGACTGTGAAAGTGCACAAATCTGTTTCCAGTTAGTTAAAAAATATTTAATCTCCTTATTTATTTATAGATGATTCTGTTATCCAGTTATGCTAGCACTAGATTTGCCTGGAATTTTCATAACGAATGTCCTATTGAAATCCTTATATGTGTATCCCTACTTTAAGACACCTACATTTGCGGAGACCCTGTTTCCTGACATTTTTTCACTCTATACATTTTTTTTTTCTTGAGTGTTTGCCCAACATGGAATAAATGCCTTGAAAAAGGGTCAGCTATAGCCTTAAGAAAGGTCTTCATGATCATAGGACAGCTGGTGTGCCTTGCTGATGTTCAGATAGGAATTTCCACAGGGATGAGAAGAGGGTGCTGTTATAAAAGTATAGGGACTTAGCTATGATTCAATGGCAGAGGTGTTCAATACACCATGTAACAATATAATATCTCAGGGTTCAAAAGGTGAACACTACATGAATAAAATATGTGTCCAAACCCTCATATTTTGTGTTAAAAAAATAGTGTTTCGGGGTGCAACAACCACTTCTACATCCTCAGAAGCTGAGTCTGATCAGCACCAGTTGCTTCAGAGGAAGATGGAAAAAACTCCACAGTTAGCACAGGTAAGGTATTTATCTTACTGTCAAACCTTTGGAGATTAAGCACTTATAGATAGGGTTGTTCCACCTTATCCCATAAAACAACTTTAGCTGTTGTTACTCTGGTTATTTCTGTTACCTTTCTCAGCATCCAGGCCATCTTTCTTGTGACTTTAGATGACCCTTGTAAGATGTGTTTCAACAAACTAATTTTTTTTTTTTTCAAGGCAGAGATGATAATGTTCCTTATTCCCCTTTCACTGTTAGCACCAGGAAGCAAAAGTTTGCTCTCTTGGACATCTACTGTGTAGTGGAAAATCTGAATTTCTCTCTTAATTCCAGGGAGTAAGAAACTTTCATTGATAAAGCACTGTTGATTTCCAATGCTTATTCCATTGGCTCTGCTGAGATCTATAGATAGTGCTAGCACAGAGCTCCATTCTGAAAAGAAGATTTCTCTTTCCTCTTGTGGGGAACAATTTGCTGCTATATTACTTATTTTTATTTACCACTCTTTTAACTGCTAAGTAACAATAATTTTAGATTTTACAAGGAAAATGAACATTATTCATATTTTATTCCTCAAATATAAATATTCTCAGGCACAATGATGAAATATGCTTAGTTTCATCTTACTCCACAAAGCCAATGAAGAGGATAAAGAGTCTGTACCAGTTTATGTCAGGTGGAATAATTTAGCTCATGTTATTATTTTTTAAAATATTTGTTTGACCACAGCTAGTCCTATTAAATGGAATGGAGTGGCAAATGGTTTAATAAAGTAACATCAACACTCTAGTTTTAGGTAGTAAAGACCATATTTTTGGCATTGATTTAATAAGTTCTATCTCTCATCTTTCATATCCAGTAGGAGCATGACATGTATTTTTGATGAAAATACAGCTCTGACCACAGTCTGTATTTGTATCATGTCACCTAGGAGGTGTAATTATGGCCTGGCAGCCCAGAGTGCTTGAGGCAGTAGAAACACTCAGCAGAAGAAATGCTCTGTGTGTCAGAGCGTTTGCAGTCTAGGTGTTGCTCAAGAGATGGTAGATGGACACAAACAGCAAGGTGGGAGGTTGTGGAAAGAGGATAGTGTTGTCAAGCAGGAAGGGCAGCATGGCACACTGCTCAGATCTACCACAGTCAGCCAGGAACTTTGTTGGTGCAGTAGTCACCAAAAAAAGATGTGGGGTTAGGAGATTTTTTGAAGAATGAGTCCTTTAGGGATTTGTCATTTGATCTTGCTGTAAGGTCTGTTTGTTAGAAAGATCTACAGGCATGACATTTTTTTCCTCCAAATTCTTTCCCTTTTCCAAAACCAAAAACTTTGCATGGGGCACAGTCAGTTGTTGCTGATCAAAACAAGAGCTTCTATGAGAAATGTATTTTAAAAGACAATTTCGAATTCTGGCACTTGTGTATTAAAAGGAGCAGCACTGAAACTGGAAGTTCAATGGAATGTTTGGCAGTGTCTTCATAAAATGTTAGTTTACCCATTAAAATGTGTATCTGTAGTAAAATTTAAATTTATATATATATAAAATAATCACCATTTTTTCATTTTTTTATTGCTCTACTACTGAAAATTGGCAGTAGTAATTCACTTCTGTCATTTGTCAGTTTTTAGCCTCCTGAGTCTTGTTAATGGATTTTGCTCTAGGCAAAAGGAATCAAAGGAGATGTACATTAAGTTGCAGAGTGCTGTCTGTTGAAAGCATGAGCCTTACTGTCACTCCTTTCCCATGCTCCCGCTTTTGGCGTGGGATACTCACTATCCAAGAGCTTGCATTTGTTCTCAGTGCTACCATTTTGCCCAGGACTGAGGATTTTCACCTTGAACCTCAGGATTCAGCTGTCTTCCCACCTCCTGCACTCTGAGCTAATGGACAGGCAAACAAAGCCTGCCCAAGGGCCAGTGAGTAAACTTTCAAGGGCACAGCAGTATTCCAAGCCTGCAAGTCCTATTTTGAGAAGCCCCTCTGGCACTTTGGAATGTATTTGCTGGGCTGTGATCACGGTGTGCTCACACCTGCCCTGCCTGATTTTGAAGCCAGGCAATGGCACAGGGGCACCAGAGGCAGATGCAGAATGGAGCTCAGGCAGTCAGTAGGGTGGGCACTCTGGAGGGAAGGTTGTTTGAAGGGGTGCAGGGCCATGCAGGCTATGCCAGAGGTGGATTACAGTGGAACCAGGCTTGTTTAATGCCTGTGTCACCACTGAGAACATGCTTTGAAGAGACCTGCCAGTTTATATTCAAGTCTGTAGTAGAAAATAAAATCCAATGGATTCCTTTTAAAAATGGGTTTCACAAACTTGCTCCAACCCTACCTCTTTGATCCTTCATGTTCAGTTCACTTGAGTGGTACCAATTTTTGTCCTATCATGATATTTCTATGGTGTTTTTTTATTAGTTTTTTGCACCCTGTAGTTTCTGCTCATGGGCCTTCTTTTTTCCATTTCCTCTAAAAAATGTGAGTGAATCTTATCTGTTTCTCCTGAGCTAAGTGTGGAGATCCCAGGCTCAGTGCTGCACAGGTATGGACTGGCAGGATGATCCCACACTGTTTGCTCTGCAATGGATGTAACCATAAAACCAACCTCAGTCTCGGACATGATTAAGGAAAGAGAAGTCCTGCTTCTACATCAGAGCACCAAATGTTGCTGAGGTAAAATGAAAGCAGAAGTGAAAAGAAACAAGCCATGTAAGTATGGGAATATAGCTAATTTATTATGGCAGGTCTATAGCTTGGCTCTAATCCCTCATTTGGAAATCAAAACCAGACTGCTGGAACTCACCTGCTAGGCTCAATCTGTTTCATAATTACCGGTGGGTTGCTATTTTTGTTTACCTTAATAGCATAGTAAATACTGCTTCTGCCTTTGTTTATGATCTATCTAAGTGTTGCAAATATCTTGAAGAAATTCTGGTTTTAATAGCACCCCAATGACTACCTTCTTTCCTTACCTCCCAAAATAGAAGCTGATGGATCAGGCCTCCAGCATGAGCTATATTAGAGAGGAAAGAGATTTTAGCATGCTGCCAAGCCTGATGTTTATAATGATCTTCAATTTTTAGTTGCTGCAAGTGATTAGAAAACATGGGGGAATATCTTTTAAGTACTGAACCCATTTCTTTAGAGGTAAGCTCCAGCAGTCAGATGGTTTACTAATAAAAGCTTGAAGTCTGATTTTCATTGCCTCTTTCTAGATAGCTGAGACTGGGACAAAGGGCTCTCATCCTCACTGGGAGAAAAGGAGATTCATGAAGTAGGAGCAAACTAATTTGTTCACTGGTATTTGTTCCTAGGTTGGGGCCTCTGTATGCACATGCTTAAAGGTTAGAATTGGTTCTAACTCCCCCTATTTCATACTGTGAATCTCAGGATGATTTTATCACTTGTTATGGAGAGAAATTAACTTCTCTCTTGGGCTCAGAGCTGTGCATAACAGCACTTCAGGCTGTAGGTAGTAACAGAGTAGAAAAAAATAGACTGGTTTGCTCAATACTTGGTTGCAGATGATGCTCAAATCCTCCTGCTCTCTTTTTTTTTATTTTTTATTTTTATTTATTTGAGGAGCTTCGAGACTGAACATGAAATTTATGTGTTAAAGAGGCTTCCTGTTGTTACCAAAGAGATCTACAAGATCACACAATTGCCCAAACTGACACTGATGCCCTCTAAAAATTATGTCATGAAATAAACCCATCAACAAGAAAGGGGAATTCTGAGAGTTTTGGGGTACTTGAGTAAAATACAGAGTATGACAACTAAAAAAAAAAAAAATGCAGTTATGTACAAGGAGTATTATGAAACTTCTCATCATAGCTGCTTTTGTATCTGTGTTGGATGAGGTAATTACGAGCCTAGCCCAAAACACTTTGCTTGCTAAAATAGCTCTTTTCCCTTTGGAAAATCTTACTGAAATGCTACCTCTGTAAACAAAGTAAAATAACCCAAATTGTAGCTCTGAGAGGCTATTATCTTGGGAATTGGTCACTTCAGGTCACACAAAGATCTGCTTGGTTACATCTTGGTTAGGGTGACGTAACTATCACTATAGTATCATAGGGTCTTCCAACAAAAGCAATACTAATAAGCTAATAACAAGGTTTTATAGAGTCTCTACTGCTTCTACGTTTTGTGCGGTGGTGGTGTCAAAACAGTTATTTTCCTGAGAAAATCAAGAAGCTGGAATGATTTCCTTTGTTCTGTTCCACGGTTGTGTTTTCTGAAAGTTTACTTTTATTGAGTTTTGCTTTGAAAAAAAAAAGATCAACAACTGCTGTTTATGAAAATAAGAGTGAGCTGAAGTGCCTGTAGTGTTTTGTAATAGCAGGACACTTCTCTAAGTGGCCAAATTAAGGCTGGGTTTCAGAGTCTCATTTTGAAATCACTAACACTTTTGTGTACCTTTAAATGAGTCATGCCTGGAAAGTAGCTAACATCTCATGGTACTTTGATAACATCCCAAACCCCCAGTTCCTGTTCAGTGCCTAACCGGTGTATTTTTCTCATAAAGAAACAAAATCTCAGTTGGAAATGTCAATGTCCTTCTCTACATGTAGAAAGAAATAGGAATTTCAACCAGTTAAAACTGGAATGAAGGTTTCTTTACAGCTGAAGGGAAATCTTTACAGTCTAACATTTAATGGGTTGTACCAATTCATGTTTTATGAAATCTGATCATCTTGTTCTACATTTTAAACTTTATAACTAAACTCCTTTAATTTAGACTTTGGAATAAGCAAGGATATAATAAATTTTATTAGTTTTTCAATTTTAAAAAGCTTGTAAAGGTTATATTTGAACCTGCAATTGAAAATGATCATCAGCTTTTTTTCTTCCATCTAAAACAAATTTGAGAATCACATCATTTATATATGACATTTTACAGAGGAAGGATAGTTGAAAACATGTGAAATGTAGCATTTGTAGACAATTGGTGTCCTTTCTTTCAGTCTTATCTGGCAAGCTGTCAGAACTGAAGGTTATAAACTGCTATTCTATTTATGAATCTGTTAGGAACTGTGAGTCCTATAATGATCTAGTGAGGAAAAATAACAATTAAAATACAATATTTTTATTCGCTGTCATGGAAAGGTTGATGGCAATAAAATGGAAAGAGCGGTATGGAAACAAACATACATATGCATGATCAAAATTCATTAAAACTAAAATTCATTTCCTTCAATTCTAATTATCTTCACTATATCTTTTACCTTTGGCAGATTTTCTTAGGGTTGGAAGCTGCAACGATAGAGTTTTTCACTTCTAAAGAGAAGCGATAAATCTGAAATGAACAACTGTTAGTATGATTGGTAGGTCGCTGGAAGAAAATGCGTTTTTTGCAGCATCTCATCCAAGATTCAATCAGGCTTCAAACCAAAGCATTCCAGCAGACAGTTCTCATGGATTTTCAGTAATGAGCATGATAGGCTGGGTGGAGGAAATATTTACCAGTGTCTCTAAGGCTTTTGACATTCATATTCCTTTGCATAGTTAATTTACTAATCTCAAATTACTACAGCTGGGGCTTTCAGTAGGTGGCTTCTTTGCCCACATACAGCCATGTGATGTGTGGCTGGGCATGGCCTGTAGTGGCAAGGGCTCTGGTTTCCCCAGTTGATGTCTTGTGTCAAGTTACAGACAGATGAAAGGAGATCAAACTCTCCTTAAACTCTTTATGGCAAGGGGACAGTCTCAGTAAAGATTCAATCATTTCAGCTCCAGTGACTTCAGGCCTCAGGGACACAAGTTAGTGACCAAAGGCCAAGACAGATTCTTCAGCTCCCATGGTGAAAGAAATGAACCTTGGCCACATTTCTGGAAGATATGGTTTGAGTTAACAATACTGAAGAAAGTAATGAAAGTCCATGAATCTTTCATGATTGATTGTGAATTTATTGTCACTCTCCATGACATGAAATTGAAATAAATGTAATCAAAGAAAATTTTCTTTTCAGCTGATATTCAGTAGTTCATCTAAATTTGGATATGCCCATATTGAGGCTTGATTTGCTTTAGGCTGATACTCTAAATGAGAAAATGAAAGAGCAACATAGAAAAAGACCAACCGAGATGAGACAGAGTGGATAATTTCAAGGTGTTCTTTTGTCCGCGTGATGCTGAGTATTTCCACAGAGCCACACTTACCTCCTTCTGGTAACAATCAGGACTCAGGGTCTGCCCCAGACCCTTCACTCATTTTCTGGTCAGGTAATATTCAATTCTATAGCCTCTTGTTGCATGGTTCAGAGGTTTCTAAAGTGGTGGTTGCATATTTCTGTGATGAAGCAGAAAAATTTACCCAGAAATATGCAAAATAACTGCAGCTCCTACATCCCAGGGAGAAAGACAAGTCACTATGAAATGTCTTGAAAAAGGAACGACAAAACCAGGTCAACCTTTATATTTGTTATCCTTATTATCACATCCATAGCCACAAATTTTTCATCAGTTCATCTTTTTCCATTTAATTTATCTACTTGCACTCTAGGAAATGCAATGCTACTGAGACCTCTGCAAAAATCATTGCTATTAACTATTAGCTAAAAAAAATGTTGTTGAAAAAGCTTCCCATAAGACTGAAAATTTATGTTGTACAAGTCTGTGGCAACAGAAACTGAATATTAAATATTTTTTCTTTTCTTTTCTTTGGCTACTACTGGAAATTCTGTTAAATGACTGAAGTGTATAAAACATAGTGTTAAAAGAACAGCTGTTTCATGAAATATTGAACTTCTGTTCTTACATATTTGACAAGTATTACATTGAAAATATTTGTTTATAGAAGCCTGTAAAATATGAATATTTAAATATATTGCAATTTATGTTCTAGTCAGCCAGCTGAAAAGACTTCAGGAAAGGGCAAGTGATGTGTGGGAAAGTGTTCTACATCCACTAAGGAACTGCTAACTTTGCATAGTGATTGTGTTAAAATTGTGACCTGTGGTGCAAAATGAGAGTAATTCAGTTTAAGGGTGGAGATGTTTTAGATTTAGATGAGGATTAAACTTCACTATGTACCTATCAATCTCCTGATACTGCCACTGAAAATTTCCTACTAATTCTTGATTAAAAGTCCATGTTTTAAATGCAGAAATTTGTCATTAAAAATGTAAATTAAATACAGTAATTTCTTGCATTTTGAGTCTGACACGTGACTGAATGCCTTGGTGAATCAGAAATTAGTTATTTTATCTTTACACATATTTCTTCTGTTTTACTGTGTTTGAGTCTCGGGGAGGAGTTCAGCTAGCAGGATTTTAGGAGAAAAAAATACATGGAAATTTTTGTGGAGGCACTTGTTTGCTTATTTCTCTTTTAAACAGAGGAAACAGCTCTGTCTATTTTAAAGGCTTATGCTTTGAGATATAAGGAGCTCATCTGAAAGACAAAGTAGCTCTTATGCTTGGGAGAGCAGAGGGAAGGAAGAAGATAGAACTCCCAAGACCCTGTGGCTTCTCACTTCTTTCAGTGTGCAGGAGACCTGTCAAAGCCCAGATGGGCACTCTAAACCAATGAAGAAAGATTAGCCCCACAATGTGATTCCAGACCTTCTCCATTGTGCCCTAAATATTGGTGAGAATAAGGGGAGCTAAAAGCCTCTGCAAACTTCATTTCTGGCTTTACATCCTGCACAAACATTTCATTTAACCTGTATCTTTTGCTCTATAAAATAAACAAATATGTACTGCAGAAATGTCAGTTGAATGTCTTCTAGTGCTTTTAGTGGGCTTCACATAGGAGACACTGGATTTGTATTGATTTACACCAGCTGATGAGCTGGCACAGTGTGTATTCTCTGCAGCTTTTATAAGAATTTATGAATAACTCAAAATTCTAGTGCTTTGACATGGTTGTGCCTCAAAGAGGGAATGACTACCATTGGTGTGTTGAGAGAGATGTTTCCAAGGTTTTTACTTTGATTACAAAATTTTGAAATGCTCCTTGGAAGAAATCCAAAAAAGCCCAAAGTATGACACCTTCTGGTCAGATTCCCACTAAATTCTAGTCTTTCACATCTAAAAGTCTTCAACATTTTTTTTTTGTGTCAAGACGATTAATATTCCCTCATCAGCTCCTCAAGATGATATATATAATGTCATCGGCATCAGGCATCCTCCTCTCAGTTGCTGCTTTTCTCTTTAACTTTTCCAGCACAGGCAACAGTCCACATGCTGAACTCTATTTGGGATACTAAAAACCTTACCTTGTTTAGATGTCTTATTCCCTCTTTTTTGACTAGCAGGATGAATGGAGAATTTTGGACAGATCATATCCCTGGCCTTAGGCTGACCCCACCAAGGGACCAGCTGTAAGACTGCTCATTGTTGCTGTGAACAGATTTGGATACAACACTGAGCATCCCTGCAATTCTGTTTTCACCTCCAGAATTCACACCGTGGAATAAATAAATTTTGAACAGCAATTGCAATGTAAGTGTAATGATGGCAAGAGATGCCAGTTTGACAGATGAGAGAGCTGCAGCCTCTGCCTTGTTCTTCACTTTTATGAGGACACAAAACAGGAATTTGATCCCATCCCTATCTGCAACATCTGCATACACAGACTTCTCCCCGAGCTGGAGGGATCTGCTCTGGAGCCAGCCAGATAGTTTTCTAACACGGTAAATATAGCCTTTGGAGGAAGTTTTCCTGTGTAGGGAAGCCAAAGTTACCTCTTTATAACTGGTTACCACAGTTCAAACACCAGTTTTCTCTGTTACATAAAATAGAGCACTTTAATATCCAGTAATATTTTATTAAGTGAATCATGCCGCTTACAGAAGGTTTTTGTACTAAAGAAGTGTGCAGCTGTAAGGTGAGGGGGATATCAATGGGTTATGTTTTCTGAAGCCGTCCCTTATGGGTTCTTTCTGCTATCCCTCCAAAACTGGGCATGGGATACAAGATGTGGCCTTGTCAATTCTGAGAAGGGCTGAATAAATACTCAATGACTTTTATGGAACAATCATCTTAATATAACCCAGAATGAAAATTTTTTCTTCTGCAAAACACAACGTTTGACTCATCATAACTTTGAGATCTGAAGTACCTCTGAGATCTTTCCTGTTGAACAGTTGCCCAACCACAAATATTCTCCACTCTGTATCTGCATTTCAGTTCTTCTGTACTGGAATTTATCTTACCTTACAAAAGACACTAAAAAAAAAATAAGCATTCTGTCTATGCAGCTCCCAGGGCTTCATTAATTGCAAAGAAGAGACACAGGGATCTCTGGAGGGCAATTCACCTCAACTGTCCCAGATGCCTGGATTTCACATGAACTGCAGCAAATTGTCTTTCAAGAATATTGACCTGCTTGACTATTTCATCTCCCCAGATCACACTGATTTTAGAGCCTGTTGTTCAAGTGCTTGCCAACCCTTTAATTCTGATGTTATACATGTAGGATATAAATATCCTATTTATAGTGCCTGTCTTCAAATAGCAATAAATACCTTTATTGTTAGGTATGCTTAGAGTAGGGTTTCCAATTAGGTGTAGAAAAAATATTATGGATGTTTTGCCTAAATTCTAGTTCCCTAGTTTGTTTATAAAAAGTAGTGCCAGTGTCTGGACATCTTGCAAGGACTTTCTGCAATCCCTATATCCAGGAAGCTGGCATTCATCTCTGAAAAGAAAATTTAAAGTCCTTGACATGAGTTCTTTTTGATACACATACAGAATTCTCCTTTTAATATTTTAATTATTTTTCTTTATGTTTTAAAATTATTTTAACGATGGCTGAAGATTAGCTTCCATGGTCTTCTAATTCTTGATTTACTGATGCTGAGATGGATTTTTCTGAGATTCATACAGTCATCCATGAATCCTCAAAAATTATCACGACTGGTTCAGGTTGCTTGAGGTAAGTTCTTGTAAGTGTACTTAATGGTATGCAACATCTTTCATTTTCTAAATATATTTTTTCCTCTCTGCTCCCTCAACTTTAAAAAAATGTAAGTATCTGTTTTATTGTGGGATTAATGCTGACATTATTAGAAATTACTGCAAACAGTGAAAGAACTAACAGTCTTTTATGTGTAATTTTTTTCTTAGTAAGCAGTAAGTCTCTGTGTTCCTTTGGTTTCTAACATGTAGCTGCATTTTGTTCTCATTTTTCGTACATTCTTGTGGTAGCTTTTCTAGTTTCATCCATACTTTTTCTTCTCATCCTTAGTTGCTTTTCCTGGACCTCAGTGTTCTTCTCAGCTTTCTCTGTTCCTTTTCAGCTCTCACATCCTTAAAGAGTTCCTAACGGAGCTGTATCAACTTTTCACCCTGATCTTGAATTCTTCCCCCTTTCAAGTTCTCTCGTCTACAAATTCCCCGTCTTGTCTTTGTTCCCCTGTTTCTTTTCCTGAAAACGTCTTCTAGTTCCTTGAGTTTTTGTGTAGCTCATGATCCACTCTCATGTGTCCCCATCTGGACTATTCCATCCAGCCCTGGGGTCCAGCACAGGAAGGACACAGAGTTGTTGGAGCAAGTCCAAAGAGGAGGCCACCAAGTTGATCAGAGGAGTGGAGCACCTTTGCTATGAGGAAAGGCTGAGAGAATTTGGATTGTTCAGCCTGGAAAAGAGAAGGTTCCAGAGTGATCTGATTATGTCCTTCCAGTACTTGAAGAGAGCTGACAAGAAAAATGGGGAAGGGTTCCTTAAGAGGACCAAGAGTGACAGGACAAGGGGAATGGCTTCAAACTGAGAGTAGGTATATACTAGACATAAGGAAGAAATTCTTTAGTTTGAGGGTGGTGAGGTTCTGGCACAGGTTGCCCAGAGAATTTGCAGGTGTTTCATCCCCAGAAATATTCAAGGCCAGGCTGGATGGGACTCTGAGCCACCTGGTTCCGTGGAAGGTATCCCTGCTATGGCAGGGGAGTTTGAAACAAGATGATTTTTAAGACCCATTTCAATCCAAACCATTCTGTGGTTCTGTGATCCCTATTGTGCTATTGTACCTGTTAAAGAAAATTCAGTTTTTTTCTGATCTAGTCTTCTCAGTCATAAACTGAAACAACTTCCCCTTTTCTGCCCTTCAATTATTCTCAAACATGCATCCCTATTCCACCTGACTTTCAAATAAAGCCGCCGATCTCCAGGAGATCCTGCTCTTTGAGAACTTCAGAACTTTGCCATCAGGAAGTACCATTCCTCTTCCTTCTTACAGTCTGTTTATAATATGCTGTGTTGTTGACATCCTCCCTTTCTGCTTCCCTTCTTTTCACCAATACAAGAGACACTCAGAGCTGTTTCTGGCCTTCTCTTGGACTACAGAGATTGTTTTTTGCTTATTTTGTTTGTAAAATTGAATTTCCCCCATTTTACGTTTTTTTCCCCCTGAAGTTTCTGTACCAATAGTTAGATCTTGCACTGATTTAGCACACTGTTCCTTCTGATGTACCTGTGCAATGTAATTTTCTGTTAGAAAGCTTCAATTTTATTATTCTCAGGGAGCATTCTGCAAACACAAAACACTTCTGGAAATCAGCTAATTTATTTGGTAACTACTCTGTCCATTATAAAAGAAACAGAGAGCTGCCTCTTTTTCCAGAAGAATGAAAATGTATATCTCTCTTTTTATAGTGTCTGTCACCTGTGTTTTTGTTGATCCACATCTTTCCCCTTCTCTAGCCAACTGCACATAGCATATATTCAGATGTAGTATTTTCTTTACATTACTCCAGAGCTAGTTTCTTGGTGCTTACAGTACAAGTAAGGGCAAATTTAAAATTGTATGTAGAATTTTATTTGAACTACAAAAACTCTTAGATATTTAACTGTTAAACTTATTTTTGTGGCTTTATTTCGGTTATAGTAGGGGATATCCCGCTTATTTTCCTTCCATAACCTTAATTTTGGATTGTATCCTCATGTCCACTGAATTACTGTTACAAGACATAAAATCTTCACATCATACACAATATTAAAAAAACAATCAAACAACAAAAACCACTACTGTGGAATACCATATGCTTTGTAAAATAATTTTTGCCTGTTGCTATGGGTAGAGGATGTGCAATGGTGAACAGTTGTAAAATGAGTTAGTTTTACATACGCATTTCTGCAGAAATAAATCAGTCACTAGAGAATCATTCTCTTAGAAACCAAACACTGCGGGTGAGTAAAGAGGTTTGGGAGTGGGGATAATCAGCCATGGCTACATCTGCACGGCAAGGACCAACAATAGTCTTTCCCAGAGCATTGCGTAATACTACAAAAGTCTCCCCCTTAACCTTGAATCTATCTTCATTTGAGCTAAGTCCATATTTAGTTCATTGCTCCCAAACCCACAAGCATTAGTTTATGGTAAAAAAAAAAGGTCAAGCTGAGTCCAGCTGACCCCTTTTTGTTTCTCCTTGCACTTGATTATTTTTTTTTTATAGAAAATTCAGCATGTTACAAGTGACTCATATGTGAAAGAAATCTGGACATGAGCAGAAAGGGATGCAGCATAATCTTTGCTGCTTTATAATCTTCCATTGTGCTTCCCATGAGATCAGACTACAGCTACAACACCATAAATAAATAATTATGAAATACTCTCAGCTTCTGGTGGAACAGTCTCTCTCCCCTCTAGGCTACTCTGTAATATTGGTCAGAAAACACTCAATATCCACGGTAATCCTTGCCAGCATTTTTGACACCAGAGCTCAGACTTTATTTTCTGCTTGCTAAACAATTTGTTTGTTGACTGTTTATGAATCTCTTCTCCTTTTCTTTGCTCCACCTTTGTACCTTTTTCCAGGGGGACAAAGAGAATAGAGATTGAGGAGCTTCTTGAAAAAATGCCCCCTCTTTGCCAGCTGACATGTTTGATGTCGTGGATTCCTGCCTTCACAAAATGTGTCCACAGGGCTGAAGGACCCTTAAAGTTATCTTGGGTTCTTGTTATGGCCAGTTGAGTAGACCACTGCATCATCACCTATTATTCCTCCTGATACAGAGCAGGTGTTAGGGCTGCTTCTTTTTTTTCTTGATTAATTTTTTTTTGTAGGACCAGGGGTGCAGCCCAGAGTATTCAAATCCTGTATTCTCACCTTTTGTGTTGGACTCAGAGATCTTGTCCTATTTCTCAAAAGGGATTTCATTAATTCTAGAGGGCAGCAACCCTGTGTTATATTGAACATATTTAACCTCTACTAAAACCAAGTAAATACAGGGTGCAAATGAGAGATATCTCAGAAGAAAATTAAAATGTTGGTTTTATTTGGTTTGATTTTTATTATGGGTATTATCATCACTGTTAAAAAGGAGGCTACATCCTTTGGGTTTTCCCTCATGTATAAAGTGAAATAGCAAACAAGGTAAATATACTGACTTGGGTTAAATATAATGTATTGGCAAATAATCAAGGTCTGGACATTGTGTTTGGATCAATTCTTAGCACTAATATCCTTTAGGTATATATCCAGTAGGATATGGGGATATAGGATAATCGTTCGTATATAGGATATATCCTTTGGGTGGATTATACATATATGTTGATGCATTTAAGTCCTCTTTGCTGATTTAAGAAGATAGGATTGCTTTGCTTGGTATTCAGAATGCAGCAGTCCATGACATTAAAACATAAGAGAGAGAACAGATCTCTGAAAGCCACTGAATTATTGAATATTTCTACTATGCCTGGTAAAGAAAGTGATACTTCCTCAATTTTCCTGCTACAAAAAACCCTAAAAATTTTCTTTGAAATAATTGAGAAAGCTCCAAAAGTTTTAAATCAAGGCTGATGCACTTAATGCTATTTTTAATTGTTTGAATTATATTTTTACTAGAAATGTAGCATTTCTGAAAATAAATAAGGGGACCTGGAAGCTTTCCCCCCGCAAACATACAATCCTTTCTTTGCCAAATCACATCTAACAGCTGCAGACTTAATAACATTATATAAATGTTCAGACTGGCTATAAAAGATTAAATATGAAATTCCAACACATAGAACAACTGGTATAAAGAACAAAAAAATTGAATTGACTAAATGCTGTTCATTTAATCTACCTTTGTTAATTGAAAACTTCATCAGGGAACAGAAAGAATCTGTTTTCATTATAAGGTGCTGTGGAGAGGGTGGTAGTAGTTCTGGAGGAAAAGTACACTGAGAGCACAATTCCCTCTGGAGAGATCTGGCTTGAGAAGAAGACAAAACTATAATTTTACTTTAGTTCATGGCTCCCCCTTAAGTAGGTTGGGAGTTAGGGAATTCTGTAAGAAAAGAAAACCTGGAGAACATTTGCTGTTTTGTTCCAGCTCTGCAGTCCCCCTGGACTCCGCTCTGTGCCAGCACCATAAGAGATAAGACAGTGGGACCAGGGAGCCAAGAGTGAATAAGTTCACAGCTTGGGGATATTGCACTAAAGAAGATACATTTTGCAAGATACACTGCTCTGCCCTTTTTGCATCTATGCTACATTTAACAGCACATGATCTATTTTCAAGATCATTTCCTTCTGGAAGTCGTTCTCACAGGCCAGTCCGGGGAGGTGTTAAGTGCCTTGAACTTCCACTGACGTCAGCAGGGGCTGTGGCACCTGGGATGGGCCCCACTGACCTCTCTGTCCGTCCTCCAGCTGCTCCTGTGACATCTGGACACTTGCAGGAGCTGGCCTGTGCTTTTTACCCAGCATACCTGCCCCTAAGTGTAGGTGCTCTCTGTTTATGGTTGCAAACAGTGCTGGATCCCACATGATGAATCCTGCAAAAGTTATTTATCTGTGGCTCCAGAAAGTGCTATTTATCCCATTAAAATCCAGGGAGTTTACCACCTGTGACATTTCAGTGCAGTTGCTGGGATTGCTAAAATCTCCCACAGGCGAGACACTGCTCGTGCCATCCATTTGTTTGTCTGGAAGGATGAAAAGGACTTTTCACATGGCCTGTACCACTTGCTAAAGTAACTGAAAGGTAATCACGGTAATTTTGATTGTGTCCTTGTAGCCTTGCTGCCCAGTATAAAAGAGCGGAGAAGGCAAAAAGCAGCCCCCCATGGGAAGGTCAAAAAAGGCAGAGATTCCTCCAGTGAAGGAGCAAGTTCCCAGTAACTTCTAGAAAAGTGACAGTTTACTGACTAGCCATGGTTTCATTTGCATTTCTTTCACATAACAGTTTGAAACTTTTTCTTTGGTTCTAGTATGATTTTAGTGATGGCAAGACTGAATGTAACTTTTCAAAATACCTGGGCAAGAGACACTGCAGCATGGAGAGGGACTCTCAGAAAAGACACAGAGCAGAAAGAGGAGGGGACGGAAGAAGGCACAGGATGATGGTCCCTTTAGCAGAGACAGGTGAGTGAGTAACTGTAACTGTGTTACAGGCTCTGATTGCTTAGCCCAGGTGCTGCCAAAGTGTCAGGGGGAGGAAGAGATGGGAGGTAGAGCCTAGAGGATTCCGTTTCAGAAGCTGAGGCATGAGACTCACTAAACAACCAATACAGGGGACTTTTAGTCTCTGGTGAAATTATTGCCATCATTTTTTATGCCTGACTGGTGATGTTGAGCTACACCCCTGTCTGAAAAGCTGCTAAACCCTCGGCAGCCTGGTGACAGCAGGAAATGGAGCTGCTCTGTTTTCTTGGTCCTTGCTTGTGTCTCCTGTCTGGTGATTTCAGCTAAGCTCAGTAGTAAAAGTCATGGAATTTGTATGTCCCTGAATGCCTACAAGCATGGACACAGAGCTGGAAGAGGTAAAACATGGAATGTATAATCATGACTTCCTCAGTAGCCAGTCCTAACTACAAGAAAATGAAAGGCTCAGAGCTGCTGTCACAGCATCCTGAAAGAGGAGAGTTGTTTCAACTGTTAATTATTTAGCTTTTCCAAGCTAGTGTTATTCTTCTCTTCCTTGGCCTGCTCCCCCAAGAAAGCCCTGTTTGTTTAAAAATATCTCTTATCAGGGGAAGCACTGCTTTCTCAGGTATCCAGATGGTGCAATTTAGGTCATGTCAACCAGATGCAGAGATTCTGAACTACCAAAGACCCAAACAGTGAATCTATATGTTCCAGCCCATAGGCTGAATAGAGACTTGTAAGCTGGAGTCTGGGACGGTTTAATCATCTTCACTTGGTGCTGCGTCTGAGCTATTTAATATCACTGCTGCATTTCTTGGGCACAGTACTGCACAAGTAGGAGTATGCTCAGCTTGGAGTAAAAATGCTTTATGTCTGGTGGGGTCCTGTGTCTCTTCACTGCACACCACCACACTCATGGTTCTGGCATCAGCATGAATAGAACAAATTTGGTTTACCTGCTACTGCCCTTCTTCTCCTAGGCTCCTGGGGATGCAGCTGGATCTGTGGATATTAGAGAGCATGCCCTGGTTATAATTTACAGATTATTTTTCGTTGTCTGACAGAAGTCTTAGAGTAGTCTTAAGGTCTCTTTTACCCTTTCTTCTCTAGGTGTTAACATCTTCCTTCATCTCATGTCCAAACTCTTTCCCTTCAAAGAGTCATTCCTTCTCCCCTTCCTCCCAAGTTAGTGTTTTGATACTGATAATGTGGATGACTGCATCTGGGCTCCTTTTGCAGTAATGGAAGAAAACTGGGACTTTAGTGTGTGGTTCATCACATCTTCCTTCAGTTGTTTGCATTAGAATGAGATTAGTTATGCCTTAGAAATCTATATGTTTGCTGAGGTAAATCTCAACCCTGTCATCTAATTCTACCTCCTTCACTTTCACTGTGACTCTGCATTTTCAGCTACCAATTCCTCATTTCTCTCACTATTGCATAACCTCCTGAAGGTATCTTGTTCAAATTCTGCTTGCTCCTCAGATCTTCTCTAGAGCCTACCCATAGCCCATTGTTTATTCTCAGTTTTCCATTTTCCTCTGCACTAAAATCTTTATGTAATTTACCTGTAACCTCCTTTCTAAACACATATCTTGGCTCGAGAGGTCTGGCTATAGTTCATAGCTCTTCTCTGTCCTCTTCTGTTCTTTAAGCATTCAGTTCTTCCAAACACTTTCCTTGGGGAACTCTTGAGCATCTGAACTGGTTTTTAACTTTTTCAACATTTTTCTGTTGTTGATAGCCTCTCTTGATATATGCTCCTCTTTGTCTTCCATCACTCTCCTCTTGGTTCTTTTCCACTTTCAAAGAACTTGATCTTTAGTCTCCTTATTTCTCTTGAAATTTGCTGGAAGAAGAACTGTCAAATTTTTATCCTACACTGCTCTTTTCCTTTCTCCTTTCAGTTGAAGACAACACTGGAGACCCCTGAGATGCATCAAAACACTATTGCTAAAGCAGCTTTAAAACTTGTCTCTATGCTCTATGTCCTGTGATTTGTTCTGTCATCTCATTCACCTCCCCTGGTTTCGTCAGGGGTTGTCCATTGCCTCAAGCACAACTTACTGTCTCAGACTTCACCTCATTACCACTGACAGCAACTCACACCTTTTTGTGCCACTCAGGCCTCTCTCTGTGAACATTTCTGCTTTTTCCTCCACAGTATTTGCCAAATGTACTCCCCAGTCTGTGTATCAATAGGGCACTGTGCTAATGAGATATATGAGCTGTCATGAGGCAATGTGTCAGTTAACTCATGATGTAGAAAACATAATATATAGAAAGATGGTAGCAATCAAAGGTAGTAACATAGATCCCCAAAATTTTCTGTGGTACTCACAGACAGAGACAGCTTTCCCAGTTCTGAATACCTCCCCCCCCACAAAAGGATGAAATTTGTTAATTAACTTACATTGTCAAGAAATATTCATACTTTTACAGTGTTAGAGGCTACACTAAGCTGCTTATGTGATAGACCTTTGTGTTCACAGCAGTATTTATATTGAATGTGTCAGTGAAACAGATCCTGAATTTTAGCTACAGTTTGGGGGTCTGTAATTTTTCAAGGATTTGTCATATGAATGTGTTGACAACCTTAGCTGCTATACTTCTTCAGCATCCCTTGGAAAAATCCATGTGGAATTTCCTGGGCTGATATGCATCACACACTTCTCTTTGCTTAAGATTGAAGTCTGTGGCAGGCAGGACAGATGTTAGTTTCTTAAACTAATGGCAAAAGAACCCATATACATTTCACAGCCTGAAGATTCAAAGCATGTAAATCTAAAATAGTGCTTCTTCTTTTCAAAAAGAAACAATTTTATGTTCCATAGTTGCTCCAGTCCTGGATAAAACGAAATGTTTTTTCCAGTCATTTCACATGTCCCTTTATTTAGCCATGTATGCTCTTTTTCCTTCCAGTCCTCTTGTCTCTCCAGAACTGTGTTCAATGGTACGTTACTGATTTTAAAAAATTGTGCAGTATATTTTGCTGATATATGAAAACCAACAGGACACATTTTACTAGAACAGAGATCTCAGGTCAGATTTTTATGTAACATGTTTGCATTGTTAACAGAACACTCAGAATCTTCAAAAGGGGGAGTGGAAAGAGGAAAAGGGTCTCATGACCTTCAAATGGATCCCAGCTTATCCTCACTCCATAACCCTCTGTGGCCCCTAGTTGCACAATAACGTGTCCTGCAGGTGGAAAATGAAATTTCCAAGCTTCATAGAACGTCAAAAAAATTTATGTTCAAGTCCCAGATTTTAACAAAGATTCGAGGAGCTCTTATTTTATCTGAACTGGTCTTTTTAAAATTTTTTTTTCTGTCCTTGAAATAACTCTGGTTTTTGTTTTGCTTGGGAAGGAAAAAATTCCTAACATGCATGTGACTCAGAAGAAAACCTGTTTGTTTTCTGCAATAAGTAAACGATGAATCATTGGTGGTTTACCACATTTATTTCACTGCACATGAGATGTGTTGTGTAGTTAAATTTGGTAAATCTTAGAACCTCAAGCCTGATTCTGCAGCCTTTGCTTGCTCTGGAGCACACAGAGAAGCTGTCTCCAGGGAAGAACTAGGGCATTAGGGAGTCAAAGCCAGCAGGTTCATTCCCATGCCATAGGGCAGGAATCTGAATTTGTCTCTCCAGGAAGAACAACCTTGAATTAAAATCTGACAGCTTCAAGAAAGGCTGGAAGTAAGAGTATATTTCAGAAATTGGAATCAGCTAACATTCCCGTGCTGCTCCCGAAGGGAGCGGAGACTGAGAACAAATAGGCTGGGAAAGCCTTTCCCTCTCAGGGTGCAGTAATCCAGCTGAAATTAAGTGGCTCTCTGGCCATTGGCTACCCTGGATCACTGAAAGCCACTGATTCCTCCTGCTGGGGTCACACCCTCGCCTGTCAACGTCCGATGCTTCCTCTTCAAGAATGGCTGTTTAAAGTGCTGTGCTTTGATACGCTGTAGGGAGCAGGCCTATATAGGCAAAAGATGGACCAGATGACTGCACAGTTCCTTTTCATCAGAGATTCCTGCAATTCTTTCTCTCTATCTTCCTGTTAACCCTGCCAATGCCAAACTGAGAGATAAAAGTAGCAGCTCACAAAGCATTCAGTCATACAGAATCAACACTTAGGTACAATATACTGCAAAGTCTCAGAGCCTTTTCTTTCATAACTAATGAAAAATATCAGAAGAGTAGTCTGTGAAAAACCCAAACATTTGCTTTTTGATCCAGTGACAGATATAAAAAGCTTTCAGTAGGCAGGAATCCTGGCACACAGGTTTGGTCATTCGACTGATATTCTACTCAGGCAATGGACGAATTGAGTTGGATGGACAAAGAATCAAACCATGTTGTGAAACCCTTGAAGTGAAACTCAGGACATTTAGAAGAATGCATTCTAGCTATTTTTCACACTTTGTACTTTTTTGGTAACTAGTGGGGTCCAAACCATGAAAAGATCAGATGTATAATCAGAATATAATATCAGAAGACAATTATGATGCTTTATTTTCTTTGAATGGAAACTCTATGAGAAACATTGTTGTAGACAGGTCGGGATCAGAATCCATGCTCTAGAGTATTTAACCTAATGAAATTGATGACTTTGGATCAGCCATTACATTGGTAATGAGAATGTTGAAGATGATGAAGGATAAACTGAGTAGCATAATTTTTTAAGCAAACTGGTAAATGGAAAAGAGATTTTAGACTGTTAAAATAATGATAGCAAAGAGGATGAAATTCATTGCTATCTGGTTGCTAATCATTATGCCATATGCTAGCAGACCTTCAGAGTTTATATATTTGCTTCAAAATGTTTTACCTGGATAAATGTATTTAAAGGTTTAATGTATAAGATTTAGTGCCCTACAAATCTTCATAGCAGTTGACAGCTTCCTTGCCATTCGAAGAGATGAGTTTGGAAGATGGAAAATAAAGGTCACCCTAGGGAGAGCAGATGGGGTGAGAATGATGAGGGAAAGGGATTTATCATGAGATGATTTGAGCTGAGATTTAGAGTGAAAATTACCAAACAAGGTAGGGACTTAGGGATGTCACTTCTACAAACCAGGACTATCAATAAGGACTTAAACACCAGATTCCAGCAAGAAAGAAGGAAGACTGAAATCTTGCCTATAGAAAACTGCTCCGGACTTTGACTTCTTTACCATACATACAAGCGTGTTTCACTGGGGAAGGGTGTGAGGAGCTGGATGGGAGAAGTTAGGGAAGTGTAACGCTCTGAGAAACCTAAAATATGAGTGCAAGCACTGCACCTTTCAGAAAAACTCATCCAATGAGTAACTGAAACACAAAACATCCCTCAGACACTTTCTGATCTTTTCTTGAGCTGTACTTTGGGCTTTAAGAACATTTCCATATAGGCTAGCAATCAAGTAATCACAGCTGCTGTGTTGGTTCCTCGCATGGTTAATCTCCTCCCTTGCCCCCAGCTCTAGCCCTACGGTGAAGTCATTGTGCTAAACCCCTGACATCCCAATAACTTCCATAGCAACAGAGCACGGTGTCCTAAACACAAGATTAGGCAGAGCCTGACCAGGGGAGGAAATTGGGATGTGGGGTGGAGGCTGTGGCTGGACACACGCGACACACCTGCGGCCCTGCGACGGCCAGGGAGGGACAAAGGCAGTAAAAGCTGGAGAGCTGAGAGCCGAGCTGGTGATTCTGTTTGTGGCACTCCAGAGAGGCATTGCTGGAGCCCTGTTATCCCTCATTGCAGAAGGCAATTTGTGTCTGGCTTCGTTCTGCCAAAGGCTGCATACTTGAGCTGTCTGTGCTATCCCTCAGTAGCCTACTGAGGCTTGAGCACGGACAAAAACAGCACCAGAGCTAAGCAGGACTATAATGCTTCCTGTGCTTGATGTGCTTCAGCCAAATTCATGGTTTCTTGTAATCTAAGATGGTCATACAGTAATTTAGACCCCCCTTGAACTCATATTCCCTTATGCAGTTAGATTTCCTGAAGATAAAGCCCTGTTGACATGGGAAAGTTTTACCAGTTATATGGACAAAGTTAAGCTGGTGTAACCACACCCTGAGCATGTGGAGACTCCTTTGGGTGTAAAAGTGACCTTTCCAGTGTAGCCTGCACTTCTACTTGTGCTAAACCAGAAAATTCACATTGATATTTCATTGGAGGAGTACCCTACTCTCTGAGCATAGACACCTTCACTGGTAAAGGTAGGAGCCCAGATGCCCCAGAAAGCCCCTGGGGGCAGGTGAGTGCTTCTGGGAGGTGATTCACTCTTCCAAATTTGTGATCCTAACCACTGTTGCCGAATAAGTGTGCTCTGAGTTTCTTACCATTGTTTATTACAGATTACCCTTTTCATTAGCTATATAATTAGTTTCTCTAGTCTCTTTTAAACAGAAAATAGGTGGCAAAAGAAATAGGTAGTCCATCTTTTCAAATTTGACCTAGCTAAATGTTAGAATTGATTTAGCCTTAACAGGAAGCTCTTTGTGAGGATAGATTTTCTTAGGGGGAGCTGAAGGCATATTCTTGAAACAAAGGGTCCCTGTCCAGTATTATGTCTTTTCACAAGGAGGAAAGGTCAACTACTGAAAGAATAAAATCTGCCAGATTTTTTTTTATTATGGACAAAAATATGTATTCTCTTTTGGCTGAACTCTTGGAAATCCTTGATGGTTTTTGGCTAAGAAGTTTTGAAAGAATATTTTTCTAAAGCTAGCTCAAAATTCAGTGTGAGGAAACTAAAGTGGTTTAATTTAATAATTTTCTGAGGTACTCAAAACACTTACGGTGGGGAAATTGCTGAAAACTTTAATTATCATTGGTACTATTGTTGAAAGTGTAAATTATTGAGTTTGGCTATAAGGGATTTCTGTTGTTTATAGACATGGATACTCTTATTGTGCAGATACAGCTCTAATCTGCCTGGAATCTCAGAGTTTCTGGCGTCTGTCATACCTTGTGATAGTCTCAATAAATAGTCCACTGATTACTGGTGCTTTTGTTGGACTTATTTCATGGATTGTTTTCTTTTTCTTGAACTACACAGACAACTCAGTGGGAGTCTGCAGCTTAATTAGTTTCCCTGTCTTGATCAGAAATCAAGGGTAGATCTAGTTAGCCTAACTTGGACATCTAACTTATTCCTATATTTTCTGAATCTGATGAAGCAGTTCTCCTAAAGAAAATGTGCCACTTGCTGTTGCAGTCAACAGAAGACTACAGGTGACTTTGAAGGTTTCCAGAAGAGAGTCTGTCTAAGTGGTCAGACCCCTTCTCTCTGCAGCCCTTCAAAGACACCTGTGTTTCTCCTTCTGACTGTAAAGGGAATTTAAGCACTTAACTCACTAGGTGCCTAAAATTTAGGTGCCAAGTGAGTGCTTGAACGAAGCCAATACAATTCTGTTTCAGATTTATGGAGTTTCACACGAAGAATGCATATATATGTGCATATATATATGTATATATATTTTATATATATCTCATGCTTTTATCCAAGTTGGCATGCTTCTTTTGAGATATTTTTATTTATAAATATAAAAAGTTTATATGGAATCCTGCCAGGTAACATTGGTTTTATATTTCAGATTTCAATTTGACACAGTTTGCAAATGCCTTGCCTCCCAGAAACACAAGATTTCTTACCTCTTATTAAGTTCGCTGATCTGGCCTCCCTGTGTGTCTGGTTTGCATTCTTTTTTAGCCATCAGAAACTTACTGCCAAAAAGTAGCACATTTAAAACTGCACAATTTACAGAAGCAACAGTAGATGATTCATTGGTTGAGCTTTAACTTGAGTGCTCAGAAAGAAAATACCGTGCATGGACCTTTGTGGTGAGGGCAGCAGAAGCAATGTTTTCCTTTTGTCAGCAATCACTTACTGCAAATTGTAGCTTTCAATTTTTGGTGGCATTGGGAAGAGGTGTGTCCCCCCCTTTGTCCATGTATGGTAAAGATGTACTGTAAAAGCCACTCTATGTTCAAACCACCCCTTTTGCCTTCCAATGAACATAAGCCAAAAAAAATAGTTGTGAATATTTCTTAAAGCCAAATGTTTTGCATGCAACTTTTTCTGAAATTAAGCTGCTACTTAAACTGGGTAGCAAATATTAGTTCTAGACAGCTATGGAAGAAAAATGAACTTGATTTCATCATTTAAGTTCACCACAACACTTTAAATGGTTCCTTCTGTCATGTGGAATGGAAAAAAAAAACATTTTAAGATAGCATATATTTATTCTGAAGCACTAAAAAATCAAAACTTATGAAAAAAATAAAGAGAATCTGTTCACAAAATGTAAACAAATAGCATATACTTCACATGTTTTTCTGTTGAGACCCACAACCTGAATCCCTCTGGCTAATTTTGTTAATTAAATATCCTATTACATTCTTCATCTGATAGTGTCAGACTTGTGTACTCTGGCAGAAATCTAAATGCTGAACTCTTCCTAGTGCAAGAAGACACATCTCAAACTGAATTTTGGTTCCCAGTTTATCCAAGCACTAGTTATGTGTTTGATTTTAAAGAATATAAATGACCCATTGAAACTGATGTGCTGTGAGAGTTGCACACCAGACAAATGACCAGATCTGACTTTGGCTGCGGCTGTGCAGCTTGACAGAACTTAATGGTATTGCTGAGATATAACTGAGGGCAGAATTTGGCCCTGGTCCCATGCTTGTCATAACTTACCATACTAAGCTGAATGTTAAAAGTTTTGTACAAGGAACTCCATGCAGAGCTCCAATGATTAATGGGATCTGGATGCAGAAATTCCTGTGGGCTACAACTGAAAATTCATTCCTCTATTTTGATGGCTGTTCATTTTAATAGAGGACTTTGATACCACATTGTGCCGACAACTGTGGAATAGTCTGGCTACTTATATTTATCACTGAACTTCCAGAGGCTCTTGAAACCCTTATGGAAGCTAGGCATTGCATGAAATGCCAAAGTATCCAGAAGTTTAAAGCTGCTGTTTACTTCTCCCCTTGGATTTTGACAAGTTCTGAGAGATACTGTTTAAGCTTTCGTAGGTAGCATTCATACACTTGAAAAGAAGGTAGCAAAGGATAATTTTGTTTATATACATACCAGTACAGCCATAGCAGAGAGTTAAAAAGATTTTTCCCTACAAAAATAATGAAGCTCCACAAAAATATAACTGGGCTCCATTATATTGAGAAAGGTATACTGAAGATAGTTCTGTTTCTCAAATGGGATGCTTCATTGAAGAGAACATGGCATTATCCCCATGGGACATTTGAATCTATTTCAGATATTATGAGCTACTAATTTGCTGTTATAACAGTCCTGAAGGTGTTCCTTCAGCTTGAGCTGGCAGCAACAATAATATGAGCTGGAAATCTTAATGAAGGTAATCTTTCCACCCCTCTGCCCCCTGCCCCCCTGCTTTCTTTTACCTGTCAAATATCTATTTTAAAATTCTGATGTGTATTTCTCTGGCAAAAGATGCTCTTAGTATAAAGAAGGTCTGAGTATTACCTAGCCTGCCCTACAGAATGGTTCTCCCGAGTGGGCAGAGGAGTGATAGGAAAAAATGTGGTCTTTGATGCTTGAACTCTGTGAATACATTTATAATTCCACAGGTGACCCAACCATGAGTGGGGTGGAGGTTTAAGCTCTATGTGAGTGAAGGGGAGAGAAGGATGCCAGATTTGGCTTGTGTGATTTCAACTGCTTGAAGATCACACTGTTTTCAGGGCACTGTCACCTGCATATGCTGTTCCAGGAGATTCTTCTAGGCAGCCCTGGATACACTAAAAAGAGAATAACTTGGATCCTTGTGGAGCAGAAACAAACTGCTGCACATTGTTTCTTCTGGTCACCTCCATTTTCTACTGCTGTGGAGAGGATGGGAAAGGGGAAGGAGGAAGTGGGAGGTGTTTTCAGATGCAAGCCCCATCTAGATTCCTAATTCAAAGATTCCTAATACAAAGCTCAGCAGTAGACATGACTAGGCAAAAGCAAACTGTGGTTTTCACTGATGCTGCTTAGGAGAAGGGAGCTGCTGTAGTCCATTTTGCAAACTATTGGGCTTTTTGCCTGTGTGTGCTGTGCCTTTTCATCAACACAACTACTGATCACTGAGCTCAGGTACAGATCTCTCCAATCTCTGGCCAAGCAGCTCTGCTTGAACAGAAGGGTCAGGGAAGCGAATTTCGGTGAAATGGAGAAGGCACTCATCTTTGAATAAAATTCTGAGCTTGTCCATACAAGAAGAGAAGGACAGTTGTAAAACCTGTTGGCAGGAGTGCAACCCAAATGAAAAATCAGTGCAAGGTTACCACCTGAATTGCAGTCTTTAACTTTGTGAGCCAGTTTCTGTTCTCATAGGGTGCAAATCTGGACCAGCTCTCCTGACTCCAGGAAAGTATTTAAGGATTTATATCTTCTAAGTGGAGCTGAATTTGGCCCTCTCTTGCTCAGATTGGAGTTATACTGTCACTCCACAAACCAGTATTTTTAGCTGCAGTTGTCATATCTAATCAAACACAAAATTTAGCAGGATGAAGTGAGAAAAGTGCATGGTTCAGGAGATTTAAAGCCAAAATTCCAAACATTTTATCCAATCTCTAACTGACAGATAAGTAAAGAAGTTTGTATATGTATAGACGTATTTAAGAGTTATTTACTGGTACTTTTATGCTTTTAGCAACATTCCACTTCTGAAATCTCTAGCAGACGCCTCCTATCCAGAGACTATTTTATTAAAAACACCCAAAAGCCCAAGTACCAAACCCTCAACAATGTTATCTTAAAAGTGAGCGATTTACAATGCTAATTCATAAACTAACAACATTCATTTAGAAAGAGGGCAGGGACAATAATATTTAATTTCTTTTCTGTTGCAGATTCCAAGTCTCAAATACTCACAAGTTTTTAAAAAGAATCTAGGACCCAAGTGCTGACCATATAAATTGGCTGATAAAAGAGTTAGAAAAAGAGATAACAATAACAATTCATAAGCAGAACCATGTGTACACACAGGGAAACAAATTTGGTTCAGTAGGCTATTCCTTACTGTCTATTCATTACTGATTATTCCCTCATCTTTATCTTTTAATTCCCCATATCAAATCGTTTCAATTTATCATCTGCTATGGAGATCAGCTGACATATGTTTGCCTAGATCATCTGGCCTTAGGCAATATCACAGCTGGAGGTATTTCATGGAAAAAAATGACCCATCCAGAGTGTATTGTCAGTTATTCAAATGATATAAAGTCAGTAATTTGAAGAACTGGTTTTGAGGAGCTGTTGTATTCTTTTTCCATGGTTTTAAGGAAACAGATTGGAATAAAGCAGGAGGTATCAAAGAGGTGAAATATTTGAGAATCCTGAATGCTCAATGAGCATTCTGAAAAAAAGTAGTAAGTGCAACCTCCTCTACTCATTCTTTTACTGTGTGACTATCTAGAAATTTATCTGTAGAGTTTGGTTACTATTGGGAGAGTGATTTGTCAAGAAGAAATTCTTAAGTCTCTGTAGGGAATAAATGTCATGGGAGTGAGACTGTGATCTTGTCATCCAGTTGTTGTTTGAGAAAGAGCTCAAGTTTTGCAATTCCAAAGCAAAGAAGAAATATCTCTGAAAAGAGAATGAGGTTGTAAATTAATAGTTTATTTAAGAACTAATAGCAGTTGGAGAGACTCAGGAAGACAGCTTTCAAAGCTGTTCTTATTCTTTTCTAGGGTTATTTTGAAGTTCTTAAAGTTTTCAGTTTCTTTCTAAGATGGTTGTACAAGTGCAGTTGCAGCTTTTCCATGTGTAGCACCCCCAGCCTTACGTGGTCCCGCTGGTATTTCCAACTGAGGTTGTACAGCCTGACTCACTCTGCACATGCTAAAAGGAGTCATGCTGCTGACTTCAGTGGCTTTTCCAGAAGCCTCAAGGAACCAAATGAATTCTGCCTTTTCTCCATTTCATTTTGTACTGGTGCTTGAGTGGCAGAAATGTGGAACAAGATAGTCCATTTGGCTGCACATTTGCTGAGTTTGAATGAGGTGGGTGAGCAAGCTTTAGCATGTGTTTGAATAGCAAAAACGTGCATACAGGCAGTTTCTGTGGGAAAAAAAGGCCCTCACAGCAGAAGGAAAAGCTTTTGCTGTAAAATTTTACCTGATAGCTCATTTTTTGTTATCCTTTAAACATCATGGAAAGAATAAAAGTTTACTGGTAGGAGTGGAGCTGGGGACTACCTCAGCAGTACCTTACCTTTTCACAGTAAATCTGATATGGGAGAAAAAAGCATGGAGAAGGGTGGGTGAAACATGGCAAATGTGTTATTAGAGAAATGCAGGACCTGAGAAAAACAGCTTTCAAGAGGATTTACTTGGCCATTGTCAGGCTGGAGAGTATTTCTCTGCTTAAAGTGAGCCAGATCACTGTGAGAACAGGGGCTGACTTAGTGGTCCCAGGGACAACGTGCTTGGTGACATAAAGGAAGGAGCACTGCCATCCTTGTGTCATTTTTCCACCCTTATCTTCAAGCCCCCAGGCTCCAGGGGAGCCTCAAATCATCTCAGGCAGGATTCAGGCTTTGCTTTCCCTTTCCTTCACTACATGCTTGCCTGAGTTTCTGCTGGGAGTGCCCAGATGTTTACACAAAACACATGCACTTGTGATGTCCCTTGCAATGCATCTCACACCTCCCTCTCCCCAGGACACAGGCTGTGTCCTCTCTCCTAAAAGTCACTGATCTGGCCCTAGTGCTCTTTCCCCTGAAACTCCAATTTCTCACTCAGCCCTGGCAGACAGCCCCTTCCACATCTGCTTCTCTCATCCCCCACCTGGAAATCCCAGTTCTGGCCTGCTCCAGGGACCTATAACCTGGGGTTTTGTTCCCTCTCTGCCCTCTCCCTTACCTCTGCTGCTTTTCCAAAGCACATTCATGTGCTTTGGCTGTCACTGTAGTCCTAGAGCTGCCAGCACCAATTGCCATTTTGCTAGCCTTAAGGTACCTTTGTGAACACATACCCATCCCACTCTTTACTCCTTCAGCAGTAGAACTTTTAACTGCACTTTGCAGGAGGCACCTTTCAAATCCCAATGCTGTAGAGACCCTGCTCCTTTGCTGGCCCATCTCCCTACAGCATTGCTAACAAGATTGCTGTTAATATATTGGGTAATTTATTTTCCTTACATGTTTCAAGTCATCTTACCCCCATGTATAACTCCCGGATAGGTCTGTCAGGTTTCTTTGGATGTCCTGTTATCTGAGATCAGTGTTGTACAGCATGGCCTGCAATGCATGAAATCAGAGCAAGCTGTGTGCTCGTGCAGCATGGCTAATCATTCTCAAATGCTATCATCAGTTATCTTGGAGGAGTTAAAAAAAAAAAAGAAAAATACTGAGCAGTCTGTGGCTGATTTAATCTTTAAAATAAGGGGAGACTTTGCAGTGATTAAAGAGCCATTTCCTGTCTACATATTGATATGAGTTGCTTCCAAGTCAAATATGAGGGAGACTGACAGGCATTCAGTCTTGGTCTGATTGGCAGGTCCCAGCCCCATGAACAGTGAGCTGTTTCCTGCCCTCGTTTAAAGCCGTTCTGGGGTGGTCTGTATTTAATACACAGCCATCTCAAGTAATGGCCCTGGTATTTTCTATTGTAATTGACAAAATTGCACACTTTAATTTTCAGCATCCATAAGGACAGGTGGAAATTTTTATTCAAAAACTGAAGGCTTCATATTGTTTTCCAATAACTTCCAGAAGCCAGTCACTTTGGGAGCAATTCTGTGTTCCGAGAAATGCCAGAAAAAAATGTGTGCTAAAGGATTTCTCTAATATTACTGAGGAGCATGGAGTCCTTTTTAACATAAATCAGCTAGGCAAAGACTTGCAGGCATAAACAATAACAGTTTTTTGGGACACTTATCTTAGAAATCTGGAAAGCGTCTTTAGAAGCCCTTTATCAGCATGGAGAAGATGCTCAGGAAAGGAGGTTTGGTCCAAGTATTTCTGCAGGGCTACTGAATGGTTATGGTTTTGTAATTTAATTTCTCCAAGGAAAAGTTTCTTCATCTGAAGAAAGGGAGGCTGAGATAGCCACCTTCTCCATGAAGGATTTTGGCACATACTTCAACTTTGTGAAAGATATCTTGCAATATGGTGCCCAAAGTAACAGGAAACTGGACTCAGTGATTCAATGCTCTCTTCCAGTTCTGCATTCCTGAGGATGTAGAAAGGTCTTTGTGAACTCAATGTTTTTATTAAAGATGGCCTGGATTATGACTTTACAATAGATAATCATGTACAAATGACCTTCCATTTTTAGCTTTCCCTCCCTTCAGAGGGTTCCTCCCTTCACGGACATAGTTTTCACTGTAACTTCAGTGTGGCTTTAGGCAGAGACAGAGTACCTGCAGCTCTGGGAGACTTTGTGCTGAAACCTCATCAGTTGCAATTGTTCACAGAGTCCTCTGCTTTCCTCAGAAATGAAGACACTCCTACTCCCATTCCTATATCCCATATCATCTCCCTTTGGAGAACCCAAGCCTATCGTAACAAATCATTACAGTCACAAAAATATCCAGCAAACTCAGGCAAAACAGGATCAGAGATTTAGTCTTGTTTTTTTTTTTTTGTTTTTTTTTTTTTTTTCCTCCCATCTCTTCCAGATCTGATACCGGAGACAAAAAGGAATTTTGCTGTCCAGATCATTCTCTTGCAGTTATTTACATTTTGTTTCATTGCTAACAGCTAATCAATTCAAACAAAAACAAATACTTCTCCAACCTCAAATGTGAACAGCTTGTGTGTGATTTTTTTTTATATGAGAGATAGCTGATAGTTATAATCCCAGGCAAAAAAAACCAGAAAAACTTTTCCACAAAGAACTAAAAATGTACAAAAACACAAAAGAGAAAAGGGTTGAGGGATTCAGGAAGAAAGAAAAGGGCTTCAGGGAATCATTGTGCTATTTGCAAAGCAAAATTGGTGTTTCTGTAAACGATTATTTAATTGTTGATATGAATTTAGCATGGTGATAAAATTTTTTCCTGGCTCTGACAGACATTCTCTTGTGGAAAGAAATAAATCTGGGGAGTTTGAATTATGTGCAATTGGATCACTGATTTGCTCTAACTTCAGGATCAGTTGGATCTCATTGTACTTTCTGATCTACTTCTATATATGAAAATGCAGCTTGAAAAGTATTAAAACTGATTGAATGTGACATTGCTCAATGTAACAATAGTATAAAATGCAAGTCCAAGCTGTGGGACACACCTCTTGAGTGCTATGCTACTCTCACAGAGGCTGGAAAATGTGCTTTTACCTCAGAAAAGGTACCTCTTTTGCTACCTACCAGCAATGAAACTTTGTCACAAACTGTAATTTGTCCAAGCACAGGACAAAACCTGAAACAAACTCAGCAGGCAAAAGTAACCTGAGCTATCACACAGGAAGAATTAGTGTTGAGCTTTTCTGATAGGTTTGTGAATATATAAAATTTTGAGATTTATAATAAAGCAAATGCAGATGGGAGTAGGAACTTGGGAGCAGCAGTGCCTGTATATCTAGGAAGGACCAGGGAAGTGCCTGGTATGTGAGTCGGAGTCACAGAGGATAAAACTTCTATTAGGAAACAGAAGTATTTAAAGTCCCTGTACTGTTTACATTCAGCTGGGAGAAGGAGAGCCACAGAGGTGTTAGTTTACCCAGCTTAGAGCTGTGATGAACATGAGCGTGGAGGTAAGGAACAAATTCCCAGTTTTCCTGCAGCATGATGCAGAAATCCCTCTGGTTTCTGTGGGGTAGTACTTCTCCTTGATCTCCCCTTGTTTTCCTCTCCTTCATCCCAGCCATTAGAATTTCTTCCTCATTTGGTTGAGCAGATGTTGCTTGCCTTATGCAAGAAGATGTTGTCTTAAAAAAATTTCAGAGGAAAGTTCAGCCTGTGGCTTGTTACTGCCATTATTTATTTTGAACAAGATCCAAAATTATAAGGCACATGGACAATCAGGCTATGGATAAAATGATTAGGATAGGGCTGACTCAGACCTGTTAGTCTGGCAAGGACTCAGCAGTGTATATTCCAGAAAGTGAACTCCCTAAGAGTAATTTGTCTTATCAGAAGCTTTTATAATTCTGTGTGAGATGATAGTGGATGGAAATAATCCTGCTTGAATCGAGGATATAATTTTCCTCCCTTTTTTGTATTTCCAGAGATAAGAGCTGTAGTCACATCTACCATAATGCTTTCATTTCTATCCTATCTTATATTTGTCATCTACGTCTCTTGCTAAAGTAACTGAATTGACAATACACATTTGTCTAACTACGTGAGTCTAGCAGAAAATCTCTCACTGCTGTTCTGAATCCCTTCCTACGACAATGTGTGAAAAGATGTAACAATCTGATTTCCTCAGCTAGTTATCCCTCAGTTCTTTTCAGTTCTCATTGCTTTAACTTCTAGCTCAGGAAAAGAGAAAAGCTGAAGGTAAATTCTCTAAGAATAATATCAATTTACTGAATTCAGTATGAACTGAACACATAATGCATGCAAAAGTGCTAACCTGCTAAAACACAGCTCTTTTTATTTTGGGATTCATTCCAAAAAGTTAATGGAAGTTGCAGACAGTATGCAACAAAATAAATACATCTTGAAAAAACTTAATTTATGTTTACGCTGTTAAGTATATCCTTTTTCTAAGTTATGAAAAGCAGAAACTGAAAAAACAATTAAAGCTAAGGAGGGCTACTTTATTATATGTGTCTACTTTCTCTGGGCTGCATCCAGGAATTAAATTATTATTTATCCACCACAATATATCACAATAAAAAAGAAAAAGAAAAAGAAAAAGAAAAAGAAAAAGAAAAAGAAAA